>VXBB01005920.1:1235065-1286649 GCA_013399915.1 Illadopsis cleaveri
GGCGGGAGCTTCCTCTTGGCCAGAGCGGCTCCGGGAAGGAAGCGGGGGTGGGGGTGGGTCAGGCCTCAGAGTGCTGGTCCCCAGGGGTGCCCTGTGGGGGGGTCAGGGATTTCCCCCGATGCTTGCAGGTGCTTCAAGCCCAATGCCCGTCGGCGCCCGCTCTGCGGCCGGTGCTGGCTCTGTTCTTTCCAGTCGCGTTTCTTGTTGCATTTCTAGTCTGTCCTCCTTGCAGCAGCCGGGATTTTTCACCATTTTTCAGGGAGGTTCCCAGAATCATTAGGGTTGGAAGGGACCTATGGGGATCATCCAGTCCAACCCCTCTGCCAAGGCAGGGTTATCTGGAGTAGGGGACACAGAAACGTGTCCAGGTGGGTTTGGAATGTGTCCAGAGAGGGGGCGACATCCCTGGGCAGCCTCTTCCTGTGCTTTGCCACTCTCTGCGTAAAGCAGCTCTACCCTACGTTGAGGTGGAAATTGTATTTCAGTCTATGGCCTTTAGTCCTCGTCCTATCGCTGGGCACGGGCAAAAGGAGTCTGGCACCATCCCCTTGACACATTCCTTTAAGATATTTATATCTCCTGATGCGGTCCCTTTTCAGTTTTCTCTAAACTAACCACTAGGCTGGTGGTGTATCAGAATAAAAAGCTACCATGCTGTGAAGCTCCCGGTGCCGCTGGGCTTGCATGCCTTCCCTCTGGACAGAGTTTAACTGAACTGTTCCAAGAGATTACACCTTGCCAATGGAGCTGTTTTTAACAAATTAACATCTCAATGTACCGAAGGTTGAGTAGCAAAGTCAATAAAACAGCCATTTGTTTCTATAGAAACTAAACACCTTAGCGGGGATTGTACCAAGCTTTGATTTTGGTGGGGGTTTTTTGTTGTTGGGTGGTTTTTTGGGTTTTTTTGGAGGGGGAGTTGTTTGTTTGTTTGTTTTAACTGGAATTTGCTGCTTTTGCAGCCTGCTCTTGTTTTCAGGAAATCAGAAATTTGGAAAACTAACTCGGAATTTTTTAGCACGTGAGGAATGATGGTAATTGCATGGCAGTGGTACCAAACAACCTCCAGAACCTAGTTTAGTGAGTTAGAATTGATTTCTGAGTCTCTATGATCATAAACTTTAAAAATCTCAGTTTGTTTCCCCACTTTTAGACCTTAAGGAGCTTTGTAACTTCCCATCTTCCACTCCCCTTTCTTCCTAGGTTCTTTCTCCAGTACAGCTGAAAGGAGCTAATCCAAGAATCGACTGATGCAGCTGCTTGCTGCCCAGAGATTTGGGGAGTTTGTGAAGGTTTTTTTCCCAATTATCATTAACATGGGGAAACGTCATAGAGAGAAGAAATACTCAATTGATGCATTCCAGATTTCTTATTCTCAGATGAAGTTTCCCTATATGTTCTGTTCTCAAGTGGCAGTGATCCTCAAATGCCTTCAAGAATACAAATAAGTATAGCTTACTATATAGCTTATCCTGGGAGGAAAATATCACAGGTTTCTGGAAATCTGCAAGGCATGGAATAGGAATCATTCTGTTTGGCAGTGAGACAGTGCAGTAGCTGTGCTTTTAAAAACTAGTAAGTCTAGTTTTTTAAAGTAAAATGTTTACCTTTTTACTTTTTTTCCCATTAGGACAGAGCTTAGAGTTTATTATTTAGTTCTGTGTTTGATTGTACCTGCATTTGTTAGGTTTTTTCTGCCTTTTTTTTTCCAACATCAGTTTTTATGCTTTCCCTGGAAATATTTGTGGTGTTTACCACAGTGAGAGACTGTTATGAGCTGTGTTGACCTCCGTTATTTTATTACAATCACTTGTGTGTTTTGATAACCACCTGAAACGCCTTGCTTCTCAATTTGATTTTTTTTTCCCAGAGAAAAAAAAATATTTCCCTTTGGCAGTCATTCGTCTTCTCTATTGAACAGTAGGAAGATGGGTCACGTGAATTCCCACAGTGCCCTTCAGAATGCTGTCAAGAATTTTTGGTAGGTTTTGAGAAGTTCTAGATATTTGTTGCTTTTCTGTTCAAGATGTAGTTCTCTAAAGCATTTACATTTCCCAATACTATGACTTGTTCATTGGAACTCTCCAAGGGGGTGGGTATAAGGAAGATATTTCCATTACACTCTTCCTTCCACCATTAACACACACCCTTTAAAAATTAATGAGTTATGGAAACCTGCTAGATACAGGAAGGAAGCTGGGAAAGCCATAAGGGAGTGCACATCTGTTACGCCTTAGCAGTCTGCTGCTGACCATTTCCAAGCAATCCTTTTTCTGTAGCTTTATTTACATTGTGTCTGAACCCCAGTTTTAGCCATTGCTCATGGCTTTGCCAATGCAAACACTCAGCATGACCAAAATTTAAAAAAAAATTAAAAATGGATTCCACTGGAACTTGTATTCAGAGCCAGAATAAACTTGAGTAGTGCAAATGTCAGCTCTTGTTCACACGAGGAGTTTACACTGCTGTCTAAAATGGCAACTAAGCATAGGTGAGAGGACACAAAGCCAAGGGCTCAATTGGTGATGTTATTCTGACACTTTGGAATATGGAAGAAGTTCCAGCTCAGGGATGTGAGGCTGCATCTTACTGGTTGACTTTTACATTATCAGGAAGTGGCAAGCATTGAATGTCTGCCTTGGCCACTTGTTCTTGGAAGATAATTATGGGGCTTACAGCTTGATGGCCCTTTGATTATCTGAATTTGACTTCAAATAGAATTGCTTTCTGTTTGCAGAACTACTCATTCTTACAACTTGCGTTTTTTAAGAACTTCAAAATAGAACATTTTTCTCAAGTTCTCTCGATTGCCCCAGTCTGTTGGATGTGAGCATCCAACACTGACATGGTATTTAAACATTCATATTTGCCAAGTCATGAAAAAACCCTTAAGCAAACCAGATTTTTTTCTTTACAAATTATATCATTAAGACAACATTGTATGTCTTGGTCTAAGAAATTTGGCTGCCTACATTGCACAGCTCCTCTGTGTGTAGATAGTACTATTTTCAGGTCTACAGGTAAAGCAATAGCTTCCTTATGAAGGTGCAGCCATAAATACACCAACACCTAACCAGCAGAACAAGTTTCTTGTTGGTATATTTTCTGTGCAAGAGTTTTGTCAACTTGGAAATACTGTACAAAATAACTCCTGTGTGATCACTGCTGTCATGTCTGAAATTCAGTTTTGGTGACAGTCAGCATTTCCTGGGGTTTTCAGACTGGTAGATGCACATAGTTTGGCAAGGATCTCTGGAGGTCATCTTATCCAGCCTCCTGCTCCACAAACATTCAGTTCCAGTGGATCAGGAACTTTCACATCAGAAAAAGCTTCTGAATAATATGCACTGGGACAGATATTTTCTCAACTGCTTGCTACTTGGCAGCTGCAGGCCTGGTGGATTACAAAGAAGTCTGTTAGTTCTGCTGGGAGGGGACCTGCTAAAGATGGGAGGATTGGGGTAGGAGGACTGCCAGGCACTTTGTGCTGTAAACAGTGGGAGCAGATGCCAGCAGGTGTACCACAGGCAGCACTATCTGCAGCTGATGGGACATGCAGAAGTCAGGGAAGAGGCCCTGAATGGAAGTAAAGGCTTCAGGCAGTGAAGGAGAGCTCCAGAATGCACTTTCCAGGCTGTTAACTCCAGATGTCAACAGAGATGACATCAGGCTGGCACCATAAGATTGTATTTTGCTCTGGAAGAAATGAGGCCAGCATTCCTGGAAATGTCAGGCAAGAATGCTGTGCAGAAAACTGCAGTTTCTAGATTGTTCCCAAGGCTGAAAAGAAGTTCCTGTAATGAGCAGCTAAGTACATGGCCATCACCTTGTGTCACAGACTGAAGCAATGTAGTTTAGGAAGGTTCAGAGCAGATGAAAACTCATTTTCCATGACACTTTTCTTACAGTGGGTTTTTCAATGTCTAATAGTGCACACACCATTTCTCTCTGCCCTGGGATTCTTCAGTGACTAAAAAAATATTTAGTTCTGCTTTGATCTTTATCCTTCCCCTATCTGCAGTACTAGGTGGTTCTCCTGCTGCCTCTCCAATGCTTGGGTCAATTAAGCTGGCAGAGACCTCTGAGACCAGAAGTTTGTGTCAAAATTTGGGTGATATTCAGAAGCAAATTTGGTGAGCTTTGACACACAGCCTGGACTGAAAGACATCTGTTTAAAATCAGGCAATACTGGAGGTGCTTGATCTCCCTTCTCCTCCCTTGTCTGATCTACTCTGCATTTCCTCTCCTCAGCTCTGCAGTGAAGGACTCCAGGGATAGAAATAGGATTCTGCAAGAAATTTAGCTTCCAAGAAAGCTGGAGAGGGACTTTCTACAAAGGCAGATAGTAATGGCTTTACACTAGAAGAGGGCAGATTTAGATGAGAGATGAGGTAGAAATTATTCAGTGGGAAGGTGGTGATGCCCTGGAGCAGGCTGCCCAGAGAAGCTGTGGATGCCTCATCCCTGGAAGTGTTCAAGGCCAGGTTGGATGCGTCTTTGAGCAGCCTGGTCTAGGAAGGTATCTCTGCCTATGGCAGGGAACTTGGAACTAGATGATCTTTAATGTGTGTTCCAACCCAAATAATTCAAGGAACCTGTGATATGTTACTCCTGTCTTTACCATACAGTAGGGTTTGCTTTCTCTGTTTAGGGGTGTTGGCACAACATGTCTGGGATCAAAGTGAGGTCTCTGCCAAGTGTTCTGTGGAGTTTGTAGATCCACCAGTACCTGGTAGCCTGAGATTTTAACACTCATTTGACATTGCTTCTCACCGTGGTTGTAGCCTCTAACTTGTGTCTTTCTCTTCCAGCTCCCACAGAGACACTTCTGAACATCTATTCCTTCTGACTGGGCATCCAGGACATCTCTTCTTGTCTAGGCCCCACCACAAAGTTTACATCATCACTTTTTTTATGTGTAGACCAGACCTGTCTACTGACAAATGCAGCTGAGCATGACAAGAGGAGCTCACCAGGCATCCTGGGCACTGTTCAGGAGCTGAGGGAAGAGAGGCTGTGGGCAGCCCCTTGTGTGACTGTCCCTGTAAGGTGGCATGGGCAGGGCTGGCATGCACAGTGTACATGGTGTGTGTTTCTCTGAGACTTTGTGTCACCTGGGCAGGTGTTCCTGTGCAGGCAGCTGTAAAGCAGAGTTGTATTCTTTCATATCAGAGCAGCTTCCTTTAAGTTTCTGGTAAGGAAAGAGAATTTGTTTGAACTTTGGGAACTTCAGGGTGGGCATATATTCCTAGGGGGTTGTCTGAGTTCTCTATGGAATTGCCTTCTCCTTGTTATCTGTCTGCAGACTGTCAAGGGAGTCCAGGTGATTAACTAGGACAAGAAAAGGGTTTTTTATTTTCCTATTAGTTTTGTTTGATTTGGTTAGCTACTCTTGTCTTAACTGTATTTACCTTCAAATATGGCAGTTTGGAAAAAAAATTATAAAATGTGTGGGTGAAATGCATTCACAGCAGTAGTTCTGTGTGGCCTTGATTCATGTACTGCCTTCTGAAATTATTGCAGGGTATATTTGTTTCTGGCAGGGACAGGAGTGGAGGCCTTCCAGGTCAAAAGCAAGTTAATTATTCCATGGACTCCAGTGGGGGCAGGATTTAGCTTTCAACATACATACTTTCAGCCTACTTTTTAGCTGCTGTTCCTCTGTCATTAAATAGCCATTTGTCATGGATGGGTATTTAAAATATAGGAAAAAATAGTAGATAGTTCTTGGGTTTTAATTCCCGTTGAAAAAAATACTAAAGTTTAGACATTTCCGGAGAAGTTCAGCATAGCACAAAGCAGTGGGTGCCAAGTCCCCAGCCACCCCGTTTTGAGGGTGGTTTTGTTGGCCAGCTCTAGCTGTTCCTCATGGACTGAACATCCACAGCTTTCCCAGAGATAATGAGGCACTTTGGGAGCGCAGTTTCCCATTTGGTTTTACCCCAAAGGAGGCCAGGTTGTGTGCTCTCAGGCTGCCCCACAGTGTCAAACAGAAGATGGTGAGAGGAAGATGGGTTTTGAGCCCAAACTGCTGATTTGAACAATAGCACAGGCACACACAGAGAAAACTGATCTGCTTATGAAATAGTTTCAAAGCAGCCTCAATTTATAGCTGGCACTTTAAGCAAACCAGAGTCTGTGTCATTTGAGAAGTGGCTTATAAATAGTGGCTGTTTGGGAGAAATTTTGCCTGTGCAAAATGGATGTATACAGAGGCTACAAATCCACCATCCCTTCTGAAATATCTCTTCCATATTTCAGCAGTTGGAGGTTCCCGTCAGGAGGTGCAGGCAAAGTGTCAAACACAGCCCATTCCCTTTAAACGATGGGTTTTGCTTCCAGGGAAGATTGCACCTTCTGCTAAAAATCTTACGAGCTTTTGTCTTCTTTGTTTTCCCCCTTTCAATCACTAAGGACATTCACATAGAACAGGATGGTTGTTTGTTACTGTTCTTCTATATCCCTGTAGCGTCTTCCCTAGATGAAAACACAGTTGCAGTGGGTCTTGAAACCAGTCACAGAAGTGGTTAAATGTCAAAAAAGTAGAAACTAAATTCATGTGAAGAGAGGCAGCTTTAACATTTGGGAGTCCCACAAAATAGGATTTTTATGGTGATGGTGCTTCAGTACTGAAAGGTAGAAAAAAAAATTGCAGTGGAGACGGTCAATAGGAGATGCAGCTCATGAAGACTGTGCTGAGAACTGCTTTGGCAGTTAACATTTAGCTTCATTGAAACTAATGGAGGAAAGAAAATATGAATAAATAGTCTGGAAGGTTTTTCTTCCATTGCAGTTAGGAGGAAAGGGACACAGTTAACTGGTGCTGAACATTTTATTGTGAATAACAGCAATTGCAACACTGTTGCATATGCCTATATGTGTGTTGGTGAGCATATTTCTATAGACAGGCAGGTAGTTGACATGAAACTGCAGGCAGATCTCCAAATTCAGAATAACTTGCTACTAACTGAACATACAGGTAGTTTCACTTGCGTTTTGCTGTGAACTGAGACTTTAATTATCGAGGCTTAAATGTTTAATGCTGCATATCTACTTTGTCTATTTTTTAACAAAAGTGTCAAGCAAGAGGTTTAGGTATTGCAAAATGAGAAAGGAGAAGAAATATGGCCCTAAGTAATCTTTGAAACATTTTAATGAAAACTGTAATGCCACTAGAATCTGCAGGAGGGCAGTCAGTATATTATCACTTGCAGGAAACTTCAAAGTTCGTATTTGGGTTATGAGCACTGGGCAAAAGAAAAACTGAACTAAACAAGCCAGGTAGAAACCTGTTAGCATTTGGCAGATCTCTTCATTCATGATTACGTACTTATACTTGGCCTTTTCCCGCCGTACAGTTTGTACAACCTACCTGGACCCAGCTAAATTTGCCTGAAGTTTTCCCTGTCACCAGTGCCTTCCAGCTGGCAGGGGAGTCCCTTGGCTGCTCCTCTGGGCAGAATGCCTGCTGGGCACACTGCTGGGGTGGAGCTGGTGTCCATTGGGAAATGTCTTCTTGTGTCACCTAGCTTTTGGGACTACAGAGGCAGGAGCACAAATACATTGGTTTGAGAAGTCCTGTTTAGAAATGCTGTTCATTTTTAGTGCACAAGGTACAGGCTTTTGCCTGAGGAATGTACAGAAGTTTATACTAGTAAGGCACTAGGGCAGAAGTTCAGATGGGCTTCAGTCATAATGACAGGCGATTTATCCATTTGGCTTTCTATTTCTTGGGATTTATCCTGCTGTTCTGATAAGCGATGATTTAAAACACACTGAAGTGCCAGTGCAGGCTAATAGTCCCTTTTCCTACACTGAAACACATCACTGACAGTAGAAGACACTGTGCTTTGTATCTGCCTCTCAGGGTGAGGGAGAGAATAGCTGAGAGGTATGGGGCTCTGCCCATAAAGACCACCTCACAGGCTGTCAGCTGAATTTGGAGTGGGAATCAGATCCAGAAAATAGATACCTGAATTTAGCTGTCTAATCTCCCACACTAGGCAGTGGAGACTTAGTAATGGCAGTCAATGGAGCTGGGAGTGTGATTCGTCTGGGAAAATGTAGGTATCCATCCTCTGTTAAGCTGAATCCCTTCTGGCAGTGGGAGGTAGGACACTGAGCTGACACCTCTGAGTACAGGGCTACAGCCTGGAAGCCCGTCCCGGATAAGGATGCGCTGATGACAGGGATTCAGTCTCCAGTTGCTGCATTGTTTCTGCAGTTTAATGAGAGGGGCGGGCTGGAGCCCCCGGCAAAGGCTGGAGCTGCAGAGCCCTCTGGAGAGTCGGAGGGTGTGTAGGCAAGCTTCATCCCCTCTCTGAGGGGTGGGTGAGCACATTAGACCTTATTTAGGTAGTCAAAATGGCACTCAAGGCTGTGCAATAAAGAAACAACAATTCTCTGTTGAAATTATTTTTACAACCTCTATTGTCGAGTTCAGACAAATAGACTTAGCCAAGCTTTCTTAGGATATGAAACGTTAGTATCTACCACTTATGTCTGAAGCTGTGTTTTAGATTTTATTTTCCAGACAAAAGAGTAATTTTAAATTATGCAAATGAGCTGCCAAAGCAAGGCATTATGCAGATTTGTGAGGCAGACAGCAGCGTGTTAACCCTTGGTGCTGCAGCTTGCTAAGGAGGGAGCACTGCTGCAGCAGCTCTGCATTAATTCCTTCCAGCCCTTGTGCTCTTTAATTTCAGCACTCCTGTGGCGGGGCCTGAGGTGTGGGGCTCGCCCCCTGCACACCCCTATTGCTGAGGGGATGGAGGAGCTGTGCTTACTGCTTTGTTCACCTCACAGTCCTGCCCAGCACAAGCTGTACCCAAATCCAGCCTGGGTGTCTCAGAAAAGACAAGTGTTGTGACTGTCATCCGTGGTTTCATATGGGTTGTTTCCAGAATATTTGAAGTGACTGTCATGGGAGAAATATTAAATTGCTTTTCAAATGTCAGCACTGCAGTAACACTTTAAAAGCAATTGACACTGCCAGCTATAAGTACTCTAGTTTGCTGGCCTGGCTGGTATACACAAGATGCAGTAGCAGCCTTGACTTTCTGTAGAGGGAAGCTATTAAAAGAATTCCATGTTGTGCTAATTTGTAGATTCAATAGCTCATTATCCCATCCAGCTATAAAGGTGATGGGCATAACTCTCAGTCAGGAACAGATGGGTTTTGATGGAAATCCAAGGTCTGATCTGCTCTGGAAGTTTGCCCTGATCACTGCAACTGATGCCAACAGCTGACAGAGCCACATTGGTGCAAGCACTAGTGCTGAGCAAGAAATCCAATGTTTTATAGCAGTAAACTATGGCAAATGGCAAGAGCAGGCAAATCCCCAACATGCACAAGGATGTAAGTGCAACTGATCTCTAGTGGAGATGCCTGATGATGGGTTAAAATAGTGGCAGGCAAGCCCTGGGAAAGAAGGAGAGAGGTCACACCAGGCAGTTTTGGAAGGCCTGGGTTTGTGCCTCAGTCATGCCCATGTGGGATGCCAATATTGGATTTATTCAGCATCAGGCAGAGATGGATTCTGGTGAGGGCAGGAAGGAGTCTGGCTGCAGTATGGGGGCACTTGAATCCACATTTCCTCCTGCACTCCAGTTCATAGAATTATACAGTAGAATCATACAATCATAGTTGTTCATGGCTCTCTATGAGAGAGCTTACAGAGCAGTGCAGGTTCCAAAGAAAACACCAGGAATATGTATTTCTGTAGTGAATTACTTCAGGAACAAACAATGTCTCAGTGCTGCTCCAGGACAAGAGGTAATCTGGATTTCTCTCTTGCACCCTCTTACACTCAAACCCTTTGAAGTTTTCTCCACTCACCAAATTACTCCCTCACTTTCTTTCTAGTTAAAGGTGTCATTTCAAGCTGCCTGTCAGAAGCTGCCTGTCTCAGCCAGTACACAAGACTGAATAAACACTTCAGTATGTTCAAACCTGGATGCTGTCAGTGAATTTACAAGCTTAAGACCTACAGCCATTTTTAAACTGGATACACATGCGTGCACGCAAAGGTTAACTCAGTTTCGCTACTTCGGGTTTGCTTGTTCTTAAGAGCATTTTTGGCTCAAAAATGTGATGTCTCTCACGTATTTGGAAAGAGCTGTCCAAAGCACATGATCAACATCTGTTGGTTTTGATATGCCAGAGGAGCTATGTAAGAGATGCAGAGATCAAAGAACACATTGTTGCTGTGTATATTTGGTTTTAAATTTGGAATTTGTATTTTAAAATTAGAGTTTTTCTATTGCTTAGCAATTTAAGCAATGGGCGGATGGTCTGGTTAGTAAAAAAAAAAAAAAAGCATGAAACCCACCTACATTGGTTCAGGTTGTGTTAGTTTTGGAGGAAAAGAATATAAGGATAAAAAGCTGTAAACAATATAAATCAGACACTGCTGCTGTATTGCCAGTGCCTGGCCAGCTTAAAATAACTAAACTAGTTTAAATAGGCAGAAACACTGTTTTATGATGGCAAACAACAAAACTGAGCACAAAGACCATGGAAGGAAGTTGCTAGGAAATCTCTACAGTGCTCTGGAAAAGTTTTGCAACACAGGCACCTGTAAAAGAGTTGCCACCACCTGCCAGCCCGGGCATTTACCAAAGACGGGTGTGTAAAATTGTAGTACACATTGATTTCTCTAAGTGCGGCACCAGGAAATGCCTTACAGCTCATTTTTAGTCAGTGCAGCTTCAGGGGACTATAAGCTGTTCCCAGAACCATCGCTGAAGACTCAACACTAAGGTCTTGCTCACAGTAACGCTGAAGTCCTGACTTCTGCTTCCAGGCAAGGTCTGCCCAGACTGCACTCATCTTAATTAGGTTCTTAGCAAAGATCTTTGCTTCTGGGAGCTCTAACCTTGCCCGTGCTGAGGTTTAATAAGGTAAACTGTAAGCTAGTCTAGCCCTCTGCAGGCACAGCCACAGAGTCTCTTCTCTTTTGCACTGACCTGGAGGGTGGCTTTGCCAGCAGATTTCCTGCAGGCATGCTGCCACCTCAGCTGGGTTCTCTGCATGAGGATGCTTCAGAAAGTTGAGGTGCATCAATGAAAAATGTTACAACTGCAGGTCCACAGTGTCAGTGTGCACATGTTAAAACCCCAATTTCTGTAGCAAGTAGTTGTAATTATGATAATGTCTTAATGATGGTATCTTGATCTTTTAACACTTGATTTCTTTTGTATGGCTACTTCATAGTTTAACCATTTAAGCCATTTCTATGAGGAAGTTAGTAGGTAAAAGATTGGCGAATCAACGGGACCACGTTTTTCTTTCATCATAAAGTCATCTGTCAGTGCAGCTCATGACTGGAATTAAGACAGGCAATGTCTATCAGGGGTTGCTAATGATTGCTTGTCTACATGCTTCCTTGGTAGCATTCTGCAAAAATGGCCTATGTGAGGTACAGTGATGGAGGAATGGCTGCTGAGCACGATGAACAGAGCTGTGAAATTTCTAGTCTGTGAAATTCCCTTCGTGTGGGAACCCCCTGAAGGTGTGTCACCAGCAAACTCCTGCCTGCCACCACCTGTTCTTGCTATATCATTCATTCTGCACTCCTCCCTGCCCACCTGGCAAAATGACCCATCATGCTACAAGCCATTAGCACTCAGAAGGTGGGCAAGGGGATTTCCTGCTCCTTCAAAGATAAACAGTATATTAAGAGAAATAAGAAATACATGTTAAACCTGAGGATACTCCTTTAAAGAAAGATTCCTTTCATAACAACTGTATTCATTCCACAACAAATAAGGCACTCCAGAGAAGATGTGATGCTGATATGCAATACTGATACATGAAGTATGGCTCTGATAGGATTTTCCATTCTGGTCTGTCTAGTCTGTTGACACATTAAAAAGATCCAAATCTTCAGTTTAACTTAAAAAAACAAAAAAACAAAACAAAACCAAAAAAAACAAAACAAAAAAAACCACACAAAAACAAAACAACAACAACAACAAAACTCTTGGGAAATACTTTTTTACACAGCATATAATTAATATATGGAATCAGCACTGGATATTCCTGACAGGTTTAGACTAGTTCTGCACTTGATGGTCTAGAAGCCTTTTGATCTGCATCCCTGTGAGATGCTGTGGGAGGGAGGGCTCAAAAGAGTGTGTAAAGGCAGAAACTCAGCTGTTAATTTAAAGAAAAGCCTTTAGTCTCTGGAGCAAGAAAACTATGCGAGAGCTATAGTAACATCTGGAGCTTTCTTGGTTCAAGAAGGTGTTTCTGCATTTCAGAAAGGATTATGTGCATGCACAGAAAGCAATTCCAGTGGTGTTACTGGAGTAAGGTCACATCCAAAGACTCAGATTCCACACTTGGTGACTAAGAAAATAGCACCCACATCACATGCTTTTACATCAGTGATGTCCACACCTGAATGAGTTCCCTGAACCTTCCTTTATGCCAAGTGGGGAGAAAGGAGGACCCAACGAACTCAACTGGATAGCTGCTGATAGGAATAGCCGTGTCCTAGCAGCACCCCTCTCCTTTGTCAGCTGCAGAGAAAATTTAGAGGGGAGTGGATGTGTTTGTTTTAGGTTTGGAGAGGTTTGAAGAGGGTGAAGTTCATCAAGGTGCCTGCTGACTGCAGCTAGGGAGCCATCTGCTTTCCCTGCTCTGAAGGTAGAGCCACTCCAGATGCGGTTCTGGGAGATGCAGGTTCCACTTGGTGCTGGATGACTGAAGCAGGCACCTCTTGCAGCTGCCCTTTGATGACACCTCTTGCAGCTGTCCATCCTGCCCCTTTGGCAGGCACAGTTGCCCTGAGGCAAGGATGTGCTCCTCCCATGAATCATCTCCTCAGCTGCACAAGTCAGTGTGTCACTACTTCTCTTGGTCTCTGTGCTCACCGCAGCCATGGCCTAA
Organism: Illadopsis cleaveri; assembly: GCA_013399915.1. Taxonomy (NCBI): domain Eukaryota; kingdom Metazoa; phylum Chordata; class Aves; order Passeriformes; family Timaliidae; genus Illadopsis; species Illadopsis cleaveri. The sequence goes on from VXBB01005920.1 coordinate 1,247,961, forward strand.
GACTGTGCAGAGCAGACAGGACCTGGCAGGTCTTGCTCAGATGCAGGGCAGCTGAATTGTGAGGAGAAACAGGAAAGGCAAGTTCAAAGGCAGGTGTCACACAAAGGAACAAGGTGGCGTAGTAACACCAAGCCAGCAGGCACAGCCCCATGCAGTCTGCTGGTGTCCACTGGACCCCTCCCATCAGGATATACTATGGCAGCACCACATCTCCAGCTGGAAATGAGAAAGGGTCTTCCCCGAAGTATCCAGCAGAGGCAGGACTGTTAGAGGCAGGATTCTGAAGCAAACCTAGGCCTTGCTCATCACCACAACATCCTTGTGCACAGGTAATTGCCTCTTCCAAAGCAGCAGCCCTCACAGACCTGAGCCTGGGAGGTGCAAAGCATCTGGGCCATCTCAGAGATCAGTGCTTCTGAAATACAGTGTGATTGTTACGGTTCATCAAAGCATAGGCTTAACTTTAAACTCCTCAGTCATACAAGTAGTTACTGTCTGACCCTGTCTCACACCCTAACAGTGTTGCCAAAGGAGGAGGGAAAGAATTGAAATTTTACACCGTGGCATATGGAGTGATTCAGAATTCTTCTAAAATGCAGATGGTGAGAATGTTTTTGTCAGATCTTTGATCCCTTTCAAAAATAGAACCCCCTGGATGTGGTTAGAGAGGGCTCATGCTGTGAGCTGGAGTTTTTGTAATCACTGCTGACTGGAACTGCCTGTCAGTCTGATTTGTGCATTTTTCCAGTCTGTTTTATAATGCAATCAAATTGCTGTTCCCACATTGTAAGAGACACAACACAAATTTCTTGGGAGAGGACACCAAGCTCCAAGGCTAATTCATTTTTCCTCTCAAAAAAGAGTTTTTCCATTTTTTCTTCTTAAACTATTTAATTTTATAACTACTCATAGAGGGTGAAAATCAATTCAACAAATCTTGGGTAATATCCAGGTGTTCCCCAGACTGGAAACCAGCAACCAGAAAAGAGATAAAATATAGAATACAAAAAAAATCACAAATTGATGATCTTCTTATACTTAAGTGGTTAAACATCTCTACTAGAGTAGCACGTCAGGATGTATTTCCAGGCATATGTTCACATCCCTGTGAGTGGCCCTAAACCACTGCAGAAACAAGATAACAGAAGCCCTTCAATTTTAGCAACCAGCCTTATTTACCTTTGCTCTGAGGATACTGTAGATAAAACCTCTGAGACCCTAGGATAGACTGACTGAAGAAAGTAAGGCTGGCACACTTCCTGTTTCACCATGCTTAGTGGCATGAGGTAGGAGGACATGTAAGCTCATACCTCATCCTTCTGTGCCACTGCTGTTGCTCACCTTGCCAAGGAGATCCTCAGTGCAAACAAGAACTGCACATCCTCCTTTAAACAGGGAAGAATGAAAAGGAAGGCAAAATTAGGATTGGGGTTTTCTTGTCTCCACAAGAGCCCGTGCCTTGTTCCATCTGCGTGGAGAAAAGCTGTCATAGAAATGATGGGAAGCTGGTGGTGAGACCTGGCTGCCAAAGGAAGACACTGCTCATAGCCTGGAGTGTACAGCTGATGTTGATGGTAACTCATTTCTTATTAAAACTTTTTTTTCTTCCTGGCAGAACAGACAGGAGTGGGAATGTTTCACATAATCACTGATTTCACTGAAACTTTGACAGCATTATCAAGCACTTTTGATCCTTTTCGATTTTATATGAATCCCATAAAACATCCAAACACCAGGAAGTAAACAAAGGACTTCAATTAGCTTAGTTTTGATATTTCTATTATGTCCCAAATTTGGAATGAAAGGAGGTGTGAAATAATCAGCTCTCCCAAGAAAATGTGACATCTCACACAGCTCTAACCATTCTTGCATAAGTCTCAAGGAGGCCGGTGATGTCTGCTGATGGACAAGTCTCCTGCTGCACTCTGTGATGCTGCAAAACATCCAGCCACCTGCCACAAAGGGAATTCTCATTCACATCCTATTGGATGCTCAGGGTCACCTTCCAGGGCAGCAGCACCAATTGCCAGTACCATCTTTTGGGAGAGTACTTCCTGAAGCACACTGATGGAAATGCAGAGGTCTTCTCGTACTGCTCAAGTAACCTGGACGTACCTCTGACACGTGGTCTCTGACAAGGCCTTACCTTCATCCTTTAGAATAGCAAGCAAAAGGCACATGCAAATTGTTTTCCGTTGAAGAGAACATGGATTTTGAAGAAATGAGAGAGTTCTTGTTAAAAGAGAACTCTCGCATATTGCACTAGCACATTGATTTCTACCCCTGCAGCAAAACTGAGTTTCATTTATAGAGGACTCCTGGACAGAAGCAGATACCAGACTGTTGGAACCCTAGATGCTGAAAATATCAGGCTTTCTGCTTTGACAGGTGGTAACCCTCAGAGGGGTACTGCCTTTGACTCGAGGCCATGGGAACAGCTTCCAAAACTGAATGATAGCACTGAAAGTATGTGTGTGTAGTTGTATAGAAGTGTGTAATGTCACAGGGTGAAATATTTAAGGTTGAAGGTTTTAGGATATAGAATAGTACTATATATATATGGGACAATATGGAGGGATTTGGGTGTTGCCTGGATTATTCTTCTTCGCTTTTTTCTTCCCCCTTCTGCTGGGGTTTGGGTGATCTTTTCTAATTGGTTAGTGAAAACCGCAGTGCGGACATTGTGTGATCTTTAATTGAGTTATAAATAAAAATAACTTAGGTGTCGGGTTTTAATTGGTTTTGCTTATTGTTTAAAAGTCCTTAGAACAAAGTAAAAGTAGATATTTTCTTGTCTTGTTAGACAGAGCTCACACTGCATGAGGCTGTACCATAGAAAAGATATAATAAACAACCAAGTCCAAATGAGATACCACCGTGTCCAGAGTCTTCTGTCCAGACCTTGCTACAGCCAACACCAGACTATTGACTAACAACATAGAATGCACTTTTTTAGTAGCAAATAACATTTTCTTTGTACTTGGGTGGACAAGATACCTACAACGGAAGAACAAGACACAGTAGATACATTACACACTGAACTACACAGGCATCAGTGTCTCCTGACACTTTTCCTCAGATGGGGGTTTGTACCTGAGGTGTTGTCCACAGCTGGCTAATACAACCTCTCTTGTTCATCCACCTGAGAACTTGAAAACACAAATAATGACCATTTTCAGCTACTCCACAATTTACATTTCTTCTGGAAGCTCAGTTAGCTGAGCTATTTGTACTAACTGGGAACAGTAGGAATACATTAATGTTGACTGAAAATAAAAGCTGAAGCAAGGGGATTTTCAGAGCAGCTTTAGGGCCTGAAAAATTCTGCAGTCATCCTGGTTTTGCTACAGAAAGGTGGTATGGAGTCCTAGAAATTACTCTGGTTGTGACAGAGAGAAAAAAAATCAATTTATCAGCAAGCTGCTCTCTTTAAGCATTGCAGCAGATTTCAGATACTACCTTTGGGAAGGGGGACTGGCTTGATGGAGGGAGTGAGGAGCTCTCCCATAGCATAACCTTTCCAAATGTGCAGGATGACAAGCAGCTGCTGCAAGCCCAGCTGCTGCAAGCCCACCAGTGCAGGAGCAATGGCAGGGGTGACCCAGCCAGGCCAGGCCCTCATGTGAATTTGCACCACTGACATTCCACTGATGGGCTTTTGCTCTCCACAGCATGGTGCTGCAGGATGTTTTGGTCAAGATCCTGTGTAGACATGGGACACAGCATCTTTAGCAATGATGCTGGGTACCATGATGCCCTGAAGTATGCTGGGGAAAGACTTGTCACTGTTTTAATTACATTCAAACATGCAAGTTAGAATGAATAATAGCATGAGCAGGTCAGGAATTGATCAACCAGTTTGCTGTGAAAGGGAAGGGTAGCCCCTTCCTCTTCTTCCGCCTGGCCTGTTTAGACCAGACATTGTTAGGAAGAAGGACATTTATTCACATAGATGTAACAAAATATGGTCCTGCCTCTCAGATTCCCACCACTACGTGCCAGTGGGAGAGCAGGAGTGGGAGAGAGCCCAGGATAATGCAGGAACATTATTTAATAGGAAGACATGTTAGGACAGCACTAGGAGAACAAGGAAAAGACAACTCTTTTAAAAAAAGTCAACTAAGCGTCAGTGAGTTTGAGCAGCAGCTTGAGGAATCAGTGCAAAATATTTGATGAATCATTTAAATTTGAATTTAAGGAATTCAACTGCTTCATTATGAGTTTCAAGTGGAGAAAGAATTCCTTGAGGAAAGATAAAAAGCAGATATTGATATAACATGAATATTTTTTCCTATGAAGGTTAAAGGGTGTTAAATATGTTGGTAAAACCAAGAGAATATCAAAGGATGTCTCATTTACATAAATAGTGTGTTTGCAATCCAGAAATCCCATCCCCAGGAGTTAATTCCACGGTTTATATGGGAAGTCAGTGCTAGTCCAAGGAGCAGGAGGCTGAGCTGGAGCCTGACACCCTGGGTCTGCTCCAAGCCTTTCAGCAATACTTGGCTGGACACACAGGGGCACAGTTACATGGCTAATTACTTCCCTTCCATAGGGAAATTAGAAGAGGAGAAAATTATCATTATTATCCATTTGAGCACACAGTTACCTGAGTCCAGTGTGTGGCTACAGTGCTCTGAATGCAATTGCACTCTCAGTTAAACAACACCTGGATCTCTGTCTGAAGGTTGCTCCAGACTCAGCTTCAAGTGATATCCCACTTAAGAAGGTGACTAGGGTGTTAAGACATTCTGGCTGATACCTGTAAATCAGTGCTTCAGATACTGTCAAAACCTAATAGGTCTGAACATACTCTGAATTGATTTGTACTTGCTGAATTTGATGCGTTCTTGCTCAAAATAGACCAAGAGAAACCTTGAAGGAATGGTTAATTCAGGCATTGTGTTTGAAAGGGCAAAGAAGACAGCAGTGCGTCCAGCTCTGGGAGTTAGATTTTTGGGGGTTTGGAGGTTTAGGGTTGGGTTTTTTGTTTGGTGGGGCGTTGGGGGGTGGTTTGTGGGGGATTTTTTAGGGGCTTTTTTGAGTTTCAGGTCATATGGAGTATCTTCAAGTCCATCTCTGTGGACTCCCCAGGCAATTCAGTGGACTCTGTGGACTCAGTGGACTCTGAGTGGAGATGTCCCTGGCTCTGCACTGTGAACAAGGGGAGACAGTTACACCTGACAGAAGGCAATGAAGGACATCTTCCAGTTTCCATTGCTCCATTCTGCTTTTACATTTGAGGAGCTTCTTCTCAGCTTCATGGTTATCAGGAAGACCTTGATAGCCAGGGATGTTTAAGGAGCCAAAGAACCTATAATGTGTTTGACTTGTCTGTGTTGAGATGTTGTCTTTGAGGTCACTGTGGAAGTAAATTCAAGACAACCTGTAAGATTGACAAGGGCTCGATCAGACATGGATGCTGTAGCACATGCACTCCTTCATCCTCCTTCTCATGCCAGGTCAGAGCTAACTGTGCAGGCTCCCCGGGACTGCAGCAGATGTGAAACAGGAGGATTTCCTATTCCATTGATAAGAAAAGACCATTTCAAAACAGCACTTGGAAGTTAGGCTTATTAGTGGATTCACTTCCTTAACAGCCCCAAACCTGGTCTTAGCAGAAGTCAAAATTCACCTTGGCTTCATTAGGCAGGGACATGCTTAAGTTGAAGCCTTCACCATACCACTGTGGTATTACCCTGCTGATTCTCCATGTCCTAGTAACATGCAGCATCCATGTATCAGCATGCCACCAGCAATTCCACATTGCATTTACAGCACCAGCTGACTTGCAATGAAGGAGAAACACTAAGAGATCCTCTCTACCAGAGAGACTACTAGAACTACCCCACCAGCAGCTGCAGTAACACACCATGTGGCAGAAGTCCCTCCTTCCCCTAGGGAAAAAGAGCTGAGTTGGTTCTTGAAATGACAGACAGCACGTCTTCAAGGTAGAGTTGATCTGTACTATAAACAATTCTTATCTATCCATCTACCTTCTAGGAAGTATTTGGTGCTCCTTTCAAGTGGGGCCAGCTAGGCAGACCCACAGAAATGTGACTGCCACTTCCCTGTGCCTGAGAATCACCAGTTCCAGTGGTGACAGTGCCCAGGTCACATGCACGAGGTTGGTTATTCCTCCAGTGTGGGCCCATAATTACCCATCTGTGCCCAGAAGGGCAGGCAAGCTCTCCCACAGCTCACAGGAAATAATTACAGAGCAGCCAACCTTCCTGCAGTACAAAACTCTTCCTGATACATCCCAGAGGCACCAGCAGCATTACTCATAGTGGCTGACATTTCCCAGCCTGATTCTCATGCCCTGGCTCAGCCACCCATCCCACTCCCATCTGAGGCTGGTCCAGCCCAGGACAGCACGTCGATGCAGGGGAGTTCGGGAGGAAGTGGAGGACGTGGCTCTGTCTGTGGGAAGCAGCCCATCAAGAAATGTTTGTTTAACACATGGCAGATCAGCCTGCCTCAGAAGTGAGCTGTTTCTGTAAATCAAATGCTTCTCATGAGTCAGGAGCCCAACTCTTTATTACAGAGTCGCATATTTTCAGGAATTGCTGTAATTCAGGGATTTTTATTGTTAACATCTGTTGGCTTTCATGTACCAGCCTGAGGTAGGATCTGACTCCTTAGAACTGTTAGGAGCATGGGTTTCTGTGTACTGCCAACACCCAAAGGGAGTGAAAGCCTGGAAAGGGATACTGGGCAACTCATCCTCATTTGCCAGAGACAGATGAGTCTTTCTTCTCTGAATGCTTTTGAGGACCCCTTTCCTAAAAATGGCATCCACAGACTGTAAGCTCTCTGGAGGCACTACTGGAAATGATCACGTATGGCTGAGAATGCTGAAATTAAATTTGTAATACTCAGCTGCTGTAATCTGCAAACAGTGCTAAGTGGTAGAAAGAGTCAGCAACCACCTTCCAAAGTTCTTTCCAAGTACATACAACCAAGAGAGTCACTTGTCAGCTGTAGCAGGTGCACATTTCTGCTCAACCCCTAGGAAGTCACACTGAGGATGATTGTCATGCAGATCTTTATAGAAATTTCATAAAATATATGATGAAAAATAATTATTGAGTTGTCTAGTCTAGCTACCCATCCATCTCTTGTAAGTGCAAAGTGAACAATTTGCAGCAGAAGACCAAAAGTTTAAAGTGTGTAGGAGTAACAAAAAACAGCAACAGAAACATGAAAAAAGCTCTTTACCAGCATTGCTTAGCTGCTGCAGTAATGAAAAACAAGGTTACAAATTACTTTCAGAGCTCTCTATTTCCATTGTTTTAAAAACTACAGCCCATTTTTCAGAGCATTACAAAAACATCCTGCCTGCAGATTGGCTTTTATGTTTTTTAAACACTGATTGCAAACATAAGTGCAGGTATGTGGTTAGTGTGAGGGAGCCCTCGGGGATGAGGAGCTCCACACAGGGGTGTTTCAGGAAGTCTCAGTAAACCAGTGTTGCCACCCCTGGATTAATTAATTCCACAGTGGCACTCACTGGCACAGTGTTTCATCCTACTGCAGGATTTCCTGGGAGGTTTTGGGACACAGTAAGACAAGGCAAGGCACACACTGTTCCCAAGGCATGGCAATGCACTCCAAGAGCACTGCTGGATGCTGTGCTTCTGCCTGTGATGATGGGTGGGAAAGGGGGCAGCGGAGGAGAGCAGAGCTTGGCAAGGACCTGCTTGTTTGATTTGTGTCCACACACACCTGCTTATCCTACATACAGTATGTGGTGATGCCCTCCAAGGTTATTTTGCCTGCAGGTCCCTATACTCAGTGTTCTGCTTGCAGACCATGCTGATGCTCTCCTGGTCTGGGGACAATCTCCCTGGAGGACCATGCCTGTGGGGAAAAGTTTACATCCCTTGGCATAAAGATGCATCCCAAAGGAGTCAGCAACGTACAGGCACCACACCCTGTAGACCCTCCTCACTCTCCTGGGGGGCACATAGCAAATCCTCAATCCCCCAGTTTCGTGTGCCAGGAAGGTTTAAGTTCAAATTATTTTTGAGCTGTTGCTTTCCCTGCAGAGGTTTTGTTTTGATACACACCTTTGTGTTCACCATCTTTACTTTGTAAAGGGTTTTGCGGTCCCTACTTGTGTATCAGAAGGAAGATGGAGGAGCTCAATGTACTGTTCAAGTGATCTGCTCCAGACCTCATCTCTTCAGATTGGGCTTAGCAAACAAAATCCCCTCTGGAGAGTAAAAGGTTCAGACTCACCAGGCAAGAGAGACCTCCTGAAGGACTCTTTCATGTAGAGAATAGGATAGAGAATAGAAGTGTGTCAGAGTTTTAAAGACAAAGTAGTGCCGTCAGAGGGGTGTACAGGTTCCATACAGGAGGGACTTTTCACATGTTGTCAGCCTTTGAATTCAGCTTTTAAATAAAAGATTGGTCTTCGGACCAAAAAGAAGTGATGCCTTTTATTAGTAATAAAGCACAAAGCAATTTTTTAATGGACAAAGCTATCATTCAATGTAAAATAAGCTGGCTGATTTGATTTATTGATAAGTCAAAATCATATTTCACTTTGGGAAAATAACACATCGTCTGGCTTGCCACTGGACAAACACGTGAGAGACAAGGGTGTTGGTGCTGCTGAGGCTGGGATTAGTTTTTGTGTCACAGGCCAGTCTGAGGGAATATGTTTCATGTCTTGGGCTCTAGCACTTGTCAGAGGTGATGGGATGGAAGATTATGGTCAGTATCGTTGTTGGGAATTGTGGACAGCCACACTGAAGCAACATTGTGTGTGAAACTGCATGCAAGTCATACTCCCCATGGTCCATGGCTCTGCTGCCCAGCCCTTGTGCCCGTATCCCTGCCATGTCCAGCCCCCCCCATTGCTGGGGGCTGCAGCAGGGGCTGCCGTTGTGCATGGCACCATCTGTGGCTCCCATGGTGACAGAACCAGAACCCTGGTGTGCTGGGCCTGTGATGTCATAAGGGGGCTGCTGCAAGGCTTCAGTTACAGCTGCAGCCTTGCTTCACACGCACCATCGCACCATCGGATGAAGCTCTCCGGGCATTCAACACTCTTGCCCTGACACACTTACACCGTGACAATGTCAGTCCACTGCCACCTTCGGGAAGCCACCATGCAGAACCTGAGGCAGATGCACAGGCAGATGAAGATGTTGGACATGCGCCTACAAATGCTCCGTGACAAGCTGTGCATGGCCCGCATGCAGAGGTGCAGCTCTCCCTGCTGCAGCCCTCCCTGCTGCCGCACTCCCTGCGTCCGCACTCCCTGCTGCCGCACTCCCTGCTGCCGCCCTCTCTGCTGCCTGCACCACACCCGACACCTGGCGAGAAAGGCCCTCTGTGCAAGGCTGGATCTGGAGCGACGGATGGACAGGTAAGAGAGAACTGCCTGCTTTCTGCAGGCATTGGCAACCTCTAGGGTAGGATAAAGAGGATAAAGACAGCATTGACAATGCTATCAGGAGCAAAGGTTGAAACAGATAAGTAGGATGGGAGCGAAATAGCCATTTTGGAGAAACAAATTGAAAGGAATACGGGAAGGTAAAAATTGTTCTCTTGTTTTAATTCCAGACTGAGAAGACTTGCCATGATGTTGAGGTCATGCTGTTGTCAAAATCCTTTGGCTCTGGTCGACGTGAAGGGTTTTGACCCCCAGGATGTCACTGTAGTGATGAAAGATGGGAGGGTGACCGTGTCAGCAGAGCGCAAGGAGGAGTGCAACACCTGCAGGGGAAAGGCATGTAGCTACAGAAAATACACAAAGGAATTCTCCCTGCCACCATGCTGTGAGAAGGAGGTGACCTACTCAGTGAAATCCGACAGCCTCACAGAGATCGTGGAAGAACCCAAGTGCTGCTCTTACATCTGCGACTGCTGAGCTGCAGCGGGCCAGAGCCCAGCTGCAGTCATTCCTCTGCCTCACCTCTTCTCCCCACTGAGCTTAGATCTGTCCCAATAATTGTGTGTCAGCAGCTTCTTCCATTAAAGAACACAGCACTCTAAACAAGTTGTGTGAGCCTCATTTTTAAGGGGTTTGGTGGCCAAAAAGGGGAGCGCCATCAGGAAAGCACAAAGATATTTTTGGGCATACATGACTGTGGTCACTTGTTGGGTACTGAAGGTAGGGCCAGAGGTGGTGGATTCAGGGTACACAATCTCATGGATTTTAAAGGCTGGGAGGCACTACTTATGATCAGTCACATTTCCCTAAGGACCCTTCTCTCAATCCAACCTCTTCTATTTGAGTTCTAGGGTATTTCTAGGAAGAAAATCTTGATGATAAACACCTTGAGGGGAGGAGCCTTCTCCTGAAAAAAAAATCAAGCTGTACTCTTTGTTCCATTGGTTTGGTTCTTACAGAGACTTCCTGGCTGGGAAAAGCTGTGGATAAAGGACAGAGAGCTTTTCCTTAGAAGAGTTTGGATTAGGGTAGAACACTTGCCAGCTGAGGAGGGGATGACAGCACTTCCTGCTGAATCAATGGCTCCAAAGTAATAATAATATTTTTCATGTTGGGAGAAGGGGACAATTGTCAGTATAATTGCTGGAAGGCAACTCTAACTTTGCTGCCCTGGTCTCAGCACTTGGGTATGCACTCCTATGGGAAGTAGCATTGCCTCCCACTGCAGAAAGGTGTGTAACAGGACATACCTGGTGCCTGCATTTACCTGGGCCAGCATGGCCCCAGTGACCACCACCTGGTTCAATGCTTCATGAGCCCCTGGGGCTGGAGGGAGGAAGGTTGCCACATCTTCATGTGATGCACTCCCCTGCAGCAGACTTTTCTAACAGGGAACTCAGTGTTTTAGGTTGTGCTGGCACAGAATCTGATGTTCCCTAACCTGCCAGGGGAGAGGGTGAGCACCCGTGGGCCAGTGTCACAGCTCAGCTGGCCTGTAGCTGGACAAATAAATCTGGCCATAACAGAAAATCTGACTCAGCTAAGCCTAGTTCATTTTAGAACAAGTCCCTGGGTAAGCAATGATAGGATAGATTTGAACAGGGGACCTTAGCTAACCCTGTTCAATCCTGAATGCAAACATATCACTGGTTAGGAGCTGGGCAGTGTCAATACCCAGGCCAATCAACTGTCCCAGCCTGGAAAATTTGAACTCCCTATATGAGAGGGTTCTGAACAATAAAACATGCTGTTTGTTGATGACCCTTGATGAATCTTGTTGTTCCTGTCTCTGACTAATGACCCCACATAACAGGCCGGTGCTGTGCAGGTGTGCTGCACACTTGAAACTCTTCAGAGTGGAGTCTTGTCCCTGCCATTAGCCTGACTGAGAAATGTGGTTGGTTGCTGTCACACATGGGGACCCTGGCCCCTAGAGGACCCTCACACCAACTGGGTCAACCTGTCCCAGTGCAGCCAAGGGATCCCCAGTGCCAAAAGCACCCACTCACTGCTGCAGCAGGGAATATTACCCTGGAAACAGTCATGCCTAAAGAACGCAAAGCCAGTCTTTTATGTACAGCCTGCAAACAGACAGCCTCACTTTCACAGTTTACTTTCATCTTATGAAGGTGGTGAATCACAGGGGATTGGTTACAGAGCAGTGAGTCCATGGCTGGGAGCACCACAGCTGGGGGAGGCCCTTGACTCCATTGCCACCTGCTCCTGTCCTCTGGGTGGGAGCTCCTTCAGTCAAACAAAAATATTACAAGCAGATAAGTTGAGGGTCAGTTTAGCTTGGCTATTAACAGCTTGGTAATTTAACTTTGGTGCAAGAAATCAAATGCTTCTAGGATATTTTCAGCATCCAGCTACCACTTAAAATAATGCCTATTAATAAATATTAAACTTTATGGGCTTAATGTGTAGCTGGGTCAATATAGAACCATACAACCATGGAATAGTTTTGGTGTTAAGGGACGTTTTGAAGGTCACCTTGTCTAATGCCCCTACCATGACCAGGAACATCTTCCACAAGATCAGGTTGCTCAGATGTCCATCCAACCTGGCCTTTGGGGAACCTGTTACAGTGTCTCACCACTCTCATCATAAAAAAATAAGTATTCCTTATGTCACATTTAAATCTAACCTTTTTCACTTTAAAACTGCTTCTCCAATCTCTACAGGCCTCAGTATGAAGTGTCTCTCCATCTTTCTAATAGATGTCCCTAATATACTGAAGGGGTGCCCATGCACAGGTAGTCTGATCCTGCTGGTGTTGGCCAAGGATGTTTAGACCTAAGCCACACCTCACCTGGGAGGCTACAAGGGATCCTCCAGCAAGAGCAGGCAGCAGGGATGGGGACTGTGGATGGACTGGGAAAGACCATCTTCCTACAAAGCAATCCACCAAGTAATAAAACCAAAACCCTTCTGTGATATGGATTTTGCACTTTGTAATGATTTCTACAGAAGCTGTCTAAGCGTGCAGAAGGGAAACATATTTCAACACCTCCCCTCTACCCATGACTTGCAAAATATATCAAGTCCCAACAACAATCACAGGGCTGGCTATGACTGCTCTTATCCTTATTGCTCATCCTTTAACACATGGTCTTCACACTCTGTTCCTAAATTAGGCTCCTTACGCTCCTAAAACCAAATTACACTCTTGAGCACTTATTGACAGATATGGCTTTCTGAGGAAAATTGTGAATTCATATTACATCCTGTGAATTGCTAGTTTAGCCTGGTAGGAGCATCTTTGAGACCTTTTCCGTAAAAGAAGCAAATTACTGAAATAGTCACTTAATTAGTCACTGAAATAGACACTTAATAGTCACTTTTGTTAATACCTACATGCTGTTAACAATTTGGAACTTAGCCCAAAATCTATAATAAACAAATACTGAGAGTTTTCAAGGAGAAAATACCTTTGGAAAGCCACCACTAACCCAGCAAGCCATAACATCATCTCCCATAAAACAAACTCATTTACCACTAGGTGGCAGATACTATTTTTTAAAATTTACCACTGGGCAACTCCTTTATTCAGAGCAAACATGCTGAGGGTGGTGTCACAGCTGAGGGTAGTGTCACAAAGCAATAAAGTTGGCACACATATAAAAATATCAGAGCTGGTATTTTTTTCTTTTATGCTAATAGCAAGTGAAGAGGAGGGCAAGAGACAGAACTGTTTTGTGATCCTGGTGTGCAAGAGGTCTAGGACAGACTATCATCAGATTAGGTTCCTTCACTGGATTATATTGACCTTTGATCCTGCAGCTCTCCCCCATGGAGTACAGCTCCTGGATAAGGCCACTTTCATTTGCTTCAGCAGGCTGTCTCTGCCACAGTTATCAGTCCAACAGAGGCTTCCAGTGGTTCATGTATTCTTCAGCATGTTGTTGCAACAAATTACTTTTTTGGGGCCAATTTTGACCATCCTCATGCAGCAGATACTCTCTCTGAATTCCCTAGCATGAGGAAGATATCAGAGAGGGTGAATTGGCTTGGTAGTTCTAAATGTTAGTGCATTCTTGAACTCTAGTCTTATGGGGGCATTTATAAATAGCCAAGGAATTTGTAACAAGAGGTCATCTGAGGACACTAAATCCAGACCTCTCCTCGGTCATCAGTTTCTAGGGGTTTTCCTACAACCAGGCAGTGCTCTGCTGTGCTCTACACAGGTTTAGTCTGTGTTGAACTGTTGTTTCTCCCCCTGCTATTGAAAACCTGGGGAGAGTAGTGCCTTCATTAGAAGGTGCAAATCGATCCCAGCTTTCCTCTCCCCCGTAGCCTGGGTGTCCCGCAGCTCCCGAGGGCACAGCCCTGTCGGGCAGGGGCTGCTGCTCCCGGTGGGCAGTGCCTGCTTGGCAGGGGTCTTCCTGCCAAGGACTAAATTAAATGTCTGTCACAGGGGCCAGCTCCACTCCTCACACCTCCTGTCCTCATCCTCGGAGCAGCAGCATGGTGAGGCTTTTGGCATCACCCCAGCCATGTGGGGCTGGTGCAGCTGCCCTCCACTGCACCTCCACAGGAGGTGAGAAGCATCATCCATCCATCCATCCACTGTGTTTGTGCTTAAAGTTAAATTTAACCATTGTCCTTGCTAAGCTGTTTGGTGCCTTAGTCTCTTAGGTAAACTTTCCAAATCTATTTTCCATCATCTCCCCTGGAGAAAGCCCTAAGAGTTTAGAAGACAGAGCAAGACCCATGCCAGCTCTGCCTTTGTACCAAAGATTCTATAGATTTGTTGTGATTCTGGGCTCTGCACTTGTCACCTCATCAATCCTGCACTGAATTTAGGTTAGGAGTAAGCTGATCCTTCCAGCACACTCGGCATGACTATCACAAAGCTGCCACCTCCATGAGCATGGGACACTGGCGCTTGCTTCTCCTCTTTTACCCTGCAGGTCCTTTTCCTGGTCTCTGCAATGAAAAGTAACTTTTCCATCTCCATCTGTCTTCTAATTCCCTCTGCCATCCCATTTGTGCCCCTCCAATTGCTGTAGGTCACACCTTTCTTTTGACAAGTGATGTCTGAGTGATGATGTTTGCTTCTTCTTTTGAAACCCTGCTCTATGTGAAAAAAGCTTTGCTGTCCTGGAAGTTATCCTTTCGATTGCCCTGCTATGTGGTGTGAAGTCATCCCCATGCAATTGTCTTTCTCAATTTCAACATTAATTACAAATAACAGCAGGTCTCTCAGCTCTCTGGTTGCTTGCACTGGTCCCTATCTTGGGGTGTTACACAGAGTCTTTAAAGGTCTGCAAGTGATAACAATGCTATAATTAAAAAATCTGAAAACTAAAAATCATTAGTCCCCACACCTCACTAGAACAGATTTTAACTTGCCAGAAAAATAAAATGCAGCCTCCTCTTTTTTGTTTGTTTGGGGTTTTTTTGCCATAGCTTCTTGCATCTGCATATGTGTGTGCAGAAAAGCCTGCAAAAGGGAGGGATGCCAGGGCTCTGCCTCACAGTCACACAAGTGCATGTGGCACTTTACAACATGTCAAAAGAGAAAACAAAATCCTCTCTCTGCTGTGGTCTGGGTCCCAAAGCCCTGGAGAGTCCTGGGTCTCGACAGAGAGAGCAGGGCCTGCAACAGGCACAGCACAGGACCCTGTCCCCTCACATCCCCCCGGGGCTGCCTCTGGGGGTCACCAGCCACCACGTGCCTGTGTCTGTGGGATGCAGGGTTGTGCTCCTGCAAGTACAGAACCAGGAGAACCACCCAGAGCATGTGGCCATAGCCCATAAGCATTTCAAGGAGAATGTGAGCAGAAGTCACATCAGTGGGAAGGGAGAGGGACTCAGGAGAGTTTGTCAGTGTGCTCAGTCCAGGGACAAGCAGCCTCACACCAGCCACAGGCAAGGACACAGTGCTTTGGGCAGCCTCTGGGACAGACTCCCCCAGAGCCCAGCAGGGAGGGAAGGCTCCATCCTCTGGCAGAGCAGAAGGGGGTTGGGGAAGAGGAAAGGCTGGGGCCATGCCAGGTGCAGTGAATGTGGGAAATGGATTTGTAGAGAATTTTCAAAGCTTGACAGAAAGCTCACATAGTATGCATCTGTATGTAAATTCTGAGATAAAAATGTGTTGACTTAGAAAGACTATGGAATAGGACATTGTTGAGAGAGAAATTGAACTAGAAACAAGTTTCAAATGATGACTTTGTAAATAGACTAGATATTTTTGAGAAATAGAACCATGAAAGATGTATTGTAGTAGGACCCATGAGGGGTATTTTTAGATTATTGGCTTAGAAGCATTAGTAACATTGTGTGGCAAAAGCTGATAGGTCAAAAAATGTTTATAATGTATTGTAACTAGGAAATAGTTTGGTTACTGAAAACACTCAAACCTGAGCACAGTCCATTGGAGCAACTCCAAAGTGCTTCAGAGCCCATTGCCTCCTGCCCAGGCCAGCTGCAACAGCAATGCTAAGCTGTGACTACCATTGCTTTGTGTCTTGGCTTTTCCCTCTCTCCTGGTAACCTGCTAGAAATGTTTATATATGAACAGAAGCTGCAGGATGCAGAAGAGATGACTGGGGCAGGAGGTGTGAAGTTGAGAACAAACTGGGCATAAGGACCTCATGCAGATGAATAATTAAAATCAGTGAGCATCTTTTGGTAGAGAGGCAACAGAAGAAAAGGACTGAAACCAGCACTGTAGAAGACAGTAACAGCTGAATGTAGCAGCTAAAAGTCATGCAGTCTTGCTGAGGTTTAACTGACTGCAAATTCAGTAAGGCTCCAGGACATTCAAAAGAGATGAATAAATTAAAATTTCAGCACTTGAGGCCCACTCATGCCATGTCTTGAGCACTTTCTATTCCCACTAAATTCACTGGACAACAACAGCACACAGCAGAACCCCATACACCATTACTGTGAACACTTACACAGTTAACACCCTTGGAGAAACACAGAGATATTTACATGACTAGGAATGAATGTCACCACACAGAGCTAAGAGGAAAATCATCTTGGAGAAAATGTCAAAATCCCACCTTCTCTGACCAAGTACCCACCCATTCTTGGCTGCTTGGTGTGCCTGGAGAGCCAGCCATTAGATTTGAAATCCTGGGCTAGCACCTGGAGAGATTTATGGATGATAGTGCACCAGTGTAATGTAATCCTCATCCCAATATTTAAAAATAGCCCAAGAGACTGACCTACATAAACTCCAAGCCATCCAGTTTGGACTGGGTGCCCAGTTGGCATGACATTTCAAATGTGGTGCAGCTGATTCCATGACAATACGGCAGGTTTCATCTAGGAGAGGTATGCAAAGTGTGCACAGAGAATGACACTTCATATTGGATTAAAGCACCAAAACAACCTGGAGGAAAGAAGCACTCACTGTTTACTCTTCAGAGCAGCCACTAAAGGAGCAGGAGCAATGCTTGCACTGTAGTACTATTCAGCCATTTATATGTGCTTGCTCCTTCTGGAAAACAGAGGGAAAGCAAGCCCTGACATGGCAGAGGATTACTGCACACACGGAGGGAGAAGCAGTAAATAGGTCAGTAAACTCTGGCCAGACAGTGGCCCTGGGGGCTGGGCGTCCTGCTGGCTCCCAGCAGTGCTCTGCACAGCCTGCCTGGGCTCCCTGGAGGCAGGAGTCCTGCTGCCTGCAGCTTGAGCCCTGTCTTCATGGGAGCTCCTGGAAACTGGCTCTTGTCCTCCTGACTCCCAGGCAGGCACAGTGCAGGGATGCAAGTTTTATACCCTCAGTGCTGAGCTCCTTCAGCACTGGCCCACCAAGGACATTAGTGAGAAGAACAACTTTCCTGCTCCTGGGTACCCACTTTGTGTGGCTGCAGGGTTGAACACCACACCAGGACCCCATTTTTCTCCCAGGGTGCCAGAAGCCTGCTGTGGAACTGGGATCAACCAGCTCAATCCCACCACATGCACCCAGAGCCCTTACAGAGAGGATCTAGTGAGGGTAAATGTGTCGGCTGTGCTTGAGGGGAATTTTCTAAAACACAGGCAAACCCTTAAAGAGGTGCTATATCACCCTGACAGCAAATGGAGAGGACTGGGCCAGAAACCAATGCAGGTCTTGCTGTCAGCATGTGCTTCTGGGAACTACAGCCCACGGGGCACCCTGGATGGGATGCAGTAGATGTTTTGCCACATTTGTTTCATTTTGCATAAACCCTTAAGCTGTATGAGACAAAACACACAATGCACAGCTCACCAGGGCTGCACGCCCACTGCTGAGCCCCAGCCCTGTGCCCTCGGGTGCCATGTGCTGCCAGGGAGCAGGAAAGACAATGCAGCAGAGCTTGCCTTCAGCCAGGAGACGGTAAGATTCAGATGCAAGGTAAAATCTCTAAAAGAGACCATTTAAAGATGAACTCATGGAGGACTGTGCAGCTAGGGAGAAGAGGGATGCCTTGCCTGTTGGTGCCAGCAACAGCAGGCAGCTCTGCAGGCACCACAACCAAAACTTGCCCTCTAATAGCCCATGTGACAGGAATTTATCAGTCACAGCCTGTCCCCTGGGTGCTGGTGACCCCGAAGCAAAAGCTGCACCTTGTTTGCAGCCAGATCATTGTGGCCCCTGCTCTGTGCCAGGAGCACACTGGGCCTCTGCTGTGCCATGTCCACAGCCACTGGAGGCAGGGGCCACCCAGGACAAGGAGCCTGTATGATGAGGAGCCACAGTGATGCCTGTGGACAGTGCTGGGACCTTTCTGGTTTTCTGCCCATCTCTCTGGGAATGTTTTACTGACAGAACAAGGATAAGCTTGGCCAATGGTGTCAGAATAAAAAATTCAGATAAGAATTTCTTTAGGCAAGACAAGCACAGGCTTGAGGACATTGGAGTCATTGTGTTGGGAGATGCTGCACCCTTAGACTGCCTGAGAACCCTGTTCAGTACCTAATTGTTCTGGCAGAAAGCTTATATGTCTGAGACTCAGCACAGTATGGTACAGAGAGTGCTCAAGCCTGTACTTCATCTGAGTAAAAAAAAATGGACAAAATATTAAAAGAGCAAAGAGTAGAGGTTCCAAACATCAGAAGGGATCAAAGTGAGGGGCAAATTTAAAGTAAGAACATTAAACTGCATGTGAGTTGGAAAGCTGACTTTGGAGCAATGCAAACAGGAAAAGAGTGGTCATGGCTACACAAATAGCCTACCCCCAAGACGGGGAGAGGCACAGGCTTTGGAACATGGCTGACATGCCAAAAGGTTTAGTGGCATTTCCCCCTGCTGATGGTGTGTCATGGCAGAACTGAATTCCCCTCAACAAAAACTGGGGTACAGACCAAGATTTAGCTCAGCTCAGGGATAGTTAGCTGAGATGTAATGGTCTGAAGCACAGTGTGCTGAACAGATGGCCTGATATGCCTGCTAGTCTGAAAGGCTCATTAGCTTCTACACAGCATCCTGGGGAAGTCTCACCACAGGGTGGTGAAGGACCTCCCAAAACTCCCCTGCCAATGACAGCAGTAGCTTGAATCCCAACATATTTTGTATTCTGTGAGGGAAATTTTGCCTTTCAAATCAGAAATAAATGAAATTAGCAGTTAAACACTCACATTCTTGCACAACAGGTATCTCATACAAGAAAGCTTAATCAGTTCTTTCTTTGTAAATCACTTCAATACATCCTGCAGTGCTCCAAGAAAGCCTCTGGTTTCTCCAGGACTTGAATTTTGGTCCTTAAGCTCTTTTCTTCCAGCAATATTGGATCAGTCCTGGCCCATCCATGTTTTGGAGAGATGTAAATCTGAGGCTTGGGATGTGTGCAGGAGTGTTTCCTACAGAAACATTCTGCAGCACCTCCCCTTCTCATCTACTTTGTTTCACCTCAGGGAGACCCAGACTTTCCACTTAAATGCAGGTGCCTTTCTAGGCCTCAGCTTATTCTTTCTGGCCTATTAACAGCTTTCTACCCATCAGCCTCTTTGAATTCCAATTAGAGATGAAGTTCAGTTTGCTTCCAATGATTCATGTGAGAAGGCCCATGAGATCTGGCAGAAACAGCAGCTCATCACTTACATTTATTATGCCAGAGCAGAGTATCACAAATCACAAGTAAGGAGATGAGCTGACCTCTAATAATCTAACATTTTTAGAATATTCCTTTTATTTTTACAGAAGGAAAGGTAGCTGAATGTGTTTGAAGAGCCAGAGGCTCTGTCCCTTGCTTAGCATTAACATCAATCTCTCTGACATTATTTGTGCTAGTTTTCTCCTGGGTATAGAGGTTTAACATTTCAAATGGATGGATTTCATCCATGCATTTCAAACATTATCAAGGCAACTCAAAAGGCAAAGGCCAGATATTTCTATTTTTCGCTTACTGAAACAGTTTTTATTCCATCTCCTTGACTGTGATTATAGATGCACTTCTTGCTCCTTGAAAACAGTGTTAAATTCACAACTGCTCACAAAGCCATATAAAAACAATTTGTTGCACATCACTGAACACCCTCAGGAGGCCTGAGGCAGCATTAACATTTTAAAGGAAGTGCTGCTATATCCTTTTGCACATACCCCACCTGTTCTTTTGTTCCTACATAATGTCTATGGAAGGTACATAAATGCTTGCCAAGATGTGCCCAGCCCCACACAAAGGAGCCCAAGCCAGGCAGAAGAGCCTGTGGGGATGCAGTGGGCCACTCCAACCTTCACAGATGTTTTAACACCACAAAGTGCTGAGGATGGAGGGCACAAGATCACAAATCCATCCATGCTGACCACATAAGGCTGGTTTCTTCTGACCAGACAAGCTTTGACTCATGTCACCTCCAGGTGGGATAGCGACAGCAGGCTGGGGTAGGTGGCAACCAGAGGACCCAAGAGGACAAGTGACTCAGGCTGCCAAACAGACTCTCCAGCAGGTTTTAAGACACATTTCAGCTGAAATAAAAGTGACCATCACCAGTGTCATTAACTGGGCAAAGAAATAAAATTTCCAAGTAAAGAAAAATAAAGAACAAAAGCAAGCCACACAGGCTCGTGTTTTCCACCAGCCACAGTAATTCACTGTGTTTTCCACCACTAAATGCCACAGTAATTCAAATTTAAAACACCAAGATAGTTGAGTTTTAAATCAACAAAACAGTAGCAAAATATTTTCATATAAGCTAATATAGATAGTGCAGATTCAAAGTCACTTGGCATGAGAGAGAAGTAAGGGAATTGCTCAATTTTTGGCCACAGTTCTAAGGGGTTGTAAAAGTTACATAAGCAAATGGATTTGTTACTTTATCAACTCACATTCCTTTTGATCAAACTTTTTCTTTTTCTCTTCTCCTCTTTTTTGCTTGTTTATTTTAGGACATTCACCCCTGGTACAGAAGGGCAGCAGGTGCTGTTTGCGGACTACTCTTGGCACAGACAAGCTGCAGTTTGGATCTTGGATGCAGGCACATTTACAGAAAAGAAGCATTGAAAAACATCTGCGGCACAAAATTATATTCTGTTTAGTTTACAGGCCTGAAAGGAAAAAAAATTGTCTTTTTTCTGGGCCACTGCTGCACCTGGCTCCAATTCCTGCCCTGCAGAGAGGCAGACTTTGCAGCAGGCTGAAGGCAGCTGCCCACGCGGCAGCGACGTGCTCGCTCAGCACACTGAGGGCATGCAGGTGTCAGGGAGCACCAGGTCCACCACAGCTTCATCACCAACTCCAGTGTTTGCTTCGAAGTACCACAGTTTGTGACACTCTGCTCCCAGCTCAGCTCTCCCAGGATCTGAAGATGTCTTTGACAGGGCTGAAATTCATGGAGAGGCTGTTTCAGCATCTGCTGGGCACTGACCCCAGCCAGCTAAAGTAATTTTCTCTCCAAAGCTCTGCTGCAGGTGCTGGCAGGGCTCTTTCTGCAGCAACATCTCAATATCACACACAGAGGAGGCTGCAGATTTGGTCCTAGGCCACCTCCTGCCCCAAAAGGGCCACTTCTCAGGGAAGCCCACCAGGTAACCTCTGACAGTGGGCAAGCCTAGGTCAATTCTTCTCCACGGCAGGAAAGGCAGAACTGGGCAAGAAAAGCCCACGGCAGGGAATGGGCAAAGTCTTCCTGACTGCAGCCTTGGGTAAGCATCTCTCCTGTGTTTGCCATTTAGGAGCAGCTACACCAGATGCTCAGGAGGGTGTTGTGGCTGAGGAGCTGGGTTCACTCCCACCATCCAAAGCTGGCCTTTCCAGGGATGCAGTGACCAATGTCAGGAGAGAGCAAGCTTGTCCTCATCACTGCTGCTCTAGCAGCTCTGGCATTTACCTGGGTAATGCAATCCCTGGGGTGGGGTTCTGGCAGGCACAGAGGAATGTCCCAGGCTCTCTCCCTGGGCAGGATGTGACTGTTCCCCATGCTGCTCACCACTGACCTAACCCAGCCAGCTCAGGTCCCAAGTTCCTGACACTGGGGCCAGCGTGTCCCCACACCAGTTCCTGCTGAAAAATCGTAGAATGGTTTGGGGAAGACGGACCTATAAGTTCCTCTGGTCCCAACCCTACTGCCATGGGCAGTAATGCCGCCCTAGATCAGGTTGCTCACGGCCCTGTCCTACATGGCCTTGATCACTTCCAGTAGTGAAGCATCCACAATGTCTCTGGGCAACCTGTGCTACTGCCTCACCATCTTCAGGCTCAGCATCAGGAGCTGCAAACAGCAAGTGGAGCAACCTGGGCTGTACACTGGGAGAGGGGCAGCCCTTGCTGTGGGGTTGCTCTGGAGGTACCCATATCCCCACAGGTGGCACCACTTGCTGAACACCCTCCTCCTGTTTATGTGCTGGCTTAAATTTATTCCAACAGTGCAATGCCAGGGAAAACAGTGCCATTGCATGAAGTTGTCTGTTTCCATCTTTTACTAGTGCAAACTTTACTAGGGAACTAACTTCCTAAAATCAGGTTTCCATATAGTTACCAGTGCTCTTCATTCCTCTGGGGGTCAACCATAACTTAGAAACTTCCTTAGTTACAAACTTTCCTAAAGGCTCTTATTGTATTTATGATCCCCTAAATGCCCTTGGAAACACCAGGAGAATGATAAGAATCAGGCTGGAGGCTTTTTGTCAGCTCTGACTAATGAAAAACCCGTTTCATGAAACATAGTGACCTTCTTTGCAAAATGCTGTGTCCATGTCCCAGACACCAAGGTCTTGGGATGGGGGACTTCATAGTTTATGGCTTCATTTCTCAATCAGTATATTTAGATTCAGAAAAGAGGGGTGGGGTTTTTATTTCTTTGGCTTGGTTGGTTGACTAGTTTGTTTGTTAAAAAAAAAAAAAGAAGAATAAATTCTTAGAGCAGCTACAGGGACTGAAAAAGAAACCTCCCATATTTCTCAGTAAAGCAGTATTTTTTTGTCTTGCTACCGAGTTACCTGAAGCACTGCCATCAGCGTAGGAACCACCTAGAATTTAATCAGATCAGTCCAATCTGCTGAGAACTGCCATTTGCCTTTCTAATGCCAAACTAAAAATTAATAAAAGCAGGTTTTCTCTGTTTTTCTCCTGAATTGCAAAACGGGCGGCCACACACGGGCAAGCAGGAGGGGAGGCCGCACGCCTTCACCCCGCCTCAGTCTCGGGCGGGAGGAGCTCTGAGCGCCGGGGAGGCCCTTTCTGAGCAGGACGTGCCAAACGCTGCTTTGTCTCACCACACTGGCTCCTGGGGACTAACACAAGGCAGAGGCAGTTCCAGCAAGGATGGGGAGCAAAGCCTTGGCAGCACAGACTGTCACCTGCTTCCCATGGATGCTGTGTGTTACAAAACCCCTCTCAGCCCCTTGTTGCTTAACTTTAGGACGACCTGGAAGAAAGGGAAATAAATTACCTCAGGACGGGAATTAAGAAAAAATAATATAGAAGACATTGCCAAGATGAAACTCCCAGCTGCAGGTTCTGCAGGTCCTGCAGGTCTTGCCTCAAGGGAGGTTGCAGGTGATGTTACAGGAGCCACAGGCAGCAACTTTTCCAGCTCAGCGACAGCAGAAAAGAAGCTTCCTCTGCTTTTGTGGTCTCCACTTACTTCTTGACAGGCACATTCAGCCCTTCTTCCCCATCGTTGCCTGTGCTAAGGACATGCAATGTTCCTGTCAAAGGGTCTTAGATGCCTGCTGGAAGAGTTCATGCCCTTGATTTCATAACTCTGAAAAGGGAAAAAGGCAGAACAGCTACAATAAAAACAGTCTCCAAACAACGATTGCTCTCTACATGTCATTCCAGAGTGTGTGACAGGCAGGAGCAGGGATGGGATGGCACTGAACTGCTACCCTGCACTGTGGTGCTGGCCTTGGCCTCTGCTGGACATGGACACAGCAGCTGGACCTCAGTGCTGCCAAGCTGGAGACGCTGCAGCCCTCGCCCTGGCCTGGCCCTTGCGTGCTCTCTCTCCCCGGGGTCTGACTCAACAACAGGAATGTGTGGAGAATGCCAACACACTGCACTTGAGAATGGGAAGAAAACAGCACAAGGAAAACATTACTTGGGCTTATTTTTTTATAGGAAGCTCAAAAAAATGCCCTAATTAGAGAGGGAAGCCAAGCTACCACTCAGTTTTTCATTTCTACTGTTTTTAAGCTTTGCATAGTCTTAGGGTAGCATATTTTTGAACCCTGTGAGCCACAACTCCAAACTATCAGCATGTCTGGAGACACCCTGCCCTACCTATACCCTGTGTTCCCTCAGGGACCCATTGCAATTCCCATGCAGCCTCTCACTCTTCAGTCTTCCTCCAGTCCCTCTCTCTGGGGCAGCAAACCTCCTGCACCACAAGCAGACCCCTGGCACCCCCAGCAGCTCCCTGTGACCTCCTCCTCTGGTAACTCCATTTGCTGCACCACAGTGGCCAGAGCAGCTGTGGAGCTGGGGCTGGGGGCTGCTGTGTCCAGCCACCACCACCAAGCACCCACTACCCATGGTAGAGGTGTGGCCCAATGGAACACACTGTCAAAGTGGTCCTTCTGCAACAGCCTTTCCCTGACTGCTGTCTCCTTCCAGGAGGCCTCCTCTGTTGCTCCAGCCTTGGCAGTCCCTGTGACATGCTCCCCCTGCTCAGGTAGGTTGATGAGGCCTCAGAAGACACTGTGTCCTACACTGTCATATAGGAAACCTGTACCCTTCAGGAACCTCTCAGCAAGTAGCGGTGCAAGTGCTGGTTCAGAATAAAACATCAGGAATAAACAATTTTGTACATTCTTAGGAAAAAGACGTGGGTACACACACACACACACACACACACTGCTGTATGTTTCTCTCTGAAACACTGAAACACAAGGTAGTTCAGTCCTGGCTCTGGTATGCTGGAGTACAAAAAGGGAGAGCTTAAAGAAACTCCACCACAGATTAAATTTTCTTCTTTTGGCCTCAGGATCAGAAGGGTTTTCCTAGATGTCCTTAGAAATTTGATGCAAAGGAAATAGCATGGCATAGTTGAATTTCCAAACCTGGCCAGCCAGGAAGCAAACCAAGGCCAGAGAGCCAGGCAGCAGCTGGGTGAGCCCAGCTGGCTCCATGGTGGCACGTCCTGGGCTGCTTTGGAAGTGCCTTGTCAGATGAATGTTCAGTTTAATATGTCAACATGTGAGGCAGCAAGTGCCCGGATCTGGACCACACTGGCACGTGCTTTGGGAGCAGCAGTGCCTGCTGTCTGAGGAACCCAGAAGGGTGCCGGAGTAAGGGGGACTTTCTGGAAGAGGTTTTTGCACCAACTACTGCCCTAGCAAAAGCCACAGACTCTTCAACTTGCAGAGTTTCAGGTCACATCCAGTAAATTTGTGTGGCTAAAATTGTTGTATCCAACATACCCCTGGGGCTTCCCCCACCCTACCTGAGCCCCAGAACCCCATTTCATATCTCATCTGGAATTAAACAGAAAGCAGTTGACACTGCAGAACTGCATTTTTTTCTGCAAGAGCAAGGTTTGTGCTGAATATCATATGGAGCTTGTTGCCATGGGAAATATCAGTGTTTGTCGAAACTTTAAAACCCAACCCAGCATATCAAAGCATCCCACTTCCACTTGTGCACTCACAAAGCTGGGGACAAATTACAGTGGTGGCAAATCAACTGTGGAGAGGATAGGAAATTAAATTTTCTTAACACACATTAAAGAGAGAAAAAAGTAGGCAGCAGCAAGGTAAACAAAAAGGAAAACATCAGCGGGTAAACACAATGTACCAAGGAAAAACCAGGCCAAAAGACAAAAGGGTTAATTAACAGCAACAACTGATTTGAGTTCGGTGACACTTAGAGTCTTGTGATGTCAAACCCAGCCCTGAAATTACCCTGCAATCAGTACTCAGGGTTGCAAAGTGTTCGTGTTACACGGGCATTAATTACCTCACCAGTGGCAAGGCCTCAGCCGTGGTTCCTGGTGCAGGGGGGTGCGGGGGCGGCCCCAAACCTCTGCTCTTCCTGCCTGGTGTTCTCCACCCAAGCCCCACATCTGAGGTACCAACACCATCTGTGTGCAGAGACTCAGAGGGGAGGGCATAGTGCAGAGGCTCAGAATGGGGAGAGCAAAGTGCAGCTCCCTTTCCCCAGTCAATCAACACCCAGCAGAGGGGAAAAGAAGGGAAATGAAAAGCACCCTTTGCCCTTGAGCCCAGGTGATGCTTGGCCCTCCTGACTCCCCTCCAACACAGCACAGGCAATCACCTCTGCCAAGCATATCCAGTGTGCCAATAAGACAAGAACCAAACTCTCCAGAGAGTAACTACCAAAGGCTCAGAGCTCCAGACAGGAAGGTAAGAGTCCAGGAGAAAGACACCCAGAACCAGATACAGCCATCCAAATACGAACACTGAGAGGTGTCTCCAGCCTGCAGACACAACAACTGCAGGCTGTCCCACCTGGCACGGAACTGAAGGAGCAGATATTGTAACATCTAAAACCTGCTTTAAAGCTGCCAGACCCTGCAAACCCTGCTGAGCCTCTTGGAGTAAGGCAGTGCCTTCCCAAGAGCTCCAAGCCGACCCAGTTGCATGCTGCAACTATGCAAGCAAAAGAAATGGTTTATTTACAGCCCATGTGAGTCAACCAACATTAGCAACATGCAGAAAAAAAGCAGATCAGTTCCTTACTGTGGGAGTAAGTAATAAAAAATAATTTTTATTGAAGTGATTTAAGAACACACCTTTCAGGTCAATTAAAAGTTTGCTTTAGTGTTAAAATGGCCTTCAGCATAGGCTGAAGTTCTTTCAGGAGGCAGGATCTGTATTTTTTGGACATGATGTGATGAACCCAAGACAGCATTGTCATGCTGCTGAGGAATTCTCCTCCCTCCCAGAAGCAGCACTGAAAAATTAAATCTGTTAATCCTTTGTTGCAAATCTTCTATTGATGGTGGTGGTAAAAACCACTGAAATAGCCTCACAGGAACACATTTCTTTGTTTTTTCTTGCCACCTACTAACATCAAAAACACTGTAAGTACATCAAATTGGGTTCCTCTTTTTGTCCCTTAAAGGCTGAGGCCTACTAAGGCAGCCAACTTTCTTAATTACGGCAAACAAAACTAACTTTCCCCAGTAAGGCATCACCTTGATTTCTCCTCAGAAATACGCTGATTTGGGTGGTTTCTTTAAAGGTGCACTAGGTGAGCCACTGCCACGCAGCTCACACTACTCACTCACTGTACTGCTGCTGCCCACTGAAAACCTGAAGTGGTGTGCAAATAGTACTGACCATATTTTCACCTTGTGTACACTCAGTCAAGAGACATTGTCACCTAAACACTCAAGATCTGTCCTCCTTCTTCCCCAGATCCAGTGCTTTATGAAACTACAGCCTAAATAAACTCCTAAAGATATTTATCTCATTAGGTGTGCAGGTGTCCCACAAACTGGGACGTGCTGAACATCAGCACCAAGCCATGTCTTGGATCAGAACTGTGAATACTGGATCAAGCACATAATCCATGTCTAAAGTGATAAATAAAGCTCATCACCTTCTAGTCTCCCTGACCTGTTTAAGCACCTGTTTGACCATGCCGTGACATGGTTTTGTGACAGGCTTTCAGATTTTGACTCAGTGCCAGAAGCAGGGATGATGTGAACATTGGGCAGGGATTTGAGGACAAAGCTGTGTCAGCCACTTGACTGACCCATGCTGAGGACTCCTCTGCACTAAAGCATGAGGTATTCGTGCAGTCCAGCCCCTTCCCACAGGTACTGATCTTATTCTGTAGGTGGGGCTTTCAAGCCCTCAGATGCTCTTTGCCTCTCGGCAATGGGTCCTTCCCTCCGACCTGGCCCAACTGTATTCCAGAGCAGCTACAATTATCCAGAATTTAAGTGTCAAAACGCTGGGGAATGTGTATATTATACAAAACTATCTGCTGTATGAGGAGGCCACGCCACGCTGCTTGCATGTGCCCTTGGTGACAGCTCGGGCAGTGCTTGGCGGAGGTGAAGCTCTCGCTGCTTTCTGCTGCGGCAGCCGCCTGTCAGGCGGGGTACCTCCCGTCTGTGGGATCACCTAGGCAGGTTTGCACACGCAGTAATGCCCTTGCCAGCCGCGCCAACACTGCACAATTATTGCCAAAGAGCTCTTTCGTGTGGTTTTTCATCCCGTGGCACCTCCGCATCCCTCCCTGTGGTACGGTGGGGTGAGCTGATGAGCCGAGCTGGAGGGGATGAACTACAGAGAGGTTTCCCCCTCAGGGCTCGGTGCCTCCCGGCAGAGGAGGTGGAAGCGGAGGAGGCGGAGGAGAAGGTGGAGGAGGAGGATAAGGAGGCGAGAGGAGGAAGAATTCCTTCCTGCCTCCTCCGCCACCGCTCCAGCAGAGCGCGGCAGCTGCGCGGCCGCGGCTGTGACTCACACGGACTCACACGGGGGCACCGGGCCGTGCTCGCCAGGAGCCCCTCGGCACACGCAGCCCACGCTTGTGCCGTGGCGGGGGAGAGCCGGGCTGCCCGACCTCCCCTCCGATGGATGAGGGGCAGCCCTGGCTGCCCGGCCGTGCCCCGCGGAGGAGACTGCAGACCTCCGCCGCCTCACTCCCCGCAGCGCCAATGAAAGCTCTCTGAAAATTCGGGTACGCCCTGCCAGCGCTTCCCCTCCCTCCCGGGAGGTTTGCCGTCTGGCGCCTGGGAATAGGCTGTCCCGCAAGAGAAGTTGGAGTCACTGTCCAGATCTAACTGCATCTAGAATATATTTCCTTTCTTTCTTTTACATTTTATAAATAGTCCAGCCTCCTTACAGCTTTTTTCCTGGCCTGGTGACTCATCATCGAGTCATCGTACTTGTTGCTTCACTTAAATAGGGCGCTTTCCCTTGCTTAAATGGGAAAAAAAAACCCCAGAAAAATAAAAAACCCCAAAACGGTCCCCCCAGCTACAGATTAACAATTGAGTACTTCATACAGAAACACCTGAAATAATTCCTGCTGTCCCATGGCTGGGAGGTTCATGTTAAGATCAATCAGTGTGAGGCAGAGCAATGCTATCTAGGCCAGTCAGTCTGTAAGTGCTCTCTCTGCCCACCCTGCTTCCCTCTGGGTACTTCCAGACGGTAACAATTTCTTTCTCTTCCTTAGTTCAATGACTGGCATTTTTGACTTGTGTACTGGATTGAGAATCTCACAGGGATGCCACAGTTTTCCCTTTATTTCAAAAAATTGCATGACTCTTTTGCCAGCATGGTTTCCTAGCAAAAGGGCATGGAAGTGATCACAGCACCCTCCTGAGCAGCCGCCAGCTTTGCTGGCAGCGTGGGGAGCTCCTGGGTCATCTCAGATGCAGCCAGGTGAGGAGGTGAGGACCCAAAGACTCTAACTAATCTCCCAGGCTTCAGGAGGAGAAGAGCCCCCAGTTTTGGACTGCTGCCAAGCCGGGCTGGGGGTTTGATGAGTGCCAGTGCTGGAAGGGAAGGTGAGGCTGTGAGTCAGGGCCAGTGAGGGATGCAGGCAGCAGCATCAGTGCAAGGTTCAAGCTGTTCCAGTGCCCCCAGCAAAGGCTGCCACGCAACGGGGCTGCTTCTGGCTTCCCATTCCCCAAGCTCTGCTCTGGGCAGCAGAAGCTGGTGAAGAACCAGGACGTCGGGGGACAGGGTGACTGTCACCTGCAGGTAGAAGTAATGTGGCACCAGTGGAAAACCTAATTCCCTGTGGTGGGAGTTCCTGGTAAGGTGCCGCACAGCCCAGGGGTGGGAGGAGCCCCTCTTCCTAGGGCAGTATGCAGCCACTTGCAGGTAGGAACAGGTGCTCTCATCTCCAGGAAGGCAGGAGGCCTGACATCTCAGAGCACCTGTGTGGCACTGTTGGGGATAAGAAAAGGAAATAAAACCACTTATGCTCAACCAAGATCATTAGAGGCAATTACTCCCTAAACCTGCATAGCAACCAGACACCAGCAGCAGCACAACACACTCAGCTGCAAACAGTGGAATCCCTTTGGCTTTCCTAGTCTTCACTTCTGCATTTGCAATCCCTACTGCCTCAGTCAGGATTACCAGAGGAATACTGATTACAGCTGATCAAGAGTTCTGTCTTCATTGAGCTGATTGCATAGCCTGTTTGAAGATGGCTGCTCTGCCCTCTTGTTATGCTGTGGCTCCTAAATGCCTTTTTATTTAGCAGCTGCTCCTCTGGTGTGCAGAGACTGGCAATGTTACATGACGGCTGATGGGTGGTCAGGGGACTGGCTTTATTGTTTGCTGGATAGGAGTTTCATTAATGTTTTGATAACCCTTCATTTTAGGCCATTAAGGTACCCTCTGTAGCCTGTAATCTCTTTAATTCCACTCAGGTTGCATGCAATACTCTCTCTTTTCATTTAGGGGAGGTGAGAGTTGCTCTTTCCAAGTGGCTGCCAGGCATTAAACATTAAAGGCTCTGTTTCCCAAGCAGAAGAGTTTAAAACTACCTGAGGTTGTTGCTCACAATAAGTACCCCATGCCAGTTTTCTGGCTATCCCTGAGAAGATCCCAGCCTTCACCATTAAACAATGAAAACTGTATGGAATTCAGCCCAGATGACAATAAAGGGAAGTTTGCGAAGGGTTTTGGGTTGTTTTTTTTTAAATGGTAGACTTGACAAATGTCAGATCCTCTTGCATGTGTTGGAAGCAATCAGGAGATGAGCTGGGCAGAGAGGAGACTCTCCCTATGTCCTAGCTATTCAAAGCCACTTGAGTTTTGCTGAGGCTCTGGGGAATATTTAGCTGAGGCAGGGTGTGCTTGTGCCTCTCCACAGCTGATAGTGCATGGACAATCCCCACCACGGCTGCATCCATTTTTTGGGAAGTTGTTGCCATGCAAGCACCTTGACATCTACCAAAACCTTCTCAGTAGTTGAAATGAAGTCATGGTAACAAGGGAATTATTTTTCCTCAGACAACTACTTTGACTTTCAGGGTAGACTACACAATCAAATATGAAGTTTCATAGACTATACAATCAAGTATGAAGTTTCATCAAAACTGTGTTATGCTAAAAAAGCTTCTGAATTATGTAATGCATTTTATACGATGATTGCCTGATTTATATCACAGCACAAGAAGTGAGTTAGCAAGTTTATCTCCTGTCTTCTCATGAATGTAACAAGAAAGCTAAAGATGTATTTTGCTCTTGTTCTCTTACTGCCGAAGTATCACGTTTTCTTTTGGGCACAGCAGAAAGCATTCCAGAACCCCATATTCCTACACATGGAAGCTCTGTGTGACATGTTAAATTACATTGTAAGATCCAAACCCAGTTGTTCTAGCTGAATATTCCCCTCCCTGAATATGTTCCGGAAGAAAAGTTTCCTGCAGAAAATATGTGATACAGAACTAGAAGCTTGTGCCCATAGTGCATTTATTCATTCATAATTTCAACCTGATTTTGTGCTCCAGCTTTTCTGACAGATTGTTTCCTTGGTTATCCAAGTTTGTTGCCAAAGCAGACAAATGAATCATCCATTTACAGTAAAAGTGGGGAACTGCCAAGGGAATACCTGATGTTGCTGCATGTGGCGTGCAAGTCTCAGGCCAGCTGATGATAAAGTCCTTCCCCTCAGCTCTTTGGGCACAGGCCACATCTGTGCTGTGGCACCCAACCTGGCACAGAGGCTGAAGACACCCTGTGCCAGGATGACAGGACTGGTTGGTTAAGGGTGTCTTGAAAGAGCACTGCTGAATGGTAAAGCTCAGGAGGAAAAACCTCAGAAAGCTGCACTCACCAGGCAGGATGGGTAGACAGGCTGCCCTGGGTTCTTGTCTCAGCTGCATCTGGGGTCCAGACAAGCTGACCCAGCCCAGGACCCTTCTTCTTTTAAAATACATATTAGTTCACTCATAGAGCATCTAAGCCTCCCACAAATACTCCTGCTGTAATGGAAATCATTCTTTTCCAAACCACAAGGAAAAATGCTTGCTTTTTCCAGCCTTCTCTCCATCGTCTCTGGAGATTAAAATCCCTGAACTCTTGCAGAGTGCTCAGGACATATGTAGGGTGTCCTGGCACCGCAGTTGCCATGGTTTGCCCCGGTTTCCCCTCTCCCTAATGCCCCTGGCCCTTTGGTTTCTCCTTTCCTCTGTGTCTCCATTGGCTGTGGGACCCTGGTGATTGGCCCTTTTTTCCCTGTAGGACACTGACCTTACCTGCCCTTTGCTCCACCCCCGTACCTCAAGGTCATTGGCTGCTGAACCCCATACTTAAGCCTGAGACTGGGGACACGTTCCCCTCTTCTTGCTCTGGATTCCCCTTTGGCTCCTGGAAATAAACCTGGTTGGAACTGAGCTAGTGCAAAGGCCTTCTTGCCTCTCTTTGCTGAGCTAGCCACGTGGTGTGAATGGATGTGTGAGCTTGACTGCTTTGCCTAAGTTTCCCCAAGCAGCCTTTCCACCGGAGAGGCTTATTGGGTCTAGGCTCCAGCTACACTCCTAAAAACCATGATGCAACACTGCAGCATCAACTTTTAGGTGTGTGCACCACTTCAGAGTGCAGTGCTAAGCAGGAACCTGGAGGGTTTAAAGATACTTCCAAAATCTTCCACCTAGAATGTATGCTATCTCTTGGATCCCTTTGGATTAACTCCCCAGAGCCAGGTGTCTGCACAGCAAATGACAGCCGTGGCCATTCTGGCAAGCCCTGCCACAGCCAGTGCCAGCCAGTGTTGGCCTCCAAGTACTAATTGTGGGAGTTGCTGAGAGTGTCTTGGTTTGCATTTCTGTTTGGCTTCATCATGGAACCCAAACAGGAGGAAAAAACATAAGGTGTGCCTTTGTTTTACATGCAGGAATAAGGAGGTTCTAACTATTTACAGCAATCTGTAGAAAACTCATAGAAATCAAGCTCCCTACTCTGCAGCCAGATTTGATTGCACAATAAAGTTAGCATTGAAAAGGTGTCTAATAGTGCCCTTTCAACTACATTTCTCAGGTTAGCCTTGGATTAAACCCCAAAATAGCTGATGTAATTTCCAGCTGGCTGGTTGAGCTTTAGAAATGGCATGAGGTAAATTCACAACTATGACTCTGTCTTCAGCTGGAACTAGACAGAAGTGCACTTCTTGCTGTTAAGTTCTGTATTTAGAGGGAGAAGCTGTATTTTATTTAGTTCACAGCATGCCAGAAACAAGCTTCCCTCAGCAGCCTCCCAGCAGTGCAGCCAGCGGGTGGTCCCAGGGCACAGCCCGTGCATACCTCCAGAGTGGGTTTCTATGCAAAAAGCACCAGCAGCTGCTTTTACTTCAGAAAACACAGGCAGCAGAGATGGTCACAGCATGGAAACCCACTTTATTCCTCTGGTATTGCATGGCAGCATGAGAGTGCTCGCCTGGAAAGTCAGATTTAAGCTCAGCCTCATGCTGAGGTAGAGGGGCTTCAAAGCCCACGGCATGCACTGCAGAGGAGAGGGACAGGGCCATTGCATGGGCAGGATGCAGGATGGGGAGGTGGCACGTTCTTTATGCTCTTCTTCTGCAGGGCTGCAGCACAAAACAGCATTCAAGGATCAGTGTGCCAGGCAGAGCTGGTGAGGGGACTTCACTCTTAGTCCAGTGGCTATTTGCAGATGTGGAAAGGTCTCAGAGCTGTTACAATATTTTATCTCATGGCCATGAAATGAGAAATACATTGAAGCAAGATGGTGGAATGGAACTCACATCTCGCATTGCTGGGGAAGAAGCATCTCTTTTGCACTGGGCTATGATGGCATATCTCACCTGGAACAAGAAGGGCAGTGACTCAGGTGCTCCCTACGCAGGGCCCTGTGTCACACAGGACAAGGTAAGGAGTGCCTCTGCCCTAAGCCCACAGCAGGGAAGGGCAGTGAGTCAGCATCCGTTTGATTGTGAAATCTGGGAACCCTGCAGGCAGGGGAGTCGGAGCAGGAGGCAGAAGAGCCCACAAGAGCAACACCTATGGCCAGCACTGGCATGCAGGGGCAGTGGACAGAGTAGCTAGGCTGCCCAGCCTCTGCCCTGAGATGGGAGAACCCCAATTCCCTGCTCTCCTCCTGGCAGGGGATTCCTGCTTTAATAGGGCAGGCAAACCCCCAGCCTGGAGCCCACCTCCAGCCCATCTCGGTGCCAGCACCACATGCCCGCTGGCCCTGGGGAGGGCCAGAGGACAGAGGACCTGGACACAGAGGACCTGGATCCCACACTGTGGGGGTAGCAGCCACCACCTCTGCCCCACAGCCAGGCCATCAGGAACACGGCCGGGTTCCTTCCTGGGGAAGGCAGTGCAATCACCAACAAAAAGGAAATGCTTTTCATCAGCATCATAACGGCCCACATAGGCATGATCAGCTTTGGGTGCTGAAGAAAAGCAGGGGGACGAAGAGCTGGGACAAAAAACCCAAAACCAAACCAAAATAGAGATGCAGAGTAGTAAGCACAGATTTGAAATTCCACTCCTGTGGGCTTTATAGGGCTTAAAAAATATTAAAAAATTAACAGATAGTGTTCTATTGGTCAAGACAATTTTATTTTGAGGTAATTTTCCTTGCAAAGGGATAAGTTCCACTATGAATTAAAAAAAAAAAGAGATCGATATTAAAGAAAATTGGTTTATTGTAAACAAAGTATAAAGTACAACATAAGAAATGTGCAAATCTTTAAAGTAGTCACAAAAAGCAGGTCTAATACACTATTTTCAAACCATTCACTTTCTGATATGTGTCCTGAACATAATATGATACAATACAAATAGTGAAAATTGATGCATTGTCACAAAAGCTGGTTTAAATTCTAGGCCGGTGTCTTTGCTGCCTTGTTTTCCTCTTTGAATCACAACTTTCTAATTTAATACAATACACAATATATCCATTTCAATTTTAGCATAAACCGCCTTTCAAAGAATAACACAATCAAGAAGCCTAAGATTCTTGGTTTTCTTCTTTAATCAACCAGAGTAATTTACAGTTACCAAGTTTGTCTTCAAGGTGCCCCATTATCTGCTCATGACAAGCACAGTGAGAAGGTGGAAAGGAAACCATAAGCAACACAAAAGCAGAAGCATCATGCGATGCCCCGGTATAACCAGCTGTAACAATCACAAAGCTTGCCAAAGCAGCTGGGAAAACATTACAAAGCGAATAAGGATTCAGAAATCTTCCTGCCCTTTGACTGCCCATGCAGTGCCCCTGCATGCCCATCGCAAGCCCCTCTGGACACAGCAGTGTAAAGCTGGGTGTGTTAACCACCCCATGCACGAGGAGATGCCTAAAATCTCCAGAAGTCTGGCACCAAATCATCAATTATGATGGGGCTGGAAAACAGTTAGGAGGAAAAGATTCCTACCAAGCAAAGGTGGCAGAAGTAGCAAAACTGATTTAGATTATCTTACGCAGGTGGCTTCTGGGCTTTCAAGCCTGTGCCTGTACATTGCTGCTGCCCTTGTCTGCGCCTACTGAAGATGGACAACTGACAGCTAAAATTAGAGTTGGTCTCAGGAACGAGCAACAAACCTTCAGGAACACTTGCATGGGACTGGATCTAGAGCATACACAAGTGATTTGCAAAATTCAAAACTGGCACAATGTGGCTGCTCTGCTCTAGAGCCTTCCCTTTCTTTCTCTCCTCACCAGTGCAAAAGACACCCGCTACTCCAGTCAGCCACTGGTTCTCCCAGCAACATCTTTTGTGACTGAGCGCAGGCTGCCTTTGCCTCTCTGTACTGCTGTCAGCAGCCAGTGCGGGAGAACCACAGACCGGGAGAAAAAGCCTTTTTCCAGCCGGCCTATCCCAGCAACAGCAGTGAATTCCACCGTCTTCAGAGCAAGTCCTTTCACTGGGCGGCCGCGGACGTCGGCGGCACGGCAACGTCATTGAGCTTGCTGACCTCCATCTGCCAGTTCGGTAACTTCTTCGCCGACAAGTGGCGCCGCGCGTGCTTCGTCAGGTGGTCGCTGCGCATGAACCGCCGCTCGCACATCGGGCAGGCAAACTTCTTCTCCCCGGTGTGCGTCCTGCGGTGCCGAGACAGTTCATCAGACCGTGCAAACCTCCTCTCGCAGCCCTTCCAGCTGCAGCTGAACGGCTTTTCTCCTGGAAGGGAAAAACCCAGTGAGTACTGAGCAATAAACACCGCTACCTTAACTGGCAGGATTTGACTTAATTGGCAGGAAAGTTCCTATTATGGCAGCTGAGCCAAAAATTTATGTAAGCATTATACACACAAAATGTGGAAAATTGTTTATATACTAATATTTAAACATGCAGACTCACTATCCCCAAGGCTAAGTAGTATGGGAAAGGGTTAAAGGTTAAAAATTCTCTGGAACCAAATTGTTTGATATGCTCTTCACATCTCAAGACAGCTGATTTTAACACTCAGCTCTGTGTAAAATGCGGATAATGATGACTCAGCATGCCCAGAACTCCCCTCTAAAGCGCAGCCTGCAAAGATGTTTTATGTAACTGAGCTCTAGCAGTGTACTGTGAGCCTGTGTGAAAATACATGGAATTCTTTCTGCTACTGCAGTTACGGGCTGAGGCTGGAGAAGTTACTCCAGAATAACCAAGGCAGGAATAGTTTGGAGTGGATTCTCACATCCTCTCATAAAACAATCACCCAAGTTTTATCCACTTCTGGAAAAGGCATTCCTGAGGAGAAGCTTAATAATGCATCTTTAACTCTGGAAAGCATGGCTCCACGTTGGGCAAGGCATTGCTTCCACAGATGCATTAGTGAACACCTTCTGACACGAAGCGAATCCAGCACAAACAAACTGCTGAGTCAACTTCCACTCGGGGAGACTTCCCGTCAGAGATTAGGCAGCATTATAATGCATGCTGGCAAAAAAAAAGTATTTCATTGCTGGCCCACAGTTTGTTCAATGAACAGATCCGGTAATCGCTACAACTATAACAAGCTATATATACAACCACCCTTTTCTACATTAGATCTTAACATGCAGCAGCAGTAACCAACCTGTGTGTGTTCTGACATGAGCCTTCAAATGGGAGCTCTTGAAGTACGTTTTCCCACATCCTGGGTAGCCGCAAATGTGACTTCTTATTCTTGAAGAATCAGCCTGAGGAGTGGTTTTTGCTGTAGAAGGTACAAAGCCAGGAGCGGGGGCAATGGGAGAGAGTCTCGTGCCATTTGGACTAACAGTGGGAGCCTTTGTGCCCTGCACAACTGGCTGGGGCACAACAAACATGAGAGCACCTTTGGGAACCTGCGTCCCCATGAAGACCATGGGGGGACAGAGAGCTGGCTGCTGGCTTGGCGTGGTGTTGGGCACCACAGCTGTCACAACGTTGTTGTTTGTGGGCAGTGGGACCATCTGGCAAATCACTGGCACAGGAGGGGCTCCGCTGCCTTGGGCAGGGGACAGCGGTGCTGCCACCGCTGGCTGTTCTGCTGGTTCGGGGACAGACTCCTCCTTGCTCACCGAGGGCTTTGCCAAGGGCATGGGACCAACAGCTGGTTCTGCAGTTCTTCCTTCTGCCACCGACAGTTCACTGGTCTCAGCACTGGCTGCACTTGGTGCCACGGCAGAGCACACAGAGTGTTCTTCTGTGGTGTTTTGTTTCTTATTTGCTTCCCTTGAAGCACTGTCCTGGTATTTGAGCACGCTGGCTGTTCTCACGGGGCAGGTTTTGTGATCACAGAGCTGGGCATCAGCTGTGTGGCGGATAACACTTGTCACTCGGGCTTTCAGAGGCCTGGCTGCTGGAGACCTCTCCGCTTCTCTCCGAGGGGTGGCCAGAGGAGGCTTGGCAGCCTCGGACAGCACCTTGCCGAGCGGATGGATCACCTGCGACATCTCGAAGTCGGAAGGGCTGTAGGGAGGGGTCAGACACTGTGCAGGAGAGAGAGACACCGTAAGTGGGGGACGTTACCAGGACATCACCACACTAATTGTTAAAAACAAGAGCACATACACGAATTGGAAAACTTACAAATGCTGGTATCGCATTAAAGTCTGCTGCTCCAGGAAGCAAAGCCTCGTCACTTTCTTCTGACATGTCAGATGCAGGAGTTATAGGTCTCATTTCTGCATGTTTCTTGAAGTCTGATTTCCAGTTGCAACTCATAGAAATAAGGGCTTCTACAGCCTCATAATCACTTTTTTCAGGCGTATTGTTCCAGAAATACTTCGTATCTCTCTGTTTTTCAGTCATCGTCTCCATTTCTTACTTCTGTTTTGGTTCGAGAAAAAAAAAGAAACTTTAAACCTGATGCTAAGTTTGAGTATTTTGCAGCTGCTTGTAAGAAGGCATTGCTAAAAACAAACAGGGCAATCTGTGCACAATAAAGACACTCGATGTACCTGTATTTTCCTGCCTTCTTTCTTACTTATGTAATATTTTTATGAATTTGTTACTGAGGAAATCTGGCCATCAGATGAAAATAATATAATTACTTGAGACAAAAGAACTACTCTGGATCTTAAGTACATTAAAGTTATTCCACACTGCAAGAGCTGTGTCTGAAAACCTAAGAAAAATCTTCACACTCCCCCAAAAAAAGTAAATCAAAACTTCCCCCACCATCCCACCCTCCTTCTGTTTTTGCTTTGGACACATACAGCCCTCAGCATTGTGCTTATTTTGGCACTTGAGAAAGAACCGCATTGGGGCTGATTCACATTTTCTTCGAAAGGTATTCGCAACAAAAAGTGTTCTAGAAAATACTCAAAGGATCTCTCTCATACACACATACATGCAAAGGATCTCTCTCTCATACATGCAAGGGAAATCACCTGCCTGGAGAACTGAGATATACATACATATACACATCTATGTACGCCGCCACCCCTCTATCTGTGTATTCCCTGCCCGGCCCGCACGCAGAGCTGTGGGCGGGGCTCAGGCGCGGGCCCCGCCCCCGGCTGTTGGGCGCGCGCCACTCTCACCTCAGCGCACC
>VXBB01005920.1:1287306-1364456 GCA_013399915.1 Illadopsis cleaveri
GCCCGGCGCTTCCTCCTGCATGAGGTCACACGGCGGCGGGGGAGGGAGCAGCCTCCCCGGCGCGGCCCCCGCTCCCCGCCGGGCTGAGGTGAAGCGGGCCCGCGGGCGGGGGGAGAGATAGACAGCGGCGCGGTCGTTCCGATTTCCTCGGGCCTTTCTGGCCCATCCCCGTGGCTAGGCGCGCCCGGGGACCCGCCGCTGTGTCCTCGCAGCACCGTCGGGGTGGGGGAGGTCGCTGCTACGCGTCGAGACCACCCCAATCGCGCTGTCCGTGTCAGCCCAGGGCGCTGCTGTTGGCGGGAGATCCGAGGGAGACCGCAGTCTGAGGAGCCCCCAGACAGGTCGGCCCCGCGGGGCTCGGCCGTGTCTGCCCGCGGCTGCCTCGCCCGCTCCCCGGCTGCTGCCGCCCGGCCGGCTCGGGAACAGCTGCGGCTTAGCTGGGTCACTGCTGATCGCGTTACCCCGCAGGCTGCGGCGCGCCGGGAGGGCGAGAGCCGTGTGGTCCATTCTGCTCCATGCAGGGTTAAAGGCGGGCCCTTTTTCCCGTCAGAAAGTTGTAATGAAAGGAGAAAGAGTGGCTGTGTGTGTCAGGACCTGAGAAGCCAGATCCAGGCCAGGCTGCGGCTGTGACTGGTGTTGGGCTCCAGAAATGCTACTGGGGCTTCGTTACAGTTCAGTTTCTTTCTTCCTGCTTATTCAGCCTCACTTAAGAGATCATCTCCCCTCCTCCTTTTCCTCCTAAGTGGTCTAGTGTCATTTGGTCAGAGCGTTTTCCTTTTTTTTTTTTTTTCCCCCCACACCTTCTTTGCCTCAGTCTTCAACAGTAAGATCAGTTATCCTCAGGACTCTTGAGCTGGTAGACAGGGATATGGAGCAGAATGGATGCCCTGTAACTCGGGAGGAAGCAGTTAGTGACCTGCTGTGCCACTTAGATGCTTACAAGTCTACGGGACTGGCTTGGACTCATCCTAGGGTGATGAGGAAGTGGGTGGAAGAGCTCACCAAGCCTCTCTTCATCATTTATCAGGCAGGTCCCACATGACTGGAAGGTGGCCAATGTGACACCCATCTACAAGAAGGGCCAGAAGGTGGATCCAGAGAACTACAGGCCTGTCAGCCTGACCTTGGTGCCCAGCAAGGTTATGAAACAGATCATCTTGAGTGCAATCACATGATACATACAAGACAACCAAGGGATCAGTCCCAGCCAGGAAAGCCAGGTCGTGCTTGACCAACCTGATCTCATTTTATGACCAGGTGATCTGCCTAGTAGCTGACAGGAAGGTTGTAGATGTTGTCTACCTGGACTTCAGGAAAGCTTTTGACTCCATCATACTCCTGGAAAAACTGGCAGCCCATGGCTTGGAGAGGCAAACTTCACTGCATTGTAAACTGTCTGGATGACCAGGTCCAGAGAGTGGTGGTGAATGGTGCTACATCCAGTTTTATTCACTGATGATCTGGGTGAGGGGATCCAGTAAATCTGTAGACAACACCAAGCTGGGTGTGTCAATCTACTGTGGGGTAGGAAGTCTCTGCANGCTGGGTGTGTCAATCTACTGTGGGATAGGAAGTCTCTGCAGAGGGATCTGGACAGGCTGAATCAGTGGTCCAAAGCCAGTGGTATGAGGTTCAATAAGTAATATTGCTGAGTCCTAGATTTTGTCCACAAAACCCCATGCAGCATCCCTTGCTGTGGGTAGAGTGCCTGGAAAGCTGCTCAGAAGAGAAGGACCTGGGGGTGCTGGTCAACAGCCACTGAACATGAGCCAGTGTGTGCCCAGGTGGCCAAGAAAGCCAATGGCATCCTG
Organism: Illadopsis cleaveri; assembly: GCA_013399915.1. NCBI lineage: Eukaryota > Metazoa > Chordata > Aves > Passeriformes > Timaliidae > Illadopsis > Illadopsis cleaveri. The sequence continues at coordinate 1,289,118 of VXBB01005920.1, forward strand.
CCCTGAATCAGCAATAGTGTGGCCAGCAGGACCAGGACAGCCACCCTCCCCAGATAGTCAGCACTGGTCACACCTTGAGTGCTGTGTCCAGTTCAAGGCCTCTCAATTCAAGAAGGACATGGAGGTGCTAGAGAGAGTCCAAAGAAGGACAGTTGAGCTGATGTAGGGTCTAGAGCACCAGTCTTGTGAGGAGCAGCTGAGGAAGCTTGAGGTGTTTAGCCTGGAGCAAAGGAGACTCAAGGGTGACCTTATTGCTCTCTATAACTTCGCTGGGAAAGGTTGTAGCCAGGTGGGGGTTAATTTCTTTTCCCAGGCAACAAGCAACAGGATGAGAAGACAGCCTCAATCTGCCTTGGGGGCAGTTTAGGTTAGGAGGAATTTCTTCACTTAAAGGGTGATTAGGCACCGAAATGGGCTGCCCAGGGAGGTGGTAGAGTCATCATCCCTGGGGGTGTTTAAGGAAGGACTGGAGGTGGCACTCAGTACCATGATTCAGTTGGTGTGGTGGTGTTCAATCAAAGGTCTCAGATGCCTTTTCAAACCTAATTGTTTTGTGATTATGTCATTCTTCTTGTTCTTCCCCTTTTCAATGTTGTCATGATCCTATTCTTTCATTCTGCCTAATTCTTCCCCGTATCACCCAATCCCAATTGGCAGAAGGGGTCTGACAGCAAGTGATGTGTTCCTGTAATTTTCTGGATAGCCGGCAAACAAGAAACACCTGTCCCAGGGAGTTTAGTTATTACTGAGAGAAAAACAAACTAACCAAACCAAAACTAACAAAAAAATCAACCTGCAAGAAATGAGCTGTTTCTTCAGCCTGAAGATAGAAAAAGAATATAAATATTGCGAAACATGACCATAGATGTATGTAATTTGAAGTAATACTTAATCATTTCAAAGACATGTATTGACAAAAGAGTGGTAATTTTATTCCCAGGAAAAGAGTTTTTTAAAAAATGTTGCTTTAATTCCAGTATTTCAACTGATACATTGTACAGATGGAATCTCTGTTATTTGGCTTCACAGTGGTACCCCAGACACATCTGATGGGATGTGCTCTCCTACTATGCCCCTGGCACCAGGCTGCCAAGGTGGGGTCCCTTTCTCCTTGCTCCTACAGCTGCCACAATTGGCACCTGTAGGAAAACATGCCACTAGAGAGAAATCTGCATCTCCCATCTTCTGTTTCTGTTGTGCAGCCTGGGTATCTGCCTGACTTTCTGACAGATTTTATAAGATCTCTGCAGTGCCTGGAGGGAAATGGATTGGCTTGACTGCCTTATCTAGAAGGAATTCCCAAAAGAGAATTCACTTCAGGATGATCCAAACTCCTTTCACTACTAGCAAATAGTTGTTTACAAATTACTCCATTGGATTCCAGTCTCTGGGTGGAGAAACAGGAGAAAGTGTGTTTACTGTGTGTTTCACACTGAAATCAACAGGGAAAAAATGTTGTTAAAATGGTTGCTTGGCTCCCAGAACATGCTGTCCTTTGACAGAAGGTGCTACTGTCACACAAGGCGCAGCTGGGGAAAGAGGTCCTGGCTCACCAGTGCATCTGCCCTGGCTGAAATAAAGGTTGTGGAACAAAAACTCAATGGTTCTTGGTGAAATTCTGTGTTTTCTGTTTATGGCAAGTTCTGTCATGGTTTTTGTGATTGTAAGTGGTTTTATTTAAAACATTCTCAAATCTCATCTGAAACATATTCCCACTAAAACTAAATCTGTAAAAGTTGCACCAGCCTACATAATAAGTTCACTTACAAAACTAGTAGTTTCTCTACATTCAGCAGAAAATTGTCACTTTTTCACCCTTACTTGTATGTAATGTGAATGTTTACTGATACAGTAAAAACTTTAGTGTTAAAAATCCAGTTTCTAACATGAACAGAAGATCTGTAACATGAACTACTGTTGCCATTTTTAGTTTGCTTGCTATGGCAACATGTTGAAGGTGTGTGCTTGATTGTTGGAAGAAGTTATGGTGATTCTGCAGTAATTTTCTGTAAGTGAAATGCTCTTTGGAGGGAATACAATTATTTTCATGTAAAATGAAAAGGTGAAATTAGCATAGTGATGTTTAAGCTTGATCATGTGCCTTTTAGACTTGTCATAAGGGTGACTTTCAGGGGACACTGAGCAAAATTGTTGTAAATACTTTGGAGTTCTGGCCATATCTCTTCGTTTATGTGACGTGAAGCAAGTTATGATCCGACACTGACAGGTACTTCTTGACTCTGCTGTGGTGTGACATTGAGGAGATAAAGGGCTGACAATGGCAGCTCATGCTTCAGATGGCCTGTTCTGTTTTGTTCTCTTCCCACTCTTCTCTCTCTCCTGTCCTTGCTTTAAATCCTTGCCCATCCTCCTCTTGGCTTCCCAATAAGCCATTTCAGCTCTTTGTTGCTGTGTGTGCTGCAGGATCACCCTTGCTGCTCTTGGCACCCATTCCAGCAGTCATTCTCCACAGGCCCTCTTGGCTTGCCCATTCCAGCTGCCAATCTCATGTGCTGCTGGCACACACAATGTTTCTTAATACCTCTTAATGCACCTTCCTTCCCATGATCTCTGTACTGCTTTTGCTCCATGAACGCCTCTCCCTGTGGCCATTCCCAATAACCTGCACTTGCCGGAGCCTGCTCTACATCACTTATGGCCTCCTCCACCATTTCTGGATCCTCCCTAATGTATTCCTCCTCCACTGACACCTCCAGCCACTGATGTTTTAGCCCTGCCTCCCCAACTGCCCTCTTTCCTTGCTTCTTTAAACCAGCTTGTTTCAACTTTAATTTCCAGAGCAACCCTCTACAGCCACACCTCTCTTCAGTCTGCTTGTCTGGTTACTCAGGAAGCCTCCTGCTCGTTCTGCCCTGTGAGAGTCTCCTCTCAGCCTTGGGCTTTGTTCTCACCATGTCAATGCTAGTTTGCTGCAGCCGCCATCCAGGTGCAGGGCCCTGCAAGTTTTGCGTTGTGCACTGACCAGCTGCAGTCAAAATACACAGAAAGACTGAGGTTGGACTGGTAGGTCAAACATCTGTTACATTTCCCCTCCTTTAGGCCAGATCTTCAGATGAGTTCTGGGTTTGGCAGAGAGTATGGGCTCTTTAAGAGACTGCCTGGTGGTGTGGGGGATTGGGATGCAGGTGGGGTAAAGGACTTTGTGAGAGGGTGGAGAGAGGGTTTGCTGTGCCTGTCCTCCACGAGCAGGCTCGACTGTCATCTCAGTGGCATGTCCTGTAGCTGTGTTGGTAGCAGCTGGCCTTGGCTCAGGAAAGAGCAGTCCTCAGAAGTGAGGAGACCTATCTGTTCTTTGACTCCCACAGTCCACAGGAGCTTTGTGTCCCCCCAAAGACCTCTGATCCCTTCTAAATGCACAGCCGGGAGCCCTGCATGTGTGCTCATCTGCTGTATCTTCTCCCCCTGCCCTGTGCTCTGCCTTTCAATTGCAGAGCAGAACTGTCAAAACCACCTCTCCCAAAAATAATCTCTTGCTTCAGAGGCTGGAAAATGTGACAGCTCATTTTCATATGCAGAGCGATGCAGTGGGTGTCTGAAAGCAGCTGAGGCTGAGGGGGTGGCCAGGGAAAGGCAGCCCTGAAATGGCAGCTGGGGAACATGAGAGGAAGGACGGAAGGAAGGGAGCAAATGAAGAATGGGGAGGGGGTGGAAGGAGGGCCGGAGGCAGCAGACAGCAAGTCCGGGGCATGAGAGGGCTGTACAGTGTGGGGCTGTTATTTTTTCCCTGTCCTTCTACTGCTCCCAGTCAGTTATTGAATTAGAAAAGTATCTCTGCTGCTACTGACAGCAATTTCCGAGCTTGATGTATCAGATAGCTGGGGAGAGGGAGCATACAGTCAGCAACAAGCTTGGTGCTTTTTTCGTCTCCTTTTTCCTTCTTCATGCCCCATTTTCCTCACATACCCTAACCTTAAGAAAAATCTGCTTCATCCTGGTTCTGCAATTGCTTATTGGAGTACCGAATGAAAAACAGAACTTGCTTGTATTTAAGATTTCAATTTATGGGTTTTACTTTGCTTTACTGGTCTGATTGCCAGATGGAGCGAATCCTGCTTGTTCCATGTTCCTGCCATGTCTCACCCCAGCCCTGTATGATACTCACCCTGGTTTCTGTGTACGTGCATTTTACAGAGTATTGCTCGTGGCCCTTTGTCTCTGGAGCATTTGTAGCTGTGCCTGAGTCACTGCAGTTCCAGTCCTGCTGTGCCTGCTCAGTGGAAGGCTTCAGAGGCTGTCGGCAGTGTTGATGTTTGCACTGCTGCCATAGGAGACAGCCTCGTGGGGTCAGGGGAAACCTCAAACGCCCCTAGTGAAGCCAAAGGGCAGGTGAGAGAAACTGCTTTTTGGCAAGTGAGCTGTTTCCAGTGAAGTTAACCTTCTCTGGCAGCACAGGGAGCAGCTAAAGGATCACTGTCAATTCACAAGTATTTTCCATTCAGTTTCCCAGCAAAGCTGGGGATGTGATTTTATGCCACCCAGGAGGAAATGGATGTTTCTTTAGGAAGATGTTTAGGATTTTGATTGTTAAGTACTTGTTGGTTAATTATGTATACCTATTACAGTGTATCTTAAGTTTAAATTAAAAAAAAAAAAGAACACTTGTCCATCCTGCAAGTCATAGAATGGTTTGAAAGAGACCTTAAAGATCATCTGGTTCCAACTTCTCTGCCATGGGTAGAGATACCTTCCACTAGAGCAGGTTGCTCAAAGCCCCATCCAACCTGGCTGTGAACACTTCCAGGAATAGAGCACCTTATTTTTCTGATTGAAAAGCTAAATTGTCATGGGTTTGGGACAATAAATTATAGAAGAGAATTGGGAACACATCTGGTGATTTACTGGCCAGCTTTGTAACTGGTCTAGGGGCTGAGGCTAAGTCAGGTGAAACTAGAGTCTCCTGAATTTCACTCCTCTTAAGAAAAACAGCTTTGTTATCTGTGGCTTATCTTGGTTTTGGCATGCAGAATTTGGCTTTGGCATAAGAAGGTGTTTTAAGTTGTTTCTTTATCCTAAAGTCTTTGATTTCTACCTACAAATAAGCAAGAGACATTTTCCACTTCTCATGACAGGCTATCAAGGGGTACTTTTTACTTCTGATGAATGCATGTTTCCCATAAGACTGTAGGAAAGATGGCTATTTTAGTCAGCACAGAAAGAACCCAGGTAAGTAAATGATCGCTTCAATACATACTAAAAATTGTGAGAGGTTTTATACTCAACTGTTTCAGTGCAGCATTGGGTTGTATGCCAACTAGAACTTTCCTTGGCTCCTGTGACTGTTTCTTCTGAGGACACTGTACAGGACAGTTGGTCCTGTATAGCTACAGCTCTGCTTCCATCTGTCTTTTTGGAAGGTCAACCAAAACAGGTGTCTGGTCAGCTCAAACCAGCCAAGTCACATACTCACTGAGTGCCTTGACCCAAGAAATCCTGGGAATCCAGTGACAATCAGGAATTAATATTGGAATGATTTGTTGATTCTTTCAGTGCTTCCTGTTTCACTTCTCATGGTGTGACCATGTGTTTATTTTTGTTTAGTATCTTGTGTGGTCTTTCTTCACTTGTGCAATGCTGGTGGGTTTGTTGGTACCTCCAGTAAAAGTGCAACATTCCTGTGTCATGTGGAGTTTGTCATTTCACAACAACATGGATACCTTTGGAAAGCTATGGAAGAGTGTGGCAAAGTGACATTGCTTTTTTTGCAGACAGAGCTTGGAAAATATCAGAAAACACAACAGAGAATGTTTTCTGCTTGAGATGATAATATACAGATCTGTGCATTCCACCACTTGGAAAGGTATATTTAATATATTTCAAGTTCTCTCAGTGTCATGATTGATTTAACTATTCAGTATAGAACTTAACTGATCAATTTGAATTTCTGCTGTCAAAATCAGATACTTCGAAGCTGAACTGTCAGCCAATAAAATGAGAAGCAGACAGCCTGTAAACATTGTAGAATGAGCTTGTGTAGATAACAAAGCCACCTGTTCCTGCTATGATCAAATAAATGTTTTTCCCAGTGGAAGTGTTAGAAACACATTTCTGTTCTTTTCCTGCCAAAACAGAATTTGCTTGTTACACTGTGACCTAAAGGCTGCTGCATTTTAAAAATTCTTCTGATGGGCTAAATCCTGGAGGTATGAAGGAGATGAGGTGGTGGTGGTATGGGACATAGCAATATAATATGGAAGTCAGCAGGGACACTTTGCCTTTCCTGCTAACACAGGTAACAGCATTTCCATACCTCCCACTATAGGTATTGTCCTGGTTTTGGCTGGTATAGAGTTAATTTTCTTCCAAGTAGCTGGTACAGTGCTGTGTTATGGATTCAGTTTGAGAACAACATTGATAACATGCTGATGTTTTAGTTGTTGCTAAGTAGTGCTTCCCTTAAGTCAAGGACTTTTCACTTTCCCATGCTCTGCCTGTGAGGAGCTGCACGGAAGCCTGGAGGGAGCACAGCCAGGACAGCTGACCCAAACTGGCCAAAGGGATATTCCAGACCACAGAATGTCATGCTCAGGTCCCCACACTGTGTGGGACCCGAGTGTGACATAAATGGTGTGGAATAAGGGGTGGAGAAGGTGCTGGCATTGCCTGCAATAGAGTTAATTTTCTTTATAGTAGCAGGTTTGGGCCTATGTTTGGGATTTGTCCTGAAAACAGTGTTGATAACAGAGGAATGTTTTCATTATCACTGAGCAGCACTAATAGAGTCAAAGCCTTTTCCGCTTCACACCTCATCCCCCCAGTGAGGAGGCTGGAGGAGCACAAGGAGCTGGGATAGCTGACCCCAGCTGACCAGATGGATATCCCACACCATGTGGCATCATGCTCAGTGTAGTAACTCGGGGGAAGAAGGAAGAGGAGGATGTTTGGAGCCATGGCGTTTGTCTTCTCAAGTCACCATTACATTTGATGGAGCCCTGCTTTCCTGAGAATGACTGAACACCTGGCTGTCCCCAGGGAGAGGTGCACGAATTCCAAATTTCTTGTTTTGCTTTGCTTGTGTTCCTATTAGACTGTCTCTATCTCATTTCCTGAGTTTTCTTACTTTTCTGATTTTCCTCCCATCCCACTGCCAGGGGATAAGCAAGTGGCTATGTGGTACTTAGTTGCTGGCAGGGTTTTAGCCATGACATGTATTTTGATAGAAGTCATGAGATCTAAGGTTCTTCTTTCCTTTAAATCTGCCTTTATTTAATTTTGAACTATTGACTAATTTAATCTCCACATGACAAATGAGATAGAGATGTCAATAGCTCTCACAGTGTTAATTTATTAAAGTAATACCTGAACCCACTGTGTACCTCTTAGTTGTTATTCAAACAAGCAAAAAATCTCTAGATAGGAAAATTAAAGTGAAAAAGGGCAGGTAGCACGTCTGTCATCTGATACAGACTAAACTGCATCCAGTTTGTCCCCCTGCAGCCAATACACTCCTGTATGTGTCAGCAGGCTTTGAGCTCTCCCATGTCCTGCTGCTGTCTCTTGCCTAATTCCTGGCTCACATACCACACCCTTGGAATCATAGTACAAAACACATCACTGACGAGCTGTTAAGCCACCCACTTGCTATTAGTAATTGATTTTCTTATTTTTCTTAAGATTTCACAGGAATTAAGGGCAAGGGGCACACTAGTGAGACCAGTGGAGATCAAGGCCTTGTATTTCATTTAAAGAGACATAATAAGAGCCACAGCTTTGCTGCTCACATAGTCTCTAAGCAGCAATATAAGGATTAAGAAATTCTACTTTAAATCTTTAAAACAAGAGCCTTTGTGAAAGCCAGCTTTGGTGTTCCTCAGTGCAAGTATCTCCACCGTGAGCTCAAACTGGCATGTGGGGCTGCAAGGAGATAGATCTCTCTATTCTCCAAATGCACAGTATGCAGGGATGGTGTTAGTTTTGTCACACTACAACCCCTGTCATTGGGGTTGCCCTCATGACCAGAAAAACTTGCCCAAAGGTTTTCATCAGTCTTTGCAAGATCCCAGGTGTAGCTGGAGATTGTGCAGGTTGTGCAGTGTGCCCGCCTACCAAACCCTGTGTGGCAGCAGGCTGCCAGCATCTGTCAGCTCCCTGAATTCTCCTCTGTGTGTCTCACTTTGCTCTTGCAGCTCAGTTTTGAGGACACACACTTAATTCCTGCAGCTCTGCATGGGACATACGCACTTTGGTCTTGCAGCTCACTGTTGGAGAGTCACCTCTGTGCCACAGCTCATCCTTGGTCCTAGAGACATTCACTCTGTGGGAGCCACAGTATCCTGGTTGGGCTGGTATAGAATTAATTTTTTTCCCAGGAGCTGGTACAGTCCTATGTTTTCAATTTAGGATAAGAATAATGTTGATAACACACTGATGGTTTAGTTGTTGCTAGTAGGGCTTGCCAAAAATCAAGGGTTTTTCAGCTTTCTGTGTTCTGCTAGTGAGAAGTTGCACAAGAAGCAGTAGGGAGCACAGCCAGGAGAGCTGACCCGAACTGGCCAGAGGGATATTCCATACCATAGAACATCATGGTTGGTACATAAACTGTGGGGAATTGTCTGGAAGCTGCCAGTCACTGCTAGGGGATGGGATGGGTATTGGACAGGCATGGCAAGCAGTTGCACTATGCATCACATGTCTTTCTTGGGTTTATTTATAGCTCTTTTTGTTCCCTCCCTTTTCATTATATTCATAGATATTTATTATTATTATTATNCAGTGAGCAAACAGCTACATGGTCTTTAGTTGCCAGCTACGGTTAAACCACAACAAAAAGTAAGAAGAAGAGGGACAGTATGAGCCTTGTTTGAGGTGACATGCAAAGTGGCATCCTGACCTAATAGAAGCTTTTCTAGGAGAGAGCACTGCCTTGTCTGTGGTAGAGAGAATACATTTTTCCAGTTGGATCTGTGGTGCAGAGTGAGCCCATGTAGCTGGTTATGGTACCCACAACTCTGCAGGGTCTGTGAGTGATGCATTGGCATTAAAGAGCTGCCAAGCAGCCTTCTAAAGACCTCATCAATCTGAGCCTACCTATGACTGCTGTAGCCCTGGTCCAAAGTCTCCTCTCCACTGGGGGAAGAAGGGATGGTGCACAAGGTCAGTGTCTGAAAGGGTGTAGATATGTAGGCACATGTCTGTTGCAAAGCAGCTGTGGAAGGCTTTTGAGCATGGAGAGTACGCAGGCATGGGAAGCCAAGGGCAGGTGGGCCCCATGCTGACATGCTCCCCTTCATCTCCTCTGTAGGTCCAAATCATCTTCTCCAAAGGATCCTTGTTGTCAGTAGCAGGGAACTGAGCCAGTTTGCAGTATTTGACCCTGGGCCCAAAGTTTTTCTTGGGTTTCAACAGCAAAGTGTATATAACGTACCCAGAGTCACTATGGATGGAGTTCATTTAAGATTAGGTGCTTATAGCACAAGCATCTGGTTTTATAGCTCTTTTTATGGTCAGTGAAGTGCTAATAAATAGAAACCACCAGGTTCAAGCATGTTGTGTTTTTCCCTGATGTGGAATGAATTACATTCTGAGCTCTGTTGACTCCTTTTCCCTGATGATAATGGAAGCCTGGGCAGCAACCAGTGGGTGACTACACAAAGCAGATGGATCCCACCATAAGTTCCCACAAGAACCATCAGCTGGGCAGAGCAGAGGCTCATGGAGGTACAGTGAAGGCAGGTTCAGGCTATTTACTGGCTGTTGGTGTGCAGATGTTCACACACATCTGCAACTCCAACATAGAACACACAACCTGTTGCTGCCAAGAGATCTGGGAAAAAATTGAGGGGAGAGAGGAGACACTGTGATGGGGAATCAAATTTAGAGAAGGTGAAAAGGCTGAGGCCCTTTGTGCAAGGGCACAAAGGAAGTGGAGAAGAAGGTACGGTGTAGCTATTGAGATGGGGCACATAGAGGACAGTTTCAGACCCTAGAGTGAACCAGGCTCTCAGAGAGTAGCTGCCTCAGGAAGCAGCTTGGTTACCTTTATCCTGCACCAGAAGCCTGACTTTTCCCCCATTCCCCTGGATGTGGTGCACAGCATGGCAGCTCACTGTCACTGTCTCTTGGAGGGTTGCTCTGCTGAGGGACAGTGGCTCTGTTCCTCCAGGTTTTTCAGGAACATGCTTGTCCATCATGAATTTCTTCTTTGGCCCCTGGCTCTGTCTCTTTGGGTGAAGCTGAAGGGCTGATGTCAAAGGCTTTGTGATCCCTTTGGTTTTCAGTTTCATTTTCACAAGTGTATCTTGCATTGAAAAATAATTTTAAAAGTCAGGAGACAGCCGATGTGTAATTAGCTCCATTCTCCCAGGAGAGAATTGACATTATTTTCTCACTACTTCCAGGAATGTTTGGTTTTGTGAATTTTTTTTTTCTTTCAACATTTTTCTAGTATCTTCCTGTTTCTGAGTTAGATTAAGATAGATTTTGCAGGTAAGTTCTATTTCTACATGAAGAGGATTGGCTGAAAATGGACTGATGTGTTCATTTCCATCATGAACTTTCAGGAAGCCATTTCACAGGTGCTGTTGAAAAGTTACTGGTTTGCAGTAGTGGAAGGACAAAATGGTTCTTGCAAAATACCATTTCATCTCCCTTTGTTTAGGAACTGAAAATGCAGATTTTGGGCAGAAATAAAGAGGATGTGATTCTGCAGCTCTTGATGCCAGTGCAGTGAACTGTTTAGAGCAAGGAGTAAAAGGCAATGGGAAAGAGATGTCTACCAGAAGAAAGCTTGCATCTAGTTGTTAGTTTCAAGAAGCTAACAAGATGCTTTGATTAGTTTAAAGATGCTTTAGTTAGTTTTGCGAAGTTTTCAAGATGGTCCTGAAGACCATCTTCATGTATTTGATGGCACCAGATGTAAAAACCCCCACGGATGTCATAATGTCTGTGTGTGTACATGTGTTTGTTTTGCAGCTAGAACAGTTTTAACTATCAGAAACCTGTTACATCACACTCTGCACAGTCAGGGTCATGCACTTACCAGGAACTGTCTTCAGAGCCCCCCCCCAAAAAGGGCATTTCCAGCATCAGTGTGGGTGTGGGTGGAAGAGAAAGCAGCAAGTGAGGGTCAGGGGCTTCTTGTGTCTGCAAAATGCTGTCAGATACAGTGGATCACATTTTCCACACTTTTATTCTGCTTGTGTGTTCAGCCTTCAGCTGCACAAACCTGGATGCACAGGTAGTGGATGCTGTTCTCAGGGCTCCTGCTCACAGTCAGTGAGCACTGTCTGGGACCAGTGCTGGAACATGAGTGCAGAAAAAAGGAGGGAGGTGGAAGCCCTTTGGGTTCCTTTGTTCTCAGAAAGCTTTGATGTTAACCTCAAATCCAGGTCAGTCTCATGAGACAGTGAATGATCTAAACATAATTTATCTGGAACATGTAATATCCATAACAATTCTCCAGAAAGCTTTGCCTGCTATTTGGGCTTCAGGTTCCCAAGACTCTTTGCTTCTGGTGAAGTCCTGGGAACTCCTAAGGCTGGTGTGACACCTCCTCCTCTACCCCAGTGTTTTGTGTCCTATGTGAGCTGCATTGTCACATATTGTCAGCCTGTCACAGTTTTGGTCTGTTTCCTTAAGCTTAATGTATGTGAAATAAAACCATGTCTGGAGAGCATTTCCTAAATATAAGAAACACAGCATAGCAACCCATGCTGAAGGAAGCTTTTTGGATCCAAATTAGGATGACACAGATGATACAGCAAAAATGCTTTTTAGGTGCAGATCTACAAGTGGCCCTGCATGCACAGACCCCTCTCCTCTCTTTGGGATGACTATTATTAGCACAGTATATGACCAGCCCAAATTCAAGTGGTGTGTGGGTCTGTTTGGTTACTGAAGAGCTATTTGGCAACTCTGGGTGAATGCCCTTGAATAATCCTGCTGGCACTGAGTGATGGAGAGCTTGAGGCTTTAGAAACTTTTGGATCAAATTTACTCTTGTTAAATAAACAATGAATATTGATTAGATCATATGACAACCCAGCAGAGCACTCTTTCAAATACCACAGCTCTCCAGAGTTCATGTTTATGTATTTATATTCTCAGAATGCCTTGAAATGGTTGCTTTGGTGAAACACATGCCAGATCTTTTACTCATGAACCTTTATATACTTTTATATGCATGGACCTGTGCACACAGATAGGACGATTTTCCAGGCTGCTTAAAGGATTTAGATACTCACTTTGTTTGTTTTAATTGGAGACTTGAATCCCTTAGGCAGATTTGAAAATCTTAGCCATAATTCTTTGCTTATCTTAGTATATTGGGGTAAGACTTTTTCCATGTTAAAATAATTTCTAAGTGCTCTTTTCTTGCTGTCGTGAAATAAAAATATATTTAAATGGAATTTTGAGAAGCATTTGTTTTTCTAGACATATTAGTTTATTTCACTCATTTGCTGTTTTGTTTACTGAGGAAGCTCTTAAATCACAGTCTGTTTATATTTTGTACTGAGCAGTGTAGCAAACCGTTTGTCTGGACTAAGCCTACACATCTATAAAGGCCTTTTTATTATCATTATTTGTACAGCTTAAACGTCCTGGAAAGGTTTTCTCATTTTAAATCTCCCAGCAGTCCAGTTACGTATCCGGCCTCGGATGTATGTCAGGAGAACACCATACCGCCCTGCCAAGTGCAACAGCCGCGCAGGCAGGAGCGGGTCTGCGGCGGTGGGAAAGGAGCGCGGGGTGAAATCTGTAAACACAGCGGAGTAGGTGAAAGGCTGCGGGCGCTCTGCTTACAGGCGTGCCGAGCGGGAAGCTCTCATGTTGCACAGGCAGTTCTGTCCGGGCAGGAAGAGGAAAGCACAGCACGTCTCGGTGCTGCTTCCCAAGGCGGCTTGTTGCGCCACTCTCCATGTCTGGCAAGGTGCTGCCTGAGGCCGGAGGAGCCGCAGCCGCAGGCGCTGCTGTGCCCTCTCAGCTGCTGTTCTGCAAGTAAAGCCCCGGCCCGCACCTCGGGGGAGGCCAGTGCCAGCAGTGGCAGCGGCCCTGGGCAGGGGACACCAGGCTCCTCGCACTGTCAGCGGGGCTACCCAGCGCGGCTCCAGGCTGAACACGGTGAGCGTTGCCTTCTGAGCTGCCCGGATGGTGGAGATGAGCTGCTGTGCTGCGGAGTGCTGGAGCAAGCCCAAGTGTGGTGAAAACCAGCCCATCCCCAGACCTGACCTGGATCTCGTTGCCAGTCTTTTGGGTGGCACTCTGTTGGGTTTGACTTCTGGTTTAGGGCAACATTTTCCTGTTTCACTCCCACCAAGGAGAGGATTTCCTTCGGAATAACATGTTGAAATAAATAGAACTTGGGAATTTGCTTATTCTCAGAGTGAGCAAGGGACTGGCTGTGCTTTAGGAACACAGAAAAGAAGATGCAACTCAATAATTTTAGACCAGTTTTTAAACATTACTTTGCCTTACCTTGAAATGCCATGGACCTCAGATTTTGGGTTGCTTGTAAGTAAGCTGCACCTGCTTGGTGCAGGTGTTTTGTTAAAAAAAAATACTCCCTTGTCCCCAACAGTTTATCAAAGGTGCTTTCCTCCCATTTCCTCTCCAGCTCCAAGAGCGAGAGCTGACAGTTGAGACACGGAGCCCTGGAAGGACCACATGCCCTGCAGCTGCCCCTGTGATCAAAAGAGCTGAGAACTCCCATGGAGCACCAGCACCTTCTCCTGCCCTCCTTTTCATTTTTTTAATTGTAGCCTGGCACATGGCCCTGGTGACACTCAGGAGGGGACCCTGTGGCTATCCCCAATGTCTGTGGTCCCTGCCATGTGTGTAATCCCTCTGCAGGGCTTGCTCTGCCAGGTTCAGGGTGTGCCCCCTTCGTACACTGGCAGACACACCCTGGTTTGGTTCTGGTTGAACAGGAGTGGCCACAGGGCAGGCTGGAGGCATCAGCTCCATCCCCAGGGCCCTGCTCCCTCCGTGCCTGCAGCAAGAGCAGCCCCATGTTCTGCCAAGGGCATGAAGATGGCCAGCAGCTCCTTTCTGCTCCGGGTGAGAGGGCTGAAAGCACCTACAGCACATGCAGGGAGTGACAGCTCGTGGCTGCATCCATCATCCTTTGGTTACTCATCTACAACTCATGCCAGCTTGAGAGAGGCCTGAGAGATGTTGAGACACATGCTGAGTGCCAGTAGCTGGGTGTGCAAGCTGCTCATCGTGCCTTGGGTGGGGATAAATTGTCTGCAGACAAGGAGCCATGAAGGGACAGTGACCCTTTGCCTGCACAGGGACCCAGCTGGGGGGTGGATGGTGACCCAGGGACTGCACAGGGCCTGATGAACAGCACAACCCAAGACCAAATACCATCATTGGACCAAGAGATGTGGGCAAGGCATGTGAAGAGCAGGTGCATAAATGTTCAGGGAACTCTTTCTTGGGGGTCCCTCCCCAGGGGCACTTGCTCAAGCTGTCGTTGCTGTACCAAAATTCAAATACTTAAAGGAACCAGATGTTTGAAATTCTGCTATGGGAAAGCCAGTGTGGGGATGGCAACTGAGTGGGTGGTGTGTGTATGGAGTCAAGTGGAGCACCTGTCAGTTCACTGGGGCTGCCCAGTTTGGGATGATGTGAGTGACTCCTAGAGTGGCTCCCAAATGGACAGAGAAGCTTCCTTAACAGCAAGACAGGCGTACTACCATGTCATCCTCCTCCTTTGCTGTTTTTCCATCTGCACAGGACAGCCTGTGAACCATCCAAAAGGACCTTTTGGAGATCTGTTGTGAAATCCCATGATCACTGATTTTAAAACTTCCAACAGCAGCAACAATCATTTAATAAGCTGTCTCTGCTGATCCAGTCCTGCTGTTTGTAGACAGTATAGATACTCTGTGTGAATTACAGACTAGATATCAAGCCAAATACTGTGCTTCCATCTGGACCATTACAGCTCTCCTAGTGCTTTTTTCTGCACTAGGTTCCCTTGCCCAGTTTGCTCAACTGGGCAAGGGAGCCTAGTGCAGAAACTGGTTTTCTTTGCAAAAAAAATAGCGATCTACTTAATGCTGAAACAATGCCTTCTGACTAGCTGTCAGGGCCTTCAGCTTTTTTGAGTGTAGCTTATTCCAGATCATGATGCTTTATATGTTACGGTGGAGGTCCTCATCTTCACCTTTCCATTGTGCACCTTTCCTGAAACCCTGCTTCTGGGACTTGAAATCATTCATTTGGAGTTAAAAATGAAACAAATCACCTTAGATCTCATTTATGTGTGAAGCTGGGAACTGTACTGGGTAAAGAAACAACTTTGGGTTTATTGAATATCCTGGGGACATGCTGCAGAAAGCCCAGCATGCTCTGTGTGTAAAACATGCACAGTGCGTAAAAAGAAGCTTACAAGACAATGTTTTAAGGTGAAATTGCTGCAGTATGAGACAAACCCCAGAAGCTTGAAGGGACAATGTCAGTCTAAGTTTGGGGGATTGTTAATAATCTCTGGAGAGGCAAAAGAAGGTCACAGAAAGAAAATGTGATCATATGGAAACAGGCAGGTGGAGTGAGCCCAGCTGCACCCTCTCCAAGCCCAGAGCAGCACGTTGGGCAGACGGGCTCAGTCTGTGGCACAGGGAGCCTGCACCAGCTCCTAGGAAACCCAGTGCTGCTGGGGCACAGGGGCTGTAATGAACTGCAGAGAGCTGTGTGTGACAGGGTGTGACAGCGGCACCATATCCCCTCTCTCCTCTCCCTGCTAGCCGTGTCACACCCAGAGTGGGCTCCTGCCCTGTCCCGGCAGGTGCAAGGCTCTGGCTGGCAGATGTGGAGGATGCCAGTGCTTCAGCAGCCAGGCACACTGCTTGGCTGTGGCTGCAGTACTGGCCCTGGCATTGCATGCAGGCTGCCTGCATTCCTGCACCAGGGGTGTGCAGCCACCATGTCATCCCGAGTGCTTTAGCCCTGCGTGAGTGCATGATAGGGCACTTGGCACTTGAGACAGAGGTTTCTCCTCTGAAACCTCTCTAATTCTGGTGTTCTCCAGGGTTTTGCACTGCGGCAGGACTCATCCTGCTTGAGATACATCCAACATAACCAGTCTGCTGGTTTAACAGGTTTGATGCCAAAGAAACTCCCTGCTCTGAGCTGGAGGGGTTACCTTGTGGTTGCCAGAGACTGCTTGGGCCAGTAGCAGCTTTGTGTGCTGTGCCAAGCTAGTGCCTGGAGCCACAGCCCAACGTGCCTGCAGCCAGGTGAGAGGCACCAGAAAGTCGTCCAGAGCACCAAGATCTGGAGTCAGATCTATGTGTGAGCTGTGGGCTGCAAGGCTGCTGTGCCTGCCATTTCATTGGCAGGGTACAGGTGACTCCTCTTGTGTTGACTTAACAGCTTTGGGGTTTGAGATGGCTGGACCCCACAGAAATACCCAAAGCAGGTGGCATTCCCCAAGGCCCTAGGCTCAGGGGACAGCAGCTGCATGCCAGCCATGCAGGTAGAGCAGCAGTGGCCCATGGAGGTGCCTGTGAGTGGGTGCATGCCATGGGTGCAGTGGGTCTGGGGCTGCGGGCTGCCTGCTGCTGCTGGAGCAGGGCTCCAGCTCTTTGGCAGCACCAGCAATGGGAGAGCCCCTGCTCCAGGGAGATTGCAAAATGGATTTGGCAGAAGCAGAAGCACAGCATGCTAAATGTGCTAAGCTAAACCAGCTTTGCTTTGTGGATTGTTTTTCTTTTCTCACAAGCCACCAAACAAACACCACTTTGGGGCCTGGGCAGAAGCTGGGAATCCCTCTTCTGTTTCTGTCCATTCCCCACTTGTCCAGCCCCTTGCAGGATCCCACAGGGCCCCCACTGCCACTGCAGCAGCTCCGTGGAAAAATGCATTGTGGCTCCGTTGGACTCGGCTCGATGGTCCCAAGGGATGAAGGGCTGGGACTGCCAGGGGAACAGTGGCTGAGCCAGTGGCCACAGCCTGGCACGCAGGAGCCTGAGTGGTTCTCCCTATGGGACTGCCCATGCAGTAGAGACTTCCTAAAGCCATCTAGAGGGTGTTTTAAGAGCAAATATTGTAAAGCATTGCCTGGCCGTCATCTAGCCAGCAGGGGGGAAAAAAATACCCTGGAAAGCTATTCTGGTCTCGCATGAGTCTCAAGTGGAAAATTTCAGCTGAACTGATTTCGGCTGGCGGGGTTAAGGGAGGTGAGGCCCAGCTGCAGCTGGCTGTGCAGCACGGACGGACTGACGGACGGACGCAGGAGCCCGTGCCTGCCACGCGGACAGGACTGGGTCTGGCAGCGGCTCCGGTGGGGCTAAAGGCAACCTGAGCCCAGGGCAGCCCAGGGGCTGGGATGCTGGGATGCAGCCTTCGGACGGCGTAGCCGCTGCCGCCGCTGTCGCCCCTCCCCGCCTGGGAATAAACCGTCCCAAGTCTCCAGGGGCTGAGGGCTGCCTTTCCACCCTGTCCCCGTCTCCCGGCTGCAGTCACGTCTCTCGGCGCAGCCCACGGAGGGGGTGCAGCGGCAGGGACGCCGGCTGGCGGGGCCAATCCCTGTCCTGCAGGAGTAACATGGGGCATCTCACCAGCCCTGATGAGGGCACGGGCCTTGAGCACCGACCTTGAAACCGTGCCAGGGGAGCTCGCCTCGGGCCAGGGACCGCGGCCTGGAGCCGGCGGGGGCGAGCGCCTCGCGGTCAAGCCCAGCTGGAGAAGGCGGTGTCCTCATCCTTCCCGTCAGGGCTGATATCCCAGCACCATGCACTTTAGGACCTAGAGCGGGCTGGGAACTTGCTGTTCAGGTGTTCGTTGTTGAAAAATAGTAGTAATTTGTTGAAATCGCAACCTTTAACGGGAATGTTCGTATGTGTATGGGAGACTGAGTCCCTTGGACCCATGTCCTGGAGTGTCTCCCACCTTTCCCTTCTACCTGCTACTACCGTGGGTAGGTGAGTCCCCATCCTCACACGGAACAAGAAGGTTTTGGATCCTCAGACAGCTCAAAAGATGGATTTTCCAAACACCCCTACCCACAACACCTGCCAGCACAGCTCCAGCCGTGTGGGCCAGCAGCGCTCAGCCAGGGCAGGGGTACAGCTCAAACTGGAAAGGGGGTTTGTGAGCTGGTGTCACAGGCTCACCGGGTAATTCTGTGGGGAAGAGGGCTAGGGAGGTCTTAGGTTCAGCTGCTGGCTCTGAGCAGGTTCAGCCATTAGGTGAGACCAGGCTGCCCAGGGCTTCGTCCCGTTGGGGCTGGGAAAGCCTGCGGGAAAGGATCCCGAGAGCCTGTCTGGGCAGCCCTTGGCATTGCCTAACGCATCCGGACGGCTTCCCCCGTCCACAGTGCCAGCGGCATTTTAGGAGCGCGTCGGAGCGTGACGTGGCGGCTCGGAGCGCGTGGCGGGCGGCTGTGACTCCCCGGCGCGCCCAGCCTGGCGCCGCCGGGACACGGGACGGGCCGGGCACGGCCCCGGCTGGAGCGAGGCAGGGATTCTCCCCGGCCGCCGCAGCGGCTCCGAGCGGGCGCTGGAGCTCCCTGCTGGCCGCAGCTCCCGCGCTGCCGGGACCGGCCCCGCTGCCACAGCCCCAGCGGGGAGTGAGTGTTTCTTCTTCCTGAGAAAGCGAGAGAGGCTGGGGCGGCTCCACCCCGGTGCCCCAAGGGCGCTGCTTCAGGTGCTGCTTCCGAACGGCGATACTCGCACTGAGGCTCGCTGGGTATTGCTGGTGCACCGAAGGGCAGTTATGGGAGGAGGGTGTCCACCGTGGAACCCATCACTGCTGCCCAGAACATCCCTCGGACATCCCCGGCTGCAGCAAGCGACTGACAACTGACCTGTAGTGCACAGCTCCTCTCTGCTTCATCTCCTTCACCCCGGGGATTTCCATTGGAAAGGTGTAATAAACTTCTGACACACAGAGCTGAGTGGCTTAAGGGTATGAAGAAGTGAATTCAGAGATGGGGTAGTTGAGCAAAATATACAATCGGGATCTAAATGTAAATTCTTGGACCCAAATTCTCTCCCCTTTTAACTGATATGAAGAAGTCACTCTGTATTGACATGGCACAGTAGGACAGGTGATGTTACACAATGCACATCTGACAGATTGGGCTCTGCACTAATGCCCATTGCAGCCTTCAAGCATTTCGAGAGAACACTAAAATAAAGGATTATATTTAACAGAACTTATGGGAAGCAGCCAGTTGAAGACAGGGGAACCAGTCCGTGCTGCCACATCCAAACTTAGCCTGACACACACAATTAGCTTTGTCCTGTGACCCAAGAGGATAATCCTGTTAATGCTCCTAATTCAGCTCAAAGACTGTGCAGTTGCAAAAAGATGAAAATATAAATGCAAAAAAGCTTGCAAATATCGTGGATAGAGCTTGTTACTTCTAGCATAAGGACTGTAATAGGACGGGTCCCCACCCTTCCCACTTCTGTGAAAGGACCAGCTCTTAGGGAATAGCCCTGGAGTCCTGGTTTAAAGAGATTTTCACCTGCCTTCCCTTCGCAGCCCCTCTGCCAGTGCCGCAGCCACCCCCACTCCTGTCAGCAGTGGATCCAACAGATCGTGCTTTTCCCTAAAGCTCAGGGCAACTACTTGATGCACCTGACTCTCATGTAGTAAAGCAGTAACTAGCAGTAAATTAATGTAGTGGATTACATGCTATTACTTACTTCAAATTTTAATAAAGGGATGAAATAAGAGCTCAGAGAGCCAGGAAGTCTGCAGTCAGTGCAGTACTTTCAGCAGAAGGAAAAATTAGGTGTGTAACTGTAGCTGTGTGTCTTTAAGTAATATCTGACACCCTCCTGCTGTACATGTGGCAGCCACAGATATTTTCCCAGCACCCAGAGCCCCTCCTGTGGGCAGCCCCTGTCACCCTTGCTGGCATCCAGCCTGCTTCTTAGCGCTGCATTTGCTTTCCAGCTGCTGCCCAAGGCCTTTACAAAGCCCTGAGAGCATTCCCCCTCCTCTCCTCACAGACGAGGAGACTCACAAGGTACAGTCCTGGTTCATCAGCAAGATCAGTCTGGACCAAGGGCAGTTGCCTGGCTATCAAGGATTAAAAGCTGTTTTCTAGCTCAAGTGTTTTTTTGGGGGGATGGTTTTTTTGGTTGGGTGGGGTTTTGGTTTAGGTGTTTTGGGATATTTTTTTAATTAAAAAAACTCCCAAGGGTTCAAACCTGAGACACAGAAAACTCCACACACCCCTCTCCACCCTCCCCCCCTAAAAAGGCAGAAACAAGAGTACATAGGAAGCAGCAAAATATCCAGTGGTGAATCCAGGGCACCCACGTTTATTCTGATCCAATGTAAGCCAGTTGTGCAGCTGCTTGGGCACACAATGAAAAGTTGGAACCATTTTCTCCTGTTCCTAAGAAGTAACTGGCAACTCCAGTACCACAGCCTTGTCTGGGCCCACAGCCCTGGATCTTCCTCAGGAAATGGAACGCAGGCTGCAGGGCTGTACCAGGGAAGCGCTGAGGCCAAAGCAGGCGGGGCTGTTTGCCATGCACCACCATCACATCACACAGTGAACACCGTCTGCAGGTCGGTCAGACAGCCCTGCTCCTGCCACAGCCTCGGCAAGCAAGAGGGGCTGCAGCTGTCTAGTGAGCACAAGACATCACTTCCAAGTACTCTAAAGAAATCATCCAGCTTTCAGATTTTGTAATAATTCTGAACTGCAGTTACAACATAAACAGTAGCATGTAGCAAATCAAACTGAAATACATACTGTGTTCAGAATCCAGGTTGGCTTTAATGGCACACTGTCTTCAAGTACAGTGAGTATTTCTGTTCTGACCACTGCTGCACTCCTAGAGAAATTGTTTTCTACTTATAAGTTAACATAAAACAACTTTAAAAGACTGTATGACAGAATGCTGTTGGATTATCTGACCTTAGGCAACCATAGCTGCATTTGTCAAAAACCACACAGCAGCCTGTCTTGTCTAGAAAGACCTCAACAGGTAAACTGAAGAGCTCATCACTGCTCGCCATGGGTCAGCTAGTAACTTCAGGTTAAAAAAAACAAAACAGAAAACCAAACTAAAACACAGGTTTTCCCCTATCATTTACTTCCTTTCCACATCCACATTTAATTACAGTAGTAAGTTTTTCTTAGACTGCATCTCCAAAGCATAAGTCATTTTGCATCTCCTAACTGGCTTGCAAACCTGTTCTGACAAATCCAAACTGAGAATTTACTTTCAAGTAAAAGTTCATTAAGTTTCATAAAATCTTTGCTTTACAGAGTCAGAAAATAAAATTTCCTACCAGCTGGCACTCAAGTAAAATACACTTGCAGCCAAAGGGTATGCATTTTACCTCCAACTAAAGGGTTTTACAAGTCCCTTTGTCTGTAGGATCCAGACCTCAGTGCATCATTTCAAAACCCTAAAACCTCCTTATCCTCCTTCCCCCAGTTTTCAAATAGGGGAAGTTAAACTGAGAAAGTAATAAGACAAGGACCTTGAAGAAATCAAGAGGCTGCAGTAACACAATAAAGAAATGCTCTGACCAGGTCAGGCAGTTCATTACTCAATGCACAAGTACTTGCAGCAGTCTGATTTACCTTTACATTATGGATACAGCTAAATGAAGTCCAGTGCAAGAGAGCATTTGAGGTTTCTGTAGTCTTGTGCAGCCCTACCCTGGAGTCAGCACTATACAGAACTAACTGAAGTTGAAAGTTAAGACTTTTCAAATAAACACTATTAAAAAAAGAGCCAAAGGTTCTGTGACAACATGCAGATTTGGACTAACTCATGCTGCCTCAGGGCACTGCATGCACACGAGCTGGGACAACCTCTCCGTGCACACCCATGCCTAGTGCAGGTTAGCTGGTTGGTGTGAAGAACTGAATCTATGGTCATGCTCTAAAACACACCACAAATTGCCTTTTAGCCTTCCAGGAACTTACATGACTTTCACTTCATATAGACTGATCAATCTTAAAATTTTTACTGTTTAACACAAAGCTGAACCAATGGGCTTGAGAAAAGAAAGCTTCTCAAATCAATCACATATACATCTATTTTATAGCTATCTGCCTAGCTCCTCCCAAAGTTAGCCTGAAAAACAGTAAAATCTACACAAAGTTTTATTTCAATCATACAAGGGATACATCACGGGTCAAATACAACAAATACTATGATGCAATTTTACATTTATTAAACTACAGTTCAAAGCACAAATTTACACATTCTAAATACACTAAAACATCTAATGAAGTCACACTGGTCTTCCACTGACATTTGATATATCTGGGCGAAAGACAATAACTTTACAAGACTTTTCTAACAGGAATCCTTAGTATAAAAACTGTGTACTTGTATGTAAACTGTTGAAGAACCCAAGTGATGGGTTTCCATCTCCACTAAGTCATCCATTTTGTTGCATATTTAACGCTCAGGGGTTGAATGAACTTGATTTTTAATTTGGACACCATTATCTAACCCTCCCACCCCCCAATGAATTGTAGCTGTAGCTTGTTTTGCCTGGTCCCCATTACTATTACTATATTTTTCAAGTTTTGAAGAGAATGAATTGAAATCAAGATTGTTCCATTTCTTCCACATTGGAATGTTGACCAGACAAACTACAGACTTGCAACTGCAGGTCTAAATGAAGCGTTAATGCCTGTTTAAGCTGCCGTGGAAAAGCGTTCTTCCGGGCTCAGCTGAATGCATGAAGGCACAAAGAAGAAGTTCTTCATCAATGTGTCTGAAGCAATTCCAGCATCTTGCATCTCATCCCTGCAGCAGAAAAGGTCAAGAGATGTAACAGCATGTTTTCAGGTTCAGAAACCAGCCCCCATATGGCATTTGAAGCCCGTTGCCCCTGCATGGCTTGGCCCCTGGCTTGGCAGAAGGGAGCCCAGCTGTGCCAGTGCCTGGCACACACAGAAACGGTGCCACTCTCCAGGGGTGGGAGCACAAGGGCCTGCCTGCCTCAGTGCAGCAATGGGTTATCACACCCTCCATCACCACAAGAGCATCACTGCCCTTCCTGCCTATGATGGTGCCAACACTCTACACAAGCTGCAGTTACTTGTGTGAGGAAAGCTCAAAGGTTGATATTAAACAGCTTTTGTTAAGCCAGTAAAAGACTTTACAACTGCCACTGATTCACAGGTGAGATCAGTCAGGTATCCTGCTTTCCTCTGTCACCCCTAAAGCAAAGTTGGCATTCTATCACAGATTTCAGTTTAGTCTCAGCAGTCAGACAACAGAGAAAAAAAAATCCACAAACAAGGCACATTCTTGCACTCAGCATTTTCCCATATTTGCCACTGAATGTAATTTATAAGTGTACACTCCTGAAGGAAGCAAAAGCAACCTTGCCACTATTAAGATAGTTTTCTTACCAGTCACTGAAAGACATCATATAGTAAATCAGTGGCCTCTGATAGTCGTTGAAGGTGGACTGTTCACCCAAGGTACCAGAACCCATATTGTCAAAGATCAGCCAATCTCCAACACTCAACTCGGGAAGAAGACAGTTTTCCACAATTTGATCAAGCTCATCACAGGATGGACCCCAAAGGCTGCTTGCAAACAGAGGCTCATCTTCCTTGTATTTCTATATGGAAACGATTGAGGGAATTCAGGCTTCAGTTTATTAAATCAGAAAATTTTCAAATATACAGAAGGTTAATTTAATAATTAATATGCAATTATATATGTATGAAGTGTTAAATGTATGTTCAATAGACAAGGATAGTAAGGACTACCTCTGAAGAATATAGAAGGACTCACCTTGTGAACCTCTGGGATAGTATTCAGTTTCTCAGACAATTTACTTGCAAAAGAACCATAAACACCATCATTTATGTAATATGTAAATACTGGTTCATCATCATTCCTGGTTTGCTCCACTGGAAGTAAAAAAAGAAGTTGTCTTGCATGCATGTTTTGTCATAAGTAGTCCTTTTGCAATCTAACTTAAGTCAGCTGCTTTCTCCTGACAGGGGGGTTCCATATATACTGGAATGGGAGAATTACAAGCAGAGTAATCTGTATGAGACCAGATTATAAATTCAGTTATAACATTAAGTGTGAGGTTTAATAAAAGTAATACTTTCAGTAATAACCACTGCTAAGAATATAAATCCAGAGAAGCAGAGAAGTAGCTTGCTTTGTGATGTGATTTTTTTATGTTCTAATACAGAACCTTCTAACACACCATCTGTGATGCACCCAATATAGGTTTAACCTAGTAAGGATACAAGAAGTGCCACATAAAAGTGAGATAGACAGGTAACATATGGTCAGAACTCAAAAGGCATATTACAGTGCAAGAATTAGGGGATGCACTAAATATATAAACAAACTAGTCTATCCCAACTAATAGTGGGCAGTTACCTGGACTGATTCGTAACACAGAACACAAATCCAACCCTTACCTCCAGAAGGAAGAAGTTTATCATACTCAACAGTCTTCTTTGCAATGACATTCACTGCCAGTGTAAATGCAGATGAAACATAATAGCATCCAGGCTCTGCAATCACATTGACACCAGATTCCTTAGGAAAGTAGACATCCAGCAATGGCCTGATGACATGATTAACCTAGGAAATTGAAGTCAGAGGTAAGACCAAAGAACTCAGCTCATGGATGTATCAGACACACACACTTCCAGTCAGCAACAGGTCTAGTCAGCACACCAAATGCTTACTCTGGTCCTCCGTTCTCTGAGAAATGCCATTACCAGAGGTCCACAATTTATAAAAAACATGTAAGAAAACTGGTCATTCTGCTAAACACTGAATATTGAGAACCATGAGTCTGAGGACTACACAGTCTCTCTTCACAACTGAAATTCAAGCTGTGGTACACTCAAGACTACACCAGTAATTTCAATGCCCATCCAGCACAACAGATAATGTAAAATAACATATGAACCCATAACAACAGACAAAGGACTTTTTTGTGATTGGTTCTGAATAGAATCGTATTAGAAACAGAATTATTTAATACTAATGTTCATATCTTAAGACAGATATTTGAAGATTAACAGATATTTTAGACCAGTAACAGAACCATTAGAATTTAGACAAAAGCCCTGACTGCTGTTAGTAACTCCTCACTATATCACTTTCTCTGTCCTGAATTCCTGGAGTCTGTGTTCAAGACAACCTAACAGTGTAAACTGGGTATCCTGTTTACATGCCACTTCATACTGAAGATGGCATTTAGGTCAAATCAGAGGCTAGCCAAATCAAGACCATTAGCTTTCGATTCTAAAGCAGAATAACAGGAGTTTTCATCCGGTAGCAACAGGGTTTATGATCCAAAGCACGCTAAGGCACCCTGCCCAAACCATGCAAGAGTCACCAGCTGAACAACAGTCAAAAAACCCCTGAATTACTACTGCTAGGGTTGCTTCAGATAGTAATTTAATCTCTAACACACTTAAATCAGCATTCACTCAGGATGAACAGGATTAAAAAGAAGTAATGCTCACCTCCAAGAACTGATTACACTATCCACGATCAAGAATACAAACCCCACTAGTGGGATCTCGAGTTACAGTCTAACATGGAACTTAAACTACGTTTCAGCTATCAATTCAAGCTGCAGTTTGAAGGTTAAACATTTCAGTTTCTTCAAAAATAAGAGTTTCAACTTTCAACACATGGCATACCTCTTCCAGCTGAAGTTCTGAACCTGTGAAGCCCCCACCAATATCCAGCATGTTCATCTTAAAGCCAAATTCTTCCTAAAATGCATAGGCAGACAGTAAGTACCTGACCAACTGAAAATGCAAAAATATTTTGTTGCTCCTCACTGTGGTTGTTTTCTGTGTATTTAGGCTTTTGAAACTATTTAGCTGAGTACATCTCATCAGGGAGTAAGGGTACAGTACAGCTCCATTAAATCTAGTAGCAACGCACTGGGATGTGAATAGAGGCTGGTTACACAATTCTTTTCAAGTCCCACAGCAATATCAACTTCCATCTTGTGGCTTTTGTTATATTCAGACAGTATTTGCTGAACAGGTGGTGCATTCTGACAAAAAGACAGTTTTAGGATTTCACAAATTTTGTGACAAGCTCACTACAAAGAATTTGCACAAAGATCAGCAAGATCCTCAATTTTATTGCCCCCATGTGTTACCAATCACGGCTAAGACACTGCAGTGATAAGACTAAAAACACTTGCAGTCTCCTCTGTTTAGTTTAGAAACTTCTCATACTACAATAGATGCCAGCATACAATTGTTCAATTTCAGTGTAACCTAAAAGCATCAGTTGTGCATTTACAGGACTGAGATTTGAATATCAAAAAACCTTGACTCAAAGTGGGAAACTAATTTAAATAGCATGCAAGACTACTGCCTGTCAGTGGGACAGTATTCATTACCATAATTAAGACAAATTTGGTTTTACCTCTACCACACATCACAAAGGAATATTTAGTCTCTTACTAAAAGTTCCATCACCAATGATTTATTTTGGAAATAATGTAGTTGGTTTGTCAGTATGGAACAGAATGGATGCTCTACTGTAGCAATTGCATGTATGCATAGATCTACTTACAGCCATGTCAAACACACACCGAGCATCAGATATAGCATGAATGTACATTTGCAGATCCTTGCAAGAGCCTGAAACATGAAATCTGAAAGAAATAAAAACACAGTAAATACACTGAACCATGTAGCTTTCAGACCAAGCAAACTGTTTCATCATATTAAACAGCAAGAGAAGCAATTCATTCCCAAGCATCTCAAAAGAAGCTTAAATGATAATACAGCAACTGTGCAAAGAATAAGCTCAGACCATCACTGCCTTCCATTTCATTGGATTTGCACTTGAGAATTGTCTTCATCTTAATCCTAAGAACGTCCCACAATATTCTCATCTTTGAGAAACAACAGATTTACTGAATTTTTCAGTCTTCACTGTCAAGGTGGCTATAAGTTGTTCTTCAGTAGGTGCCAAAGCTGCAGTGAAGTACTCATGTGTACCACAAGCTCCTGAATCCCCTCTCGCTCCTTGTTCAAAAAATTCAAGTACTGACAAATACAGTAAGTCACTGAAGTGCTAAAATATGTGCCAGCATTCCCATGGGCTTCCTCAACAGGAGTGCGGTCTGGTGGCTCTAGACAAACCATACACACACCTGAGCCAGTGTCCTCTACTCCAAGTCTACTCCTTTAAGGAGTGCCATTTTAAGGCAAAGGTCACTTTTCAAACTTGCATGAATCCACATGTGGATTTTAAAATTTAAATAAAAATAATGTACAAGAGCAATGTGATTTTTATAAAAGTTGGCCAAGACACTATATGAAGAGGAATGTTTTTATAGTAGTATCTAATTTTTTAAGACATTTGTAGTTTATGCTTTAACATCCATTTCAAACAGATCATCAAAACATTTGCCGTTTAAATCATCAAAATCTGACTTGGAATTTCTTTATTGTCTTGATGACACATTTATTTGTTTGGTTGCTTTCCTAAAACTGTCATGAGCATGTGACAGATTCGTAGCTGAAAGCAGAGAGAGCAGACTTGTGCATGCATTTTTCTCCCATGTAGTAAAATATCTATCAAGCTTCCAATTAAAATACCACAGATCATTTGTATGAACTTGGAACTCTAGGATTCATTCCTGCCACCTGCAAGTCAAAAACGTATCTGAGTATTTTGTCTTGATACGATCAAAGGGTGATATACAGCCTTAACTCTTAAAACATCTGACCCCGTGTTCATCTTGTTCCAACTATCCAACCTATTCCATGCTGTACTAGCACTTCTGTTACAATGTTTATTGCTGGAAAAATACAAATTGAGTTACCACAGAAGTTCAAGAATACAGTTAGAGAATAGGAGAGGCTTCCAAACTTAGTTTTCAGGTCTACAGAAGGATTTATGATTCTTCATTTCATATTGTTTTGTTGTCTGTAATAGTTACTTTGTCTCAAACTAGTTCCTGCTTGCAAGCAAAAGCTCATGGTCCTAAACTGAGGTGATTTTTTTTGTCTGGGTTTTTTGTTGACTTTTTAAACCCTGTAAAATAGTGTCACTGGGGAAAAATTCTTTTCTATTTTATATCTGAAGTACATCATACAAATATCTGCTCAGCCAGCAAAGGACAATGAAGTTACTCACTTGACACCAACTATTTGGACTCCCAGCTCCTTAGCACATTCCATGAGGTGCCTACAGTTCTTCAGAGTGGTGCCAAACTTCATGTTCATCTCCTCACCAGCAGTAATGTCTTCTGTGGCAATGTGCAGTAAGAGCCTAAGAGAAGGGGAAGATGATTGGGGCAGTTGGTTTACATCATCAGCACATGTGAAGCCTGAAGACTGTCAGAAGTGTGTTCATTATGTTGTCAGTACTCCAGCTCCATCGATGGATGAATCAAGGCAACCTAATATTAACAATCCTGTACAGAGAAAAAACTAGCAATTAGGGGCTAAAACATGGAGCCAACAAGGACAAGGGATTTTGAAATGCAGCAACTAAGACTCTTGTAGCAGCAAGAGTCTGTTGAGTGCTGTAATAAAAAATAACGTTACCTTCTAATAAAGTGTAATTCCTCATAAAATCAGTGAGACTAAAATGATTTTGCCCATCTCTGTCCTCCTCCCCAGCCCAGAGGTTCCCCTTTAGTCAGACATGTATCAGATTTAGTTAAACTCAGCATCTGCAGAACACCAGGCTGAAAGCACACCCTGGCCATATCACAACCTCCCCGTCTGGCTGAGCACATGGACTCAGGATGGGTAGGTCAGGGTAGGGTGGTCAGTCCATTCCCTGCCCCTCCTTCCAGGGCACCAGAGAGCAGAGAGGCAGCAAGTACCATCTCTTATGCAGTGGGACATCTTCCACTCTCTGGTCAAAGCCTCACTTTGGGTAGGTCTGGCAAACCACAGTGTCAATGCTGACCTTCTTCCATGTTAAAGTAGCACTTGAGGGGCAAAGGCATGGTCACATCCAAACCTCTAGAGACGTATCCCCAAACCTCCCAAATTCAAACTGCTGTCTGTCCACTGAGAAATTCACAGCCCCACAAGATGAATTAATTAGTCATGCAGTAAACTAAACAAGCGGAGGTATCATGACATACAGGCAGACTGGACAGAACACATTGCAGTTAACCAGGATGGGGAGTGTAAATGAGTGAAAGAAACTCTGCACCCAGAGTGAAACAGCTCTTTAAAAGACAGGCAACAAACTCAGCCTAGCCATTACAGTTGGCCTAACATCTACCATGACTTCTACACGTACTTTCCAAATGTTTTATGGTGTATTTAAAATGCATTTTGTGAAGAGCAAGAAGTCCTAAGTTCTCTCACAGGCTTCCCTGCAATCCTTGTTAAATTTATACCATTTTGTCTTCAGAAACTGACAAGCATCTTGTTTCCTGCTTCTCCACTAGCCCAGAAAATTCTGTTCAAAAAATCTGTCGTCAGAGAACATTTTGTGAAGCATCTGGAAAAATGTGCTAGCTGTAGCAAAAAAATGTTACAAGGCAAATTCTTTAAAATGTAATAGAAAAATTCAAATCCATACTATGATTTGTAACCTTATGTTAAGATTAGTCAAAACCCCTCCCTAAAGACATGCAACATTAAATTTATTGAAAAATTGTTACAGCAGCATTTTAGGTGAATCAAGACTTTTTTTGAGCAAAACCCACCAAATCTGACTTTTAGAAATCTAGCAGGATTATTCCTCCTGGTTTTCAGCCAGTCAGAGCAGGGCTAGAGGGTGATGTGTGTGTTTAGAGTTTGGTTTTACTTTTAATTGTTAAGGAAGCATTGATATTTACAACACCCTTGCATCCACCTAAGCTCTTAGGACACCAAGAAGCTCAGCAGTTAAACTTTACCTGGAAAAATCTTAAAGATATAATAAAAAAAAGCAATACCTAAGCACTCCTTCCTGACATTTCTCATCTTTAAAAAAACCAAAAAACAAAAAACTGCAATCATTCGACTTGATAAGTCTTCCAAAAGCAGAAACATCAGTTATAAAAAGAGACACTTCCCCTCATTACCAAATTTAGTGCAAAGTTACACAAATTTTCAGAAAATGACAGAAACCACTTCTTCCTAAATATGATTTCCTCAGCCAAAACACGCTGGCTTCATCTACACACACAACCCAGCTCTAGCAACTACACATAGGAAAAACCACTATATAGTGGCTTTAACTTTTTCAAATTATGCCAAGAAAAAGAAAAAAATCTGACATGAATAAAAAGTTAAGCATCAACACAGATATGACCTAAATAAGATAATCCTAAGACAATGAGGAAAACAATTCTATCAAGTGAGAGAGAGACAACATATCTAAAAAATTTAGACATCAAATTGTGGTTCTTTTGTAGAAATTGAGTTTCTTGCCCTTGGTAAACAAGGACTTTTGCAAATATTAGAAAATAGTATCCTTGAAAAGAAGTAAAGAGTTTATACTGTTTTTCTCCAGCTCATGATACTCCTTCATCCTGCCTCCCTGACTTACAATTTCTCTGATCCAAGAAAAATCTGCATCCTGATCTGCATCTTGCTATGGATGTTATCACAGACAAGATCTTCTTGAAGAGATTGTTAGAATCATGGAAACAATCAACAAAAACTAACATAATTCCAAAGCCACCAGTGAATAACTAGTAAAACACTAATGATTTAACAGTCAGCTTTAGCACTGCTAAGGCTTTCAAATCCACTAAGTATACCAGGGCCAGCAGTTTCAGAAAAGTTTATTTATCATACCTCACATTTTTGCACAGAGATTTCTCTCCAGTATGCAAAGCACAGACAGACTTCCATGAGGATGAAGTGTAATCACCAGCAACAGCAATATTAAATCTTGCAGTCATGAACAAACAAAGAAACTCTCTCAAATATCATCACCACCCCCAAAAAAAAAACCTGAACCAAAAAGGAGCTACAGTTTTGCAGGAAGGCACAAAACTTTTATAATGACTGTTCAGAACCAAGGAATTTGTAAAGGATGTCAGGAATTCAGTTTTTCCAATGACATTTATGGAAAGCTATACCATTAATCACTGCAAAGCACTGTAACATTCATTTAGGCTCTGACTTAATATTTCTTAAAGGCATGGCCCAAAGCTAAAGCATTCATATGTGAGGGATGTGATGTTAAATGACATGAGTGCCTATCAGTTCAAGAGACCATTATACATTGGCAGCAATAAAATTGCCGTATTTAACAGTCATATTATCAACTTTGATCACTTTTCTACAGAGAGCAGCTGAGCTAATAGTGACTGAAAATAGAACTGGAGTCAAATTTCTCACTGTTTTAATCACGTGGAAATAGCTGTAGGTGTATCTAATAGACCTGCAGCATGTGCCCAAACCCCAGATGGGATCCAATGCACATGGTCATTCACTGGTAGCTCAGCCCTGACTTCAGCCAGAACCACTAATATCCAAACAGAACTCCCTGAAAGGTAACACTCAAGTGTTAACAAAACAGAGCAGGAGGAAGATGTATTTGCAGATGATGAAATGCCAGACTTCTGAACTTTAATCACTGAAACCTTTACATGAAGATTGCCCTAAAATAATCAATTTCTCCCAAGATTTCTCCCAAACCAAGGGCCATTGTATTAGGAAGCCAAGATTCAGTAGGAAAAGATGCAAAAAAGCTACTTTCAAGAGACAGAAGAACAGGTACAAGTGATTTGTACTAAAGAAGCCATGCACTTTGCTTGCAACTCAAACTACCCAGAATACAGGCAAATTGTTTCTCCCACATTAAAAGCAAAATCAGAATTTTGACACTTACTTGGCATTTGGATGGTTACGTGAAATTTTCTTCAGCTCAATATCATTGTCACAAGTCATGATGTTTATTCCAGCCTTTGCTGCATACTTGATCTGAGAGGCTTGCTTGCAAGGATTTGTGTATATGATGTTTTCAGGAGAAATGCCCAGGTCTTGTACCAATGCCATTTCAGACTGAAAAACAGGAGCATACCAGAACTTGACAAAGGGCACTGCACCATCTTTCTTGAATTTTTATTAGATGTGCTCTACTACAACACTAACGAGAAAACTATCTACTGCTTGTAGGGAAGAAGTACAGCTTTTCAACAGCCAGTTACAAATGAGTTCACAGTTCAAATTTTATTTATAATCATGGCACTTATGACCAAAGAGATGAATTTAAAGCAGCAGACATATGAAAGAAAAGGCACACAGGCAAGAAAAACTTACTTTACTGGAACATGCAAAACCAACACCAAGGGTCCCCAGAATTTCGAGTACACCTGGAGTAGAATTGCATTTTACAGGATAAAATGGCTTTATGGGTGCCATCACATTCTGCCATTGTATGTTATTCCTTACAAGCTTTCCAAGATCACCAACATAAAATGCCTTTTTTCCAGTCTGCAAAAGGAAGAATAGGAAAATAAAGTGTCTGAAATTGTAGGTTTACTGTCAAAACAAACAACCCAAAGTCTTAATGAACAATACACCTTTTTTTTACGCTGCTCTTAACTTTTAGCTTTGACCTTGAACAATGTCTTTCTGTTCACCTAGCAATTTGAACTAGTTTAAAAAAAATCAAAGGGAATACCTACCACTTCAGAGATATTATGAATGCTATTGACAATATTCTGAGATTCCTGAGTAAAAGATTCTACTTAAATGCCAAATGTTGATTTTATCAAAAAATACAGATTAAATTACGCATTTCTTTCAACTTTTTATTTTCAGAAGTCTGCAGCTATTTATAGGAAGAAAATCCACTGGGATGAAAGCTTCCACAGTCTCAATGTAATTTATATCTTATTAACACAAGGAATAAAATCTGATGTGCTAACATTATTTTAACATCCAGCTAAGAGCTCGTTTTAGTGAAAATTTGTCTGATGGTATTTTAGTTCAGGAAGTCCAGTTTGAGACTGTTCTCCACAGCTTGTGAAGAATGACGTTCAAATGGAATTTTAAGAACTAGATTCCATGCTAAAGGTGACAATCAAGTACATAATCTTTCAGAAAATGCACAGACTCTTCTGGAACTGTTAAGTTCCCTCTGCACATCTGTTACAACATAGTCTTTCTCAATATCAGGTCATGATGTGGGTGTAGGGGATCAAAATGCAAACATCATTCCAGATTTGTTCGTACTGTGCACTCAGCAAAACTACTGTAAGTGAATGCCCTACTGTAAATAATTAAAGGTCACCACAAAACAGATTATGATCTGAATCGAGACTGTATATCCAATGTTAATTCTAGCACTTGACTTCTGCAGATATGAAACTCTATATGTTGTGGCTTATTTTATACAAAGTCTTTATTTCTGTTTAAAAAACACAAATAGAAATTCCATCGGGTGGAAGCATACTGACCCCCTGTACGGGTCACCAGCAGGAATGGGATCTGGAGCTTTAGATCCATGGCACAGGCCTCTACCCCTTGAGCTAAAGGAGTAAATGAAAGCAGCAGGAGGCAGCTATCCTCTGTGAGCCAGCCAGTGGTTGGAGACATGACATGTTGCCAGTAGTTTACCTATTTATTTGCTAGACAGAAAAAGAATATTAGGAATCAGGATTTGGGAATCCTACACCTGAGTTCAGAAGGCCATGGAATTTAGCTATTTGCTGTACTACAGTTGACCACTTGCACATGAATATTAGTTCTGATAAACCAAGGGAAAAGTGAAAAACTCACAGGTATGGCATATGAAGAATACAGGATTTGCTTAATAAAACTTTTTAAGCTTGCTCTTTCGACAACTTTGTCTACAGAACAAAAGCTACATCTTCCTGTCTCCTCTTAAGAAATTAGTGAAGCCTTATTCAAAAAATGACTGTTACATACACAGAATTATTCAAGTTTCTTTCCAGTTGGCTGCTAAACTTCAGTAGCTTTTATACCAGTTTGTCTTGAAAGATAGCACCTCACAATGTGCTTGTACCAGAGTTTCCAGTGGGGAGAAGGGTAACAGGAAGATGTATAAATATAAATAAGACATGATGGCCCACAGAAAATTTAATCATGGCTTTAAACTGGCTCAGCATACACATTTGTCAGAACTCTGCCATATTTTCAGGGAAAGAACAACAAAAAGGCTCTAACTGAATATATTCATTTGCACAATTTCAGGGGCTTGATCTAAATCCCATTGCTAATAAAAACTCTTGAAACAATGAGATGGGAACCAGTATTTAGTTACATCAGCCAGACTACTTTCCTGCTAGCCACACTCAGGAAGGTAAGAGTTGATGCCCAAATTTCCCCAAAAGAATTCTGCCCAAAGCAAGAAAACAGCAAAGAAGCAGAATTAAATGAGGAAATTACTTTATAAAGTGAGTGAGGCTTAGCTGACTGTTCCTCTGTTGCTGTTAGCTCATCAGTTCTAAAATACTGTGACCTACTTTGAAGACTTGGGGAACTAAATCAAAAGATCTGCAAAGCAAACTTACATGAGTATGTTCATAAATACAGTTGTCAATGACATCTGCAAGAGTTGCTCCTTCATCCAACAGACCAATGGAGTAATTTGCATCCTCAAGAAATCCTTTCATCTCAGCCGTATTCCACAAAGCCGACAGTCATAAACCAAGAAACACAAGGGATGGGCTTCCAAGCCTTATATCCGGGTCCTTAAATTATGCAACAAACTGTACAAAGACAACAAGTGTCAATGGAAAAAGAGGCACAAAGCATACTATGCTGCTATTTAAAAATCAGCTTTCTACACTTGATGTCCTACAAACAGTAACACACCCTCTACAAAAACCAAAGATGTTTTACTCAACATTTGCCAGAGATACAGATAGAACAACTCTACTGAAGCCAAGAATAAAACAGAAGCTGGGCACTTTAAATCTGACACTAACTTCCAGAAACAACTGATGCAAGGATGTTCTTGAGAATTCCAGCCTGTATGCACACTGATCTGCACTGAGTTTATGCAAACTATCAAAATACTGCAAGTGCAGCATAACTGTGCAAATGCCTCAGCTCAGTTCTTATCAAGTACAGCATCTTAAGGAATGCTAGCATACAAGTGGGCAACTGGAAGACTGCCTGTAACAGAACATTTCTGAATTTGTTATAGAAAACTAGTAGCTTATTGATTAAATGTTAGCATTGATATTTGTGTTAACATTCTAGTGTTATGATGCTAATTTATAACTGCTGCACTTATACATTGTATCTATTAGACATTTATTTTGTTGTTCTGCTCATAGCATTACCTACAACACTTAAAAACATTAATTGCAATAGAGGTTAATAAAAAGCCACTAGGCTAGAAGTAATTTTAAAAGTGATAATCTTAGTAGGTAGAATTGTTATTAAAATAAAGTAACAGTTACAGTCTAACTTCATTTGCATCTTGCTCAGATCTTCACTGCAAATTAGCTTTGTAGTTAGTAGTTTATACACAGGTTGTCCAAAAGACAACCTGAATCAACATAGTCCAAACACTGAAAACAGTTAAATACACAGTCTTAGAATGCCAATTGACTATTTAATCACAAGTAAAAATCAGCAGACAGCAGAAAATTACCAATAGCAGACTATATATCTCCACTTGCTTTACTTGATGAATAGAACAATCTGCAGTTTACATTCCATTAGAGTTGTGGGTCTTGTTTAAAAGCAGCTTATCAGCTTACAGCAACCCACTGACCACATTTTTGTTTCAACTGTCACCTTTATGACTAACACAAGATTGATCAAAACCAGCTAGCTAACTTGATTCCTTCTCTAAATGAAGACCTAAGTTTTTTTAATCTCTCAGCAGAAGTTACGTAGTACTTGTAAAAAAAGTCATGGTCGTTTTCTAAAGCCATCTGCACTTAGATTTACAATAGCAGAATTATTTTTCTAATTAAAAGTGTTTATAGAAACCACAAACATTATAGCTGAAAGCCAAAAATACTTCATTAGGACTATAAAATTTTTGGCTTCAAATCAAAACAGGCCCATGGTATTAACTCTGTCTCATGTTCCATCCACCACCTCCA
The DNA here is from genome assembly GCA_013399915.1 of Illadopsis cleaveri. NCBI lineage: Eukaryota > Metazoa > Chordata > Aves > Passeriformes > Timaliidae > Illadopsis > Illadopsis cleaveri. Next base: position 1,325,043 of record VXBB01005920.1, read on the forward strand.
CACAGTAAAAAAAAAAAAATACACAATTTGTAACACAGGTTTGGTTAATGTTGTCAACAATACAAACAAAGCTACTTTGCTGTAGTTTAATATTACCACAACTAAACAGCAGTTACTCCTGCTTGTCATTATGCCAAATAACGGGAAAGGAGTCAGCAGGGTTTTTTATATGCTTTCTGCACAACTCAAACATGCCCCCTATGTTTGTAACAAGAGGAATTTACTGCCAGGTGAACTAACTCAGTGGCAGCTGGAATATTCAGTTCTGTTGAGAAGCTGAATGATAAAGATAAGTACACCAGGTAAGAAATACTTGTCTCATACATATATAATGAGTCCTATGATTATTTAAGGGAATCCTAAAGATCCAAAACAATCACAGAAGAGCAAGATAATTATCATATTGATGTAAGGATTTAATTAGTTATAAAAACAATGACTAGGTGGTAGACTGTAATAACCAGAAGTCTTTAGTTAGTCAGTCATATCTCAGTATGAGACTGACAGCGAAACTCCTTAAAAAAATACCACTGAACAAAAGAAGCTTGTGAACTAAGTTTGCCTTAGAATCAGGCCAACAAACATGAACACTACAGTCATCTTCATAAAATATCCATGGTTTTCAGAGGCAGAGGACCAAAAAGGTTGAGTTATCTTTTTCCCTCCAAAAAGAAATGCTGGCATCAGCATTTTACTGAAAATCTTTTTAAAGAATTACTGTATATACAAGAGTACTACTTAGCTAGATTTTAAAATTTTGGTTGAGACTTGTTTTTTTTCATGCGACAAAAACATCCTACACTCTAAAGCATGCAGACAGTCAAGAGTCCCTTCAACCCCAGATCTACCTTACTGGAAGGTCTCAGCACATCCACTGGAACCAGTCACAGCCCTGAACAGATTTTTAGACTCACCAGACACACAGAGCTAATGGCTTGTACCTCATACTTCAAAGGAAGCAGCTCAATCTAACCAACTGCACACTTTTCCTCTCTGAGTGTGGGTGTTCGTCTGAGTTAGACTGGAGTAGATTTAAGCTAGTTGTTTAGTGCTCTTAAAAGAAAGGCTTTTTTTCATAGTTAATGACTGTGGTGTCTATAGCTTTCAGATAGATGGTGTAAAAGAATACTTTCCTCCAAAAGCTGCCTCTTTAATCTTGGAGAGACTCAGTTTAAGTAAAGCATGGGGGGAGGACTCTTTACCACCAACTCCCCAAAGCACACAACAAAAAGAACAATTATCTAGTAAGTTAGTTTTGAGGAAGATTATTTCCTAAACAAGATGTGTCTGCTGCTCATTCATCAAAAAGCATCTTATGGTCAAGAGGCAGGGACCAAAAGGAATACATGCTAGTACAGACTCAATGACAAAAACTGCAACAAACCATAAACAACCTGACAAAACCTCTCCCAGGCTGCTAAACAGTGATTGCTTTTTCTAAGCACACCCAAGACATGGAAGCATTTCCATTTAACATAATTAATCTAGTAGGAAAAGAAAAAGCTAACATTTGTTTAACTATTGTCCAGTTTCCCCTTTTTTGAATAAATGACATCTCTTCAGTCTTGATGGGAAGAGTATTCTACATAGAAAAAAATCCCTAAAAGCACTGCTAGAGCACCACTACAAGATACTGGCCACAGAAACATTTCTTTAAGGAGTTAATACCTTATAGTAGGATTTGGGACTCTGCTGTCACTTTATTCTGTCCTGACTGGTTCCCTCCTGAGGGGGGAGGAGAATCAGTGATAAAATCTGCAAAAGGAAATCTAAAGGATGGTTTAGGAGGGTTTTTTTATGTCTGTAAGATGAGTCAGAAATCATTAAAGTACAGAGTTCACTCCTTGCTGGAAGTGCAGACTTGCTGCAAGTCATTATTTGACAGACTTGGTGTGGTAACACCACCCATTTTCGCACCTGAAATGTTAGTCTGCACAATGCTCCAGGACATATATTTTAAGTCAAACAAAAGCTGTCAAGTGGTATGAGACTTCTACATAGGCATGTAATTGCTTTCTTTGAAGTAAGCATTACATCCTCAGGCTCTTTAACACAATGACTTCCCAGATGAAGAACTCTTAGATATAAGTGTATATATTTAAACACTTCAATTACTGCAGACGTACGGAATAAAAGAAAATGAAAATTCTCTGAACAGAGTCTAAACACTTGTTTGTCACATGTAAGCATCCAAAACACACACAATTTTCATTTTTTTCTTTGCGCTATTCAAATTATGTATTGTTTGGCCTAAGAAAAGAACTCCAAAACCCCCAAATGCCTATAGGTTTGGTTCTTTCATTAAAAACTTCCTCTGCAAAACAAGTCTCTGCAAACCAAAGAGGCTCCAAATAATGTTTTTCAACCACATCTTATTAAACAAAAGTATTTATGACATAATTATGCTGATGCAAAAATCATAAAGGGCTAAAACCACATTTTCTCATCCCTTACAACACTAGTTCTTCAGGGGGTAACAAATTAAAAAAGAAACATTTTGTCTCTGACACTGACAATTCAGTACAGAACAGGTATACTAGGAAAGTAGAAACAGGAGTCCTCTGTTTTCAGTGTAGGAAATACCTATTTATAATGGGAATATCTTTTAAAAAAATATTCCAAGACACCATTTCACCAACTTGCATCACTGTAATTCAGTTACCTGAATGCAACCACTAACTAGCTGATGGAAATGCTGAAACAGGTGTCTTTTTTTGTATCACTCAAGTTACCTCTCAGTACAAACCACTGAGGGCCATAAGCAGGGTACCTGTTCAGCTTAGGTCAGTTGCATCCTACTTTATTCTCGCAGCAGCATTCCACACAGTTAAGTGAGCAATGTACAAAGAACTATTCTGCTGAAGCAAGCAAAGAGGGTAGATACTGAAAATCAAAGCCCCATCCAACATCTTCTACAGGAACAAGAGCCTCCCATCCAACATCTTCTACAGGAACAAGAACCTCCTTCTGTGTTCCTGAAGTTTGAACATATTATTCAGACCCAATAAGCTCACAAAGCTTACAAAAGAACAATTAGTCTTTTAAGTGCACATATACTTCATGGTACCAGACCAGCACTTCTTTTACAACAGTGCAAATTGTCACTTCCCTATCCAATCTTCTTACTTGCTCAGTCAGTGCTAGTATTTGGCCTCCTCACTGTCCCCTATGACTCCCAACTCCCAGCCCTCCTGCTCTCCCCAGCTGCCACCAGTTCCATTTACACAAAGTCAAAGGAGCTTTCAAAGTTAGCCAGTCCAGACAACTACAGCTTCCACTTGGCATAGACAGGGCTTGTTAACTCATCAGACTTCCATTGCTAATTCCCATCATTTCTGATCAACCAGATGTGGCAATAAATAGAAGAGATTTTAAAGGAGCAAGACTTCAGACTGCTCAGGGAGCGAGAGCTTGAAGAGCAGACAGAACTAAACCCCAAGACTTCCCCTGGCCAGCGTAACACACGCAAAGAGTGAGATGGAGAAAATCATAAAAAGGAAGCGAGTTTAATGGAAATTTAAGTACATCTTCAGACAAAAGATTTTTATTTTAGTTCCACCGGAACATTAACACCTAACATTACCGCTATATTTAAAAGTTCACTTGACCTTTTTCCCATTAAACCACTTTGCAAGTTGAACAAGACTCAAAGTACCAATCAGCTCTCTAAGTGACGTCTTAGCTGCGTTTGAGGAAATGACCTGTGCTTCAGCACACCAAAACAGGTACAGATTTCCTGGCAAACATCACTGCTACCTACATCACCACTGCATTCAATACTGAATTACTTCTATTGTGCACAGTACATTACTGCTGAACACGTAATAGATCCAACCACAAAATAAACACACTGAACATTCAGCTGCAAATAAAGCAAATCCAGTGGCATTTCCATTCTAGGCCAATCTATACCTTTCACTGTTTATCACAGCACAGGAGTCTGTCTACCAGTTAGAGAAGGAATATCTCAAAGAAGGTGCCAGAACAGCCTTCACCTCAAGAGTATGACCTTCTGTCACAGCCAAAATTCTCTTGAACAGTTTTAGAAATTAAGATACATGTATAGTACCTTAAGATTGTATACTTTATTCACTCCTTTCTAACAATTCTTCTGCCTTTCCTACCTTTTTACTACTTACTTTATTCCTGTTGAAGTGCAAAATGTCATGAAAGAGTTCTAGCCACATACAAGAGCAAGCCAAAACTTAAACTGAACAGAAGAAGCAATTTTCTCAGCTATTTTGCTTATAAAAACCACATCTAAAACATAACGGTGATATTCAGAAAAGTCTCAGTATTAACTGAATTCACTTGAATAGAGTATTCAACTACAAAGAACCAGATATATGCAGTTAATTAAGTAAGTTTCAAACAAAACAAAAAGAAAATAACCTCTGGAAATAAAGCCAGAAGTCATGATAAACCAAGCTCATTCTGTGCCTCAGCAATTGCAGTATTTTCAAAGAACAAGTTTATCTACATTAAGCACCTTATTAGGAGGCATACAAACACAACTGGCATTTGGAATCTTTGTGGTCTTTAAGAAGTATGTGGCCCAGTAACATGTACTTTACCATTTGCAAGTTCTACATTAAAAAGCATTCTATAATTTATAGGTACTAAGCCAAACAAAAACGCCTTCAGCTAGACAGGAAAGAAGTAATACTGTACAAATACTGTATAAAGTCAGCTTAAATGCATTTATAATATCTGACTTAGGACTATTGTTAAAAACCACATAAAACTATTTTAAGTTAACAGAACATGATAACCATACACATTTCAGAGTTTTCTGTGCTCCTTAAGATCCTTAAGCTAAGTGCATTCATTTGTTTTCCATTATCATGGTCTTGTTTTCCTTTAATAACTATTTGCCACTTCAAAATATAAAGGCATTTATAATTGGTACATATTTTCTATCCAACATTAAATTCCACATTCTACTGTAACCCCACTACAACTATTTGTGGAAGCGGATAGTAATTAGCAAATAATGGAGACAGGCATTTGGGAAGGCACACCCTTCATGATCAGCCTTAGTTACTGTTTACAGTAGCAAATTTTAACTATTTCAGTATAAACTACTCTAAGAAACTATACAGTACTCAACAAGTCATGAGTTGATGTTAACAGTCATGTATCCAATTCATTACTTCAGAATTACCACTGAGAGACTGAAGTTACAGCATTTTATTTCAGGATTTCTGCAGCCAACAACCCTAATTCAGAAAAGCAGCTTTTATTTACCAAGTTTACAGCAGAACTTCATCAGATAATTGTATTGAGAAAAGTGTCAAGTGAGTAAAATTTTAAGTCCCTCCCAGCACCCTGAAAGAAAGTCCTAGGTAATTTTTATAATCTATATCCAGACAGTTATCTTGCTTATCAAAAAACCAATACAAGCTGTATTTCTGCAAGTGCTTGTCCTCCTGCATACAGATGAAGAGAGACTTACATGGACGAGTTAGGAGATGGAACCCTACTATCATCAGCTAGGTTCCCAAGGTGGCTCAGCGTTGAAGTCGAACTGCTCTCTATAAAGCACTTCTCCTAAGCCCTCTGGATAGTTGTAAACTTGATCAGAGATTTTGCCCTGTAGGGAGAAAAACGCACACAAAAATAAATTTCATAGCCAGAACAGAATAAAAGCTCTATCATAAAACATGTAACAAATGCCTTTTCAGTAGTGCTTTTAAGGAGGCTTGCAACACCCCACCATGAAAGTTTATAATCACATCAAACACCCAGTTTTCAAGAGTTTATATAAACTCTGAGCCAGAACAAGTCAGATGCACAAAGAACTGCTAAAACACATGAAACTGCATGTTTGTACTGATCTTTCACAGACTGAATGGTAAGATTTTCAAAACTAATGGCAAAGAGCTCTACATGATCCTACTGTAGGATAGCATGCCTTAATACTGGACTACTCTCCCAGAAGTGTTTTTAACCCTGTAACCACTGCATTCTTCCCCTCCCCACTTCCTTTCTATTTTAGAATTCCCTTGCCACGTTCCTTCTCCCTGTGCTGTGAATGAATACAGCATGTGGGTGAAAAAGCTATGTGGGTGAAAAATAGTGCTTTATATAGTGAAACTGAACACCACACAGACAAATCCAGAAATGAGCAACACAGTAAAAACAAAGAAACTTATGCTTGCCTTCAGGAATGAGGAAACATTTCAGCTGGCCCTTAAAGGCTATTATACACATCACCAAAGCAGCATTTTAAAATGCAAGGCTAGCTTACTCAAGGTAAAGCAATTGCACAAACCAGTACAATGAACATAAAAGCAGTCAAGGAAGCATTTATTAGCCCTGTTGAGAAGTTATTCCTCCTAAAAGCAACAGTAATTTTCATGGAATTAAATACACTACCAAACTGGTCACGTCTAAACCCAAAATACAACAAAGTTTCTAGTAATTCGCTGTGATATATAGCATGAAACATAGAATGTACCAATCTATTGTAAAAATAAACCTTTGCTACTTTCATTACTTAAGTAATACTACAGGTGCTGACTATAAAAGCCTGACTTCTGGGAATCAACCAACACAAAAGATCATCTTCACAGCCATGTTAGTTAAACTCCTGAAATGTACTTTTCCACTTATTCTTGCTATTGGAAAACTAAACAAGTACACTCTATGAAGTACTGCATAACACACAGAGGTAGTGCAACTTGAGGGTAACTGTTTCACAGCAACTCCTGCAGAGCAATGGCTGCAGCTTTACCACATAAATTAGCATTTACTAGTGTACAACATTAAAAACAAACCTCAGTGCTACAAATTTGAGATATTACAGAATTTTTCCGGTTTGAATTAATGCATATGTATTATATTTAACCTTCTTCTTTTCTTTCACTAAAGCAAGATGTCAGTAACATTTAGTTCTGCACACAACCCTTTTACAAAAGGAGGGTGTTGCCAGCATTTAAAATTAACTTGTAGTTACACTGTTTCCTACTGCTGTTCTGATTATACTCAAGAATTCATACAGATTTTCCAGTGACAGGAATTACGTTTACCTTTCTAGCCAAACAAGTCATCAAACACAAGTGCTTCTAGGGAAAGCACATGACCTTCAATGCAAAACTTAAAATGCAATGCTTCAGCCAAATATCACCTGCAGTATCATGCCAATAAATATTCTCACATGTCCCAAGGAGGAAAGTTTACAGTGAAAGTTCCTGTGGAGCAAGAATGAAATCCAACAATTTTCTGTAGCAACAGTCAACTTTGAGCTGTGCTGAGTTCTTACTGTCTTTAAGAACTTCTTTTAAATGAGAATTATTTATCCAAAGGATCTACACAAACATACAAAGTAGTCTGACTGCTCTCTTTTGTGCAGCTTTGCCACCTCTAAACATTCAAAGGAAAATGGTACAATTTGAGCCTTCCCAATCACAGTCATTTTAGTCTACTTTAACCAGCAGAAAGAGGGATTTTGCTGTAGAGTGGCAGAGCTGGGTTACCATTTTAAGTAGAAGTGTATTAGATGTCCATAACCCATATGGGCAAACCCAGTTTTCCAAAAAATGTGTATGTTATCAACCACAATGAAGCATTCCTTGTTTAAGGGTTTTAAAGTAGGTATAGAAGTATTCTTTGCTAAGCAGAGAGCTTTGAGTTGTGGGAATAGTCGGCAAGGTAGCTCTGCCTTTTAATATTCAAGTGACATCTATATGCATGTGTTTGTCTATCATCCGTTGGTATACTCTACTAGCAGGTGCCTGAAGTTTGACTACAGCTCAAGCAACAACTCACCTGAGGACCCAAATCACCCCACAGTTGCCCACAGCACATAGTTTTGTCACCTGCATCCCTGCAGCAAGCCCTATAAGTGCCCAGCAGGGCTGGGCTTTTTCCAGTTCACTGGCACCCCTCACCTCCCCATGTATGATGCCAACAGGCCTACAAAACCAGGTATCAATACATTTCCTTAAAAAAAAAAAAAATCCACTGCATCAGTTTCTGAGAAGAGACCCTTTAGTAGCCTGTGCTAAAATATCCATTAACCAAACCCTAAAACTCTAGAATTACAATGACCTTGCGCATTTACACCAAGTGACAGACTCTGAGGCACCAAAGTTACTCTGTTTCACAGAAAAATCTAGGTATTTTTGAGTTACAGTAAGCCTCTTCCAGATCAGGGAGAGGACACTGTGGCAAGGGGATCTCCATGGGGGAGCAGGTCCTGAAGGAAGCACATGTCCCTGAGGAGTCCTCCCATGAACCACACTCTTGCTCCTGTGCTACATCAACAGTATTTAGAGCTGAAATTTACCATTACATCCAAATTAGCACACTACATGATTAAGCCTTGCTTTCAGGAAGGGACAGTCTCAATTCTCTTCCAGAGCACTCTGTCTCCCCTTTAATTTGGAGAGTTGGAATAATTTCCAGCAGCATTGCTGCAATCACACACCTGCACCAGCCTTCCAGGGAGCAGTGAGAGGCACAAGCTGCAGGTCCAAGGGCAGGCAGCAGTGCTGAAAGGCAGTAATCCTGCCTCCAGTAAAACTGTGCCCACAGGAGAAACATTCCCACAGCTGTTCACCACCAAACAACACCCTCCCCCTCCCAAAGACCCTCCTTTTTCCGGGCTTTAACAGCCTTCCCCGGGAGCTCAAAGCCCAGCGGGAGGGATGGGGGAGAGTAGGCCGGCTGGCTGCCTGCCGGGGGTCTTGGCCTGCAGGAGGCAGAGAAGGGAGCTCACCACAGCCAGAAGCACACGGGGAAGGGGCTGCCTTGTCACAGGCATCAGCCACAGCAGCATTGTTCACACGGTGACAGGAAGGAAAGAACTAGACTGGACCAGTCCAGACTGGAACAAACCCCTCCTACCATCACCATTATTCACAACCCCCACCTCCCCACCCCCCAGCACCACTGCCTCCCACGTTTATCCAAGGAAGAATAGTGGGCTAGTGCAGTGTCTCCAGAGACAAAAATCTGGCAGCCAGAGACGGCAGAAGAAGTGGGGCAGGACTACCCCCCAACCCACTTGCACACAAGAGACCCAGTCATGTATCTGACTAGATGCTAAGCAGATCTATGCCGTTTTATCGGACTTCACACCATGTTTTCCTTCAGGGTGGCTAAAACCAACTGGGACTACACAATTGTATCCTGGTTAGTCACTGGAGACTGCTGCAGAGGTCTGAAACACAGTGCTTCTCCTGCCTACAAGGCACAAGGCAGCTGTGCAGGATTTTGTACTGCAGAAGATGCACTTCGGAAAGGCTCAAAAGCTTTAAGCTCACCTTCTTCCCTCTTCACCACAACCAGGTAACCCCCAGCACACACAGGCATCTTCATGGGCTCAGACGGATGATTAGAAAAGACCTGGAGTGCTATCTAGTACCCAGCCATACGAGCATTCTCTTCAGCCTCACCACAATCCTGCGCTTGCACCATCCCATGCATGGGCCCGCTCGCTCACCATGCTTTCAGCTCCCCTACCACCAGGAACAGATACCTCTACTGATCTCTCACCACTATAACTCTGCTGACCTCCTACCAAACAGGGAACGGCACTGCAGCCACCACACGCTCCCGACATCCCAACATTCAGGTCCACACTCTTTACACACACGAATTCAGCTGGCAGCTGAGCAGAAACCAGACTCTCTTCTCCATACTTTCCAAAAGCCACTAGTATGCCAGGGCCAAACGGACCACAATACGTTGGCAGAGGCAGCCAAGCCAAGAAGGTTGAGATCAACCAAGAGACCTCCAAAAGGTGCGTCTGGCGGCACCAAACCTGCTACTGCTACATTAAGGGTCTGACCAAGGGGAGAGGTAAAGCGTGCGCCGTGAAATGACCAGGGAACTACTCCTGGGCAAAGGGAGGGTTCTGCTAACGGGAGGGAAGGGCTCCCTTTCCACATTCCGCGTGACCCCACGGCCCTTCTGCGCGAAGGCAGTCCCGGAAGGCGTCACTTGTGCAATGCCCTTACAACTCCTGCGTTGCTCTGACAGCCGGCGCTGCCACCATGCTCCACGGCGTGGCCCTTGTACACCATGCCGAGGGGGTCAGGTGAGGAGGCCTCGTGCAGGCACAGCTCAGGTGAGGGGAAAAGTGGAGCATGGCAGCGGGAGCGCGGATGGATAATCACGCTCACAGAAGCTCAACATGGCCCCTGAGAAGGAGGCGAGGAGACGCCGCGGCTATGCCACCAGCACTTCTCCAGCCTCTGCCCCCGTCAGGCTGCCCAGCGCCGAAGCCTGTCACACACGGCTGTCCCCGGGGCTCGGGGAGCTTACAGCGTACGGGTCACACGTGGAAAGGGACCCCGCAACACCCGCACCGCAGCTTGTGCTCCCAGCCCAGGCAGCTGCCACAGGGCACTGGGCAGCCCCTCTCCCTGCGGGATCCAGGCGAGGACGGCCCTCGCCCCCCGCTCGCAAGCAGGGGCGCCCTGCGAGAGGCAGCAGCGCCCGGTGGGCGCGGGTCTCCAGCTGCGGGCACTGCCCCGGCTGTGAGGGGGAAGACACTGTACAGCCCCCCTCNCACTGCGGCCCCACACCGCCCGGCGCACCGGGGGACAGGGGGAGCTCCGGCCCTGACTCATTCCGCCGCTCTCCATCTGCCGCCGCCGGTGGCAGCCGGTCTCGCCCCATGCCGCCGGGCAGAGAAAGGGCAGCAGGAGGAACGGGCCCCATCCCCAAACCTTCCCGGCAGTCACCGCCACGGTACTGCCCGCCGGGTGCCCCTCCACCCTTTCCCGGTACCACGACCACCGCTCCCCGTCCCTCCCTGAACTGCTCCGAGCATGAGGAAGCCTCTATCGCTTCCGCCCGCCGCCGGTGACTACGGACGCTCCGGCCCGGTTCGGAGCTTGGGGTGGGCGTCGCCACTGCTTCCCTCTCGCCACCTCCCCCACGGGCGGTCAGAGCCCCAGGACCCCCGCTCCGGTACTCACGTGAGATAACGGCCCGAAAGATTTGGTAAATCGTCTTCTCTTTTTAGGCGGAATTTTTAAAGAGGAATGTGGGAACCTACAGCAGAAATACAGGCGGCGGCAGCGGCGCCTTCCAGGGCCATAGGCTGCGGGGGCGGCCGGCGGGGAAAGCGCAGCGCAGCGCTGGGACCAGAGGGCACAGGCGGAGAGAGACAGAGCCGGAGAGGGCTAAGGGCTGGGGGCTGCGGCAGTGGCGGGTGGAGGCGGGAGCGTGGCCGATGAGCTGCGACCGAGCGAGCAGAGACACGGAGCAAGAAGAAGGGGCNGGCGGAGCTGGGATGTGTCCCCGGCGGGCTGCTTGCCCTGGCTGGCACCGAGGGTGCTGCAGGAGCGATCAAGTCTTCGGTTAGTTCCTGACACAGGCCAGGGCAGGGACACCGTCAGCATCCCCCCGGGATCCCGGGCAGGTGGTTACCATACGTGTCTTCACACGGTATCTGGAATCTGTGCTTCTGTCATTGCTTCCACTAACCCGGGACCTGTTCTGTGTCACCACGGCTTTGAGCAGGTAGAAAAAGAACCTAGGGTTTAATGGAGCCAGAGACCTCCTTCACCGAGTTAATAACAGCCTGACAGCTCGCCCTGATCCCCTGGGCATTGATAAGCTGCTCATAATGCTCGCCAGAGGAAACTCATTATACTGCATAACTGGCAGCCTCAGTCTCGCAGCAATTTCAGGCCTTGAAGAATCCTGTAAATAAATACATGAATGGAAGGCTTTAGCTGACCCATACAATTCACACAGAGTTTCACTGAAGATCTGGGACATCTTCAGCACACCTCAAAGCCTTTTATTCTTTCTTAACCACCCTTATGAGGGACCATTGCTCAGCTGCAAGAGGAAAAGAGCCACTCGAAGATGAGATGCCTCAGTTGAAAGTCACAAAACTGTTTCATGGTGGAGCTGATCTACCAGCCTGTCTCTGCAATGTCAATATTACTAAACCACACTGGGCTGCTTTTTAAAAAATTCATTCCAGCAATCACAATTCATTCCAGACACTAAAATATGTAGGTATGCAGTTCACTGAAACCCACCAAAAGATATACTTGTTCTGGAAAGTACTTCTTCCTCTCAGGGCACATTTATTTTCTTAATAAAAGATATGTTAGTAGAATTTGCATTTTTTTTTTCCAAAGCAAATTTAGATTTGTTTAGTTTTATAGCAGAGAGAATTTAGAAAAGGAGTGAATAGATACACACCTGTCATCTGTTCAGAAAAAGAATGGGACTGAGGTTCCACAGCTCACAGAGATGGAGTTTGTTTATTCTTTTCATCTATTACCTCATTCTCTTTTGCAAATAATTTTAAATGAGGAGGAAGTGAACTGAGAAATATATGCAGTCTCATTATCATGTCTCCTTTTTCATGATATCGGCACTAGTAGGTTATGGATGAAGTTAGTAAAAGCAGGTACATTGATTAGGAAGTCAGAAAACCTCTTACATACACTTGCAACAAACCCTGCATTGAAAACCAAAAATTCAAGTTTACAGTTTTTTCAGGTGTGTTCTGTGTTACACCCTTCATCAGTGACTTACCTGTATTTTGAGTCCCCATTCCAGAATGCAAATGCAGGAGGAGGGATCAGATTATATTAAAAACAAAACAAAATCAAACCCAAAACAAGCAAACAAAAACAAGCAAAAAAACCAAACTAACAAAAACAATCTAAGAACCCAAACCAGAAAAAGCTATAGAGAGATAGGAAGAGAAATTTGGGCAGAGCTTGGTTATGGCACAGTAATTGTGAATCATTAACAGGCAAAGAAAGGAGGAAGGGATACAGGGGAGGACAAAGGTTAGAGTGATATATACAGAAGAGCAATCCAGAAAGCTGTTTTCATTAGGAAGATAGATTTTTCAAAACACATCTTTGGAAGAGATATAACCTAGGAAAAGGACTTGACTAGTTTGAAGATGTTACTTTGCATTTTATATATGCTCTTGGAGGTCTCCTGTTCCTAATATTTGAAGATATGCCAGTGATATATGAGTGATCACACTGGCACATGTTACTGCCATATTCATCTTCCCAGGAGAATTTTTGTTTTGGTAGGTAAGGGATGTTTTTAGTATTCTTAATGGGAGTAAGAAAACAGATGGACTATTTAAGAGAAGTGCATAGTCACGTAGGACAGGAAAAAGAACTTCAGTTTGATATGCAATTAATTGGGGGATCTGTCAACTATTTTAAAAATGCATGGAGGGAGGGAGGATTTCCTGCTCGTGAAGGAAGCAACGCTTGAAAACAGAAACATAAACTTCATCCTCTCACATATACTAGAAAAAGAAGAGTGGCACACTATTAGAGAGAGTACAAGACTGAACTGTGTAGTCACTTTGTACAAAATGAGAAAAAAATGATGGATGAATGCTTTATACAGTGTTTCTGCTACCAGAGGTGATATTAATGCAGAACTAGAAAACTGATGCCACAGCTCAATGTATACATATATGTATATATATTAGCAGTCCTGTTTTGTCTGGAGAGGCAAAATATAAAAAAAGTTTACATAAAATTTCCTTCTGCCTCATTTCTCTGCACCCAGTTTTAATACTTGGATTCCTAACACTGTATGGCTCCATATCCACATTTCATTGATTAGTAGAGTAAAAATTTACATTTTCTGCTCCAAAGATAGAAAGCCAGCAAAGCACAAATTGCATCTCCAGCTCTGAGTTCCCTTTACTTCCAACTGTGAGGTACTTCTACCACATTTTGGGTTGGGGTTTTTTTTGCCTCCACGCTTTCTTTTCAGTATAGTTGACAGTTGGATGTAGACGAAATCAGGTGTTATCCCTATGACACAGATAAACTGGAGCAGGAAAGACATCCTTCCTTACCTCATCTTTTGGAGTGCAAAAAATACTCACTAATGAGGCAACCCAGTGGCCAGGAGCTCCAGATTGCTTTGGACAGATGTCTGAGGGCTGCACAGCCTGATGACCTTCCCTTCTAATCCCAAGTATTTCCTTCTCTTAAGGATGTCTTCCTAAGGGCTCTTTTCTACTCTGGTTTTCCCATTTCCTCTCCCTCTTGGATGCACCCTCTATCACCAGTCATCAGCAGCGGGGTTGGATTCCACTCCTGCAGTGAGAGAATGAGATTATTTCCTCCTCCATCTCCTCTTCCTCTTCCCCCACTGCTGCCAACTCCTGCAGTGGTCAGGAGTGTTTTTTCTTAAAGCTTCAGGTGCAGGAATTATGTGATTATGCAGGAATTTCATCTTCCATTGAGAATAAAATGTTCCTAGCTACTGCAAACAGTGCAACAGAAGACAAATATAAATAATGATCCACTTTCCAATGTAGGAAAAAGGTTGCTTCAATTTCTGAATGCTTGGACTTGAGAGTATGTTCTTTGTTCTGTCTCCTTTTACATGTAGTGGCACTCAGTATGGTTGACACTGGGTATAGCTAAAAATCTGTAGCCATCCAGCTGGAGCACTCAGCTCTTGGGGTGGGAGGAAAGAATCAGTCCAAAGAACATTTTTGTCTGAGCTCCTCAGGGCAGGAGGGCCTGTGCAAAAGGAAGAGGCACGAGAAAAGAAAACAAAGGCTGTGCTAGCTCTGGATCCTTCATACCCAAAATGACATAGAAATACTAGAACTTCAGTAGTCCCTCTTTCTAGTAAAATAGCCTGTATAAATAGGACCTTGTAGTAGTAGTATCAATTGATACTCTGATCTTCAGACCTTTTTTATTGCTGCATACTTTGGAGCTATCACTGTTCCAGGCAGTTGACAGAAATGCTGATAACCAGCTGGAGGATGATTCATAATTATTAAAAGCTCAAAGATGATGGGAGGAAACACATCTCTGCCTTAATTCATAGGGACAGTCACCTTTCACCTATATTTACTGTCCACTTTTCTGGATCCAAACAACTGGGGCAAAAATAAGGTTCCACCTTTCTATTGGTTTCAGAAGACTGTAATTTCTATGGAGAGTGGTTACAGAATAGATCTTATATTCACACCAAGTAGTTTACACAAAGTTAATGGAAACATTAGCTCAAAGCACTACATAAAGTCATCACAAGTAAGTAAAATTAAATTTGGGTTGTTTTACAAAGTCAAGGAAAAAGAGGGAAAGAGCAAGAGAAAAGTCGATCTTGGTTTAGGAGTATTCAGTGATTTACCATAAACTGATTGCAGTTCTATGCTAGAACAATGTCAGCTCAAAAAAATCTAGACTGGATGGGCAGAAACTAAGAGAAAAGAACCAGCCAGCAACCAAGTGTCATACCACTGCTCACTCTCTCCCTCACCAGTGGGATTGGGAGAGAATCAGAAGGGTAAGAGCTGGAGAACTCCTGGGTTGAGATAAAGACTGTTTACTAGGTAAAGCAAAAGCCACTCACACAAGCAAAGCAAAACAAGAAAAGAATGAGTCACTGCTTCCCAGGGGCAGGCAGGTGTTCAGCCATGTCCAGGACAGCAAGGCTCCATCAGATGTAATGGTTACTTGGGAAGACAAATTCTGTCACTTCAAATGTGCCACCCTCCCTCTTTCTTCCCCCCACTTTTTTTACTGAGCATGATGTCAAATGGTCTGGTCTTTGGTCAGTTTGGATCACCTGTCCTGGCTGTGTCTTCTCTCAATCTCTCATATACCCCCAGCCTCCCTGCCAGCATGGCAGCATGAAAAGCAGAAAAGCCCTTGGCTCTGTGTAAGCACAGCTCAGCAATAACGAAAATATCAGTATATTTGCAGCCCTGTGTTCAGCAGAAATCCAAATCATAGCCCCATAGCAGCCACAGTGAAGAAAACTACCTCTACCTTAGCCAAAACCAGCACAATCCAAGCTACTAAACAAGGACTATTTAAGAGAATATTCAACTGTAAGCATTACTTGAGAGTCTAGCCACCTGCATGCCTACTCCACATTAACTGGGAAAGAAAACTCAACAGTTTTAAGTATTTGCAACATGATACAGACTTTTTACTGTAGGAAATGTGCCTAAAGTTGAGATCAAGTTAGAAATTACTTGGGTTCATTGTGTGATAGATATTGAGCTGTGTATTAATCAAACCCGTTCCAGTTCCTGTTATCCACGTGCAATGGATCATCACTAATACCTGAAGGGTCAGCAGGATACCAGAGGTTATGCCTCTCTAGGATTTATCATTTCTCATTGCAAATATCTCTGAATTGGAGAAGTGGCATGGAGTCCCCCTGTGTGGATAAACAGGCAGTGCTTGTTCCCAGAAGAGTGAACAGGTCAGCAGCGATAAATCAAGTTTAAAACACAACAGTCCAAACACTAAAGCAGGATGAAGTGGTCTGTGTATCATGCAAGGAGGTTAAAAGTATGCATATCATGTGCTGTGACTGATGGTTACTGAATGGGGAGATTCTTTCTTATTAACTTTTTTTGGAATGAATATTCTCTCTGATGTCATTGGTTGCATTTGCAAGAAGCTTTTGTTCCCAAATATTTATTCTCAGCCCTGTATTTCTTGTGTAAGTAGTCTTCCTCAAATGTGATCCTAGCTTTATGCAATGATTAAGTTTTTTCAGGCTGCTTGGCTTGCTAGTTGTTCTTGACAGTCACATTTCAGCTTTCTGAACATGCACATGTTCATCTCATGACTTCTACTAACAGCATCCCCTGACAGCCTCCGGTTTTGCTGAGCTTCCCCAGGCTGCTCGGGTATTTTGTCAAGAGTGAAGACTCACAGTCTTCAAAAGAAAGATCTCCAGCTAACCCCTAGAGAAGCACTTTCTACTTGTCAATGTCTTTCATCACCCTCCCAGCTCTGAGAGATGGCGATGATCCCCTTGTTATCCAACAGCTGTAAGAAGGGAAGTGGTCTCTTGAGATTGCACTCCAGTGCCATTGGTGATGCCTCCAAATGTGTGCCTGTGTTTTCTCTCTCACTGACAATGTTGTCTCACACGTTTTGGCGTTGAGAGAACCACAAGTCAAGGCAGAAGACTTTCCCGCTAGCATGAAAGGAGCAGGACTCTTACACAAAACTCTAGCAAACTCCTTTGCTACTTCAAAAGCAAGTAATAACACATTTGAAAAGCAAAATTGACCTACTTAATATAAATCCTGTAAATCTTGTTTACTTTGCTTGCATGATTAGTTGTTATGTTAGCAGGAGGAAGATGAGCAGCATGTAGCAGTATTCACGTCCATCTGCATTTGAATTTTCTGTAATATATACATTTTTCCCTGAGAAATTGAAGGCTTTTTTTAAAAAAGAATTCTTTTTTCTTCCACATAAAAAACCCAGAAAAACCACAGATGATCTGTGGGCAATAGTGACCAGCATGGAATAGTTACCCCTTTAACACAGTTCAGAGATACAGAAGGATCTGTCACATCTGTGTCACCTGCATACAGGAAGGAACAGGCTGTGGACATGTTTGTTTGGCTGTCAGACCACTGCAGGAGTGATGCTGCTGGCACTCAGGGCCTTCAAACAAGTTGTTTGTCAACATGCTTCTGAGTCCCTAATTGTACTCAACCAAATTCCATCTTCATCTTGAGAAATTGTGTCCATGTACCTTCTACACTTTCTCTCTAGGGCCTGGGCCTTAACGCTAAGATTTGTAGCTTGCAATTTGTCTCAGCCTCAGTCTTTCTGTGGTCCTCTAAAACCGGGAAGGAAACCCCTTTTTTAATTTTGTTTCCATTAAGATCCCTGATCTTGTTCAGGACAGGAGACATGGTTGGCTCAAGAAGGTAGAGCTATGTCCGGCTCAGATACATTGTTGGAGGTGAAACAGTAGCTACAGATATCATCTGCTCAGGGTACTGTGTCAGTGCTATCCCCCGGGTTAGCTATTTCCAGACAGATTTGCAGAAACAACAGGAAAGTTAGCAAAGCAAGACAAACAGGGCTGGGTTATTTTTGTTATACTTCATTTCCTTGCAGCTGGTCAAAGTACTCAGTACCTTCCAAATCTGACCAGGTAGAAATGCAAGTGAAAACTGAACTTAAGTGAGCGCTGGACAAGCCTGGAGCAGTGTCTTGTGTTTGGTGCCCTTTGTCCTGCCCTGTTTCATCAGCAAGAGCGAACAGCCTTTTGTACACACTCAAACTATAAGATGTAAATGCAAAGCCAGAAGATCTCACCTATTTTTAACATCTCCCAAACCCTAGAGCAAGTCCCCAAGGAGAATGTTATGCAGGACAATGGGGTCATGCCAGCCAGGAAGCCCCAGGACAGCAGGGGCTGTAGCCAGGGCCCCACTGGGTGGCTGCAGAGCAGGAAGAACAAAGGACAAAGCGCTGCTGAGCTGAGCTGAGCTGAGCCTTCAGCCCCGGGCAGTCCTCAGGGGTCCTGGCCCTCTCCCTGTCATGGTGTTCTGCCATGTCTATACCTGTGCTGTTTACCTCCCTGCAGAGAGCTCCCAGGCCAGGGGACAGCAAACTGCCCAGCCCTGCAAGCTCAAGTGCTGCAAGGAGCAGGGAGATGGTCTGATTTAAGGAGCTGTTACTGGTACCAGTAAGCACACTGCAGTGGCCACTTCCTGCATACTTATTCTGCATCTGCTCATGAAAAATACCACCTAAACTAGACTTGGGCCATTAACTTTGCCTGATACTCTTGGACTGGGATTTGTTTTTTTTTTAATTAGATACAATTTTCCAAAGGCACAGATAATTGCTGTTCCATCTTGAAATTAAAACAAACAAAAAAGATCAACTTTCTCGTCACGTATAATTTTCTTGCATGATTTAGAATTTATTTCCTCTCTTCTCTCCTGATGGGAAATGTGGGACAGAGACCCAGCACAGCATCTGGGAAGCTGCTGTAGTCCCATGGCTGAGCTGGATCATCAGCTCAGGTGCCACAGGAGCTGGAAAGAGAGATGGCTGCCCCCATGTCATCCATCATGGGGAAAAAAATGCCCAGAGCAGTGTGTATTTAAGATTACCACCTCCCAGATGGCCCTTTACTCAGAACATCCCAATATGTTGTTAGCTATAGAGCAGGGCTTCAGGCTTGGGTTTATTGTGAGAAACCAAAGGCATGTTTACCATTTTTTGCAATAGCAGTGGAGTTTAAATGAATGATTATAATAATAATTACGGAGTGTGCTTCTGAGGTTTTACTACACGTAAACACAATCATAAGTGTAATCAATGTCAATGACTTCCATTTAATTCTCAGACAAAGTTTGCTTTTAAATACCACACCAGATTTGACACGGTCAATGATAAATGGAATGCAATTAGTTCTACTATTTGCTTTGATGATATGCTAAATTATTTCTTACAACAGACCATTTATTATCCAAAACTAATGGTTACACTCTTGCATTTAACAAGTCTAATGTATCTTAAACCGTGGCAAACTGATAAGTTTCAAAATTAGATACTAAAAGCTAGAAATAAGTGATTCCATGAATGAGTTTCATCTAATAAATCCTTGTCAATGCTCAAGTCATAAAATCCTAAATTGGGAGAGTTTTGTATATATTTCTCATAATTGCACAAATAAAAAAAATAATGCTGCCTCTTAGTGATTTGCAGTTAGTTAATGGATATTTAATCTTAAGGAAAATGTTCAAATTTAAATGTTCTTATTGCATTTTTAACATAATGCATCTTCTAATTTTTAACAAGACAATTACTATGGTTTTTTCCCTCCAGAAATTTATTATGACTCTACTGCGATAATTGAAAAATTAACGAAGAGAGTGTAGTACTTCAGAAGACAAAAGTAATTTCCTAATTTTTCACTTTGTGTTGGTTTTGCATGGCCTTTTTTTGGTAGCAGGGGGACCACAGAGGTGGCTTCTGTGAGAAGCTGCTGGAAGCTTCCACCATGTCCAGCAGAGCCAATCCCTGACAACTCTGAAGATGGGCGTGGCACTGGCCAAGGCTGGGACAATTAGAAATGATGGTAATGCCTCTGTGATAACAGATTTAAGAAGAAATCAAAACAAAGGTGTGGGGCGCAGTTCTAATTCCAGCCAGAGAGGAGGAGAAGGTGAGAACATGTGAGGGAAACCACATAGAGACACCAAGGTCAGTGGAGAAGGAGGGCAGGAGATACTCCAGGCACAAGAGCCGAGATTCCTTTGCAGGCTCTGGTGAGACCATGGTNCTCCCATGCCCTGTCTCCCTGCACTGTCAGTGGGAAGGAGGGAGATGTTGAGGGAAGAAAAGGTGTTTTTAAGGGCAAGTATTTTACTTGTCATTATCCTCCTCTGATTTTGCTAGTAATAAACTCACCCTATCTTATGCTGAGCCTGTTTTGCTCTTGGACTGTTTTCTCCCGGTCCTTATCTCAACTCATGAACCCTCTGTTAAATTTTCCTCTCCTCTGTCCAGCTGTAGCAGGCAAGGATGAGTGAACAGCTTTCATGGGTGCCTGGCATTTGGCCAGTGTCAAACCACAACACATTTATATTCAAATTTCCTCCTATCATCAGAAGGCAAGGCAGGTCTGTCACATGTTGATTTATTTTATTCAAAGTTTCAAAACAATGCAGGCAGCAAATTCTGGTTGTTGTTAGAGAAAATTCTTTCATAACATGAGAGGTTACAGAAATAGGCAATTAATTCCTCCTTCTGTGGTTACCTTAATAACAGCAAGCCAGGCCCACACCAGGTTGATCTGCCCCAGTCACCCTGCACACACTTGTCTGCCCCCTCCTAAACACCTCCTGTTCTCTCCTTCCTTCCTTCCTTCCTTCCTTCCTTCCTCCCTTTTTGCTCTCCTCCCCGGCTGCCACNCATGGTGAGATCCAGGAGGTTTGAGCTGCCCCTTCCTTCCTTAGTTCCTTCCTTCCTTCCTTCCTTCCTTCCTTCCTTCCTTCCTTCCTCTTTCCTCCCACACCTGGCTGCAACCCCTCCAGGCACATCCCTAAATCTTACACTCTTCTGCCATTTCCCTAATGTTTTTCTTTCTATTCATGTAATTTCTCAGAGATTTTTTCTCACTCTAGTACCTTCTCCTGTTTTCTGAGCTCCATGGCTTCTTGCTCCTTGTGCAGGGCTTATTCTTCTCAACAGTTCAATCCCCCTGAAGATGATAGGAGGAGTTGAAGTGAACTATAGAGATGAAGTGAAACCTATAAAATATACCAGTGTTTCATGATGAACACCTAAAAACATCACAAAATCATATTGGTCTCAGTAAAACCTTAAAAATTAGCAACCATGGATTGCCTGCCCCTTCTGCCAAGGGCTATGTAGAAATGAAAGGGCATCTTAGCATTTTTCCTTAGGAGAACAAGAATTCAAATCATCCTTCCAATTTTGCTCTCCATACAATATCTTCATAAATCTGTTTATTTTGAATAAAACCAGCTACAACAGGGAGATTTGACTTGGGAAATTCCACTTGCAGGACCACAGCTAATACACTGCTGTGTTTGGTAGCCTTTATTTTAAGGCTCTGCCTCATTATTTTCTTTGTTAACTGTCTGGTCTC
Source organism: Illadopsis cleaveri (assembly GCA_013399915.1). Taxonomy (NCBI): domain Eukaryota; kingdom Metazoa; phylum Chordata; class Aves; order Passeriformes; family Timaliidae; genus Illadopsis; species Illadopsis cleaveri. The sequence continues at coordinate 1,346,424 of VXBB01005920.1, forward strand.
TAAATTCTGATGAGAAGTATATTCCCATCATCCAGATGACATCCTGTCTCCTGCCAACATTTTGGCTGGGATAACATTTCCCTTGAGGATCTCTGTCTAGATAAAAGAGACCTCCACAAATTCTGCATGACTGGCCTAGAGCTGCCTGAAGCTGCAAGCTCTGCTTAACTCTGCCCCTACACTCCATAGTATGTATTCATTGCTCCTGCACTTATCTTAGCAAGGTTCATAAAGATTTTTGACAGATGATGCATACTTTCTAAACTTTGGTTTTCCAACAGAAATATCAGAAAGTGGCAGAGAACTTCTTCTTTTTCAGTTTGAGGAAAGCTGCAGACACCCATAGCAGCAGTCTATCATTGCAGCAAAGGCAGTCCATCATACTTGCTATATCTTCCACTCAGCTCTGGATACAGCTCTGTGATTTTAGCACTACAAAGTCTCTGCATTTCTCAAGGGTAGCACTCATCTTTTTCTAGGGAGTCATGTTAAAATGACCCACCTGCAGAAGGTTTTGTCTTCAGCTTTTTCTTCCAAGTAAAAAAGGATTTATTTAGCAAATAGAGTCCTCTTCTTTTGGGGGGCGGGCACTGGGTAAAACCAATTCTGCTCATCATTTTTTTCTGCAGCCAAGTGGCTGCTTGCACCGTGATGAAGTATCAGCAGGGGCTCAGTGATCATCTGCTCTGTTTAGCCAAACAGCACTGGGTTGGACCAGCCTCAGCATACACTGTCTTCTCCCTGGCCAGTCCTTGGCAGGCTACTGGGGGCAAGGGGTGTTAGGAGATATGGAGGGAACCTGGGGCTGTGAAGGAGGAGGGAGAAAAGGACGGGATCAGGTGAGGTAGGACAAATCTGCACAAATCATGGGAAGCAGACATGGTTACTGCTGCTGTCCATGGGGAAAACTGTCTCCTCCTACCACACCCTAGATGAGCTTCTATGGGACAATGACACCACAAAGCCATGCAGTTCATGTACCATTACCATTCACCAGAGCCCCATAGGGGAGATCTAAATCATGCGTTCACATGGCATGCTTAATGACCCCATGAGTGAAGTATAAAATAAAGGTAATAATAAATAGCTGCAGTGAAATCCCTCAGGACATGGTGAGAAAGGAGGCAGCTCTGCTTCCTGCAAGACAGGCGCTGATTTCCTCCGATGGCAGTACCAAGCTGTCACTGCGGCTGCTTGCTTTAGCACAAGATGCCAGCTGCATGATACCATTAGCATTCCTCATCAGCCACGGCTTATGTCTTTCTGTGCAGTGTTGGAAAACCAGGTCATTCTCTTGGCTCATCCTCCTCTGATAACTCCTCTTTTCTTTCACTGCCGGGAAGCCGAGGATGGTGTAATTAGTTTTCACTAATGTTCAGCTCTATGTGGAACTGCTTTTGTGCCAAGCCAAAAATGAAGTTTTCACATAGTTTGCATGCCCTAAGAGGAGGAAAACTGGAGACAAATTTGGGAGGCACCTATTTTCCTTGTGTTATAATGATTCAGCTGATATTTTTCAAAATACCACAGAGAATATAAATGACATGTTAAACTTCCAGTACCCACTGAACAGAGAATAAACTAATGTGATTCCAATGAAAATACAAAGTTAGATACTTACCCATGCCAGATAACAACTGGTACTGCAAGGCTGTCATAACAAGCAAAGTGAAATCATGCCCTTAAGTAGAAAAGCTGCCCAAAGTAGTATTTAACTGTTTGGGGTTTGCAGGCAGATCAGAGACCTGATATTCCAAAGAAGCTGCAGAGGAAGATAAAAATGAAAAATTCAACCCAAATCCCAGATAAGAAGTTCAGGTTTTCTTAATAATAATACAGTGGAAGTGATGACTTCTAAACCTGTGAGGAGTAAATTTTGAAAAGCTTGTATAGGGCATGATACAGAGAGATAAAGCAACAAACTTTATTAAAGGGTAAGTGATTTTGGGCTGTGGGCATAAACACAAATGCCCACAAAGAATTATCTGGTTGGTACAGTGAGGCTTGTATATTGGTAGAGTAACTGTATCATTAATTAAAGCTGCATTAATGTGCTTGACTGATGCTCTGAAACTGGCACTGTAATGGCAGTCACATCACCAAAGGAAGCAACTAAGCTGTGAGACCAGGAGCTACTAGTTACAGAGGCTCCTTGTCAGGAATATGCTTGAAATTTGATTTGTTGGTACACTATTAAAAATAACATGATTTAAATAATAATACACCCCCATCCTCCAGTGTTTAGTATCCACTGCAGTAATGGCAAAATCAACCAAATCATAAACAGCATTTAAGGAGATAAAATATGAAGCAGAAAATGCATTAGCAGTCACTCATGTCCTCTCATCACCAGGGGGGCTCTTTGGAAAGAAGCACATCAAGTTTCAAGCTACTACATTGTATTTTGGGAGGATGGGAAAGATCAAAGTCACCCTTAAATTACAGTTGGATGTGATGAAGTTAAGAAGTCCTCAACATGGCATATAAGCTGTCCAGACCTCTGAAAACACATATCTGTTCCTTCAGTTAGGTGAGAGTTACAGCTCACTGGGAGAAAAATATCAGCCAGAAAAGTTTGCAAATAGATTTAGTGGAATACTTGTGGTCCTAAAACAGGAGAAATATTAATTAAAAAAAAAAAAAAAAGCATAGGTGATCCTAGTTGCCCAAATTCAGCAGAGTAATTTTACAGAAGCTTCAGATACATCAGCATTATTAAAATAGGATTTGGCCCAGATGGCCACACATCCCTTAAACTTGTCATAGTGACTCCAGACATAATAGAAGCCCAAGGTCAAACTATATTTCAGATATGTGGTGTTAGTTACAGATATATATGTCTTATTTGTCAGCATCATCTCTTGCAATCAGGTTTCAAATAAATCCTGAAAAAACAACTCATTTTGGTAAGTTCAGTGATCTATTACCTGTTTCCTGAAGTGGTTAATTTAATAAAAGCTACTTCAGTGTTATCCATGATCAGTACCAATGTGATAATGAATATCATCTCAATCCTCTATGTTGTGTGAAAAGGGTACTTTGGTTCTAGGGTAATCACAATTTCATACATATACAAGACCAATGCTAAGGACTTAAGGGCTACAATGATGCACAAAGAATTGATTCAAAGAACCCCTGGACAGGAATCCTTCCTGGAATTTTTTTCCAGATTTGAGCCTGGAATGTCAATTATGCTTAAAACGTAATTTGCAGCAATGAGCATTTTACCATGACTGAGCTTTTTTTATGCATTGCAAAAAGTGAAATAAAGGAGCTTCTCTGACACTGTTAGGCCTGGATTCTTATAGTCTACATGCTTTGGTGATATTTAGACTATGGAAACATGAACAGTATAAGTGATGGTCTTTTGTAATGCAGCTACTGAGCTGTTAGGAAGAAACCTAAACCTTGCAGTTGCATCCTTCCATAAATCAAACAGTGCCTGTTTCATCACTGGAGGTGCAGAGTTAAGTACCCTCCAGTTAGATCTTTCAGTAAAGAGAAACACCCTGCTTTAGAAATTAACTCTGCAAATAAAAAGTACACACAGCCACCATTTTTTTTCTGTTTTAATACATCCCTTCAGGGGAGTGGGAGGAGAGAAAAAGAGATTTCCAGTTTTACAATATATTAGAATAAATTCCCTTCTAAAAACATTGCATAAGATAGTGTAATAGTTCTGGTTTGATTCATTTATGGCTTAGGATTTTCTTTATACATGGAGGGACAAATCTTCCTACTGCCAGCCCTCGGCCAGCTGCTACTCCTGGCACTTTTTGCTCATCCAGCAAGCAGCAGCTCACACCCAGGCTCTAGCAGGCCATTGATCAGTTACTAACACTTTCAGCTGAGTAGAGACTTCCATGGCAGGATAAAGTGACAATAGCAGGGGAGGCAGATTGTAAAAATCCTACCGGCCATAGTAACACACACTGAAGGACAGCTTGAGTTTGCATATTAGCTTCTTTGTTTGTCCTTCTCCAACAGATGATACCTCTATTGCATAGTAAGTGAGCAACACTATTTGGGGTTTTGTGTTTAATTAAAAGCTAAGAAAAAAAGGCTAAGTCTTCTGCTATTCTGATTTCTTGCAGCCAGTGATCTCGAAAGTTTTCACCAAACAGTTGTGCTAATATTCTTTTAGTCACATATCAAGAAGTGGGAAAAGTAGAAAACACTAGAAACTTAGAATCACACAGTATTCTGAGCTGGGAGGGACTCAAGAAGATCATTAAATCCAGCTCCTGCCAAAGGGCAGACTAAAAGGTAAACCATATATCTAAAAGTCTTCTTGCCCATTGTCAGGCCTGGGGCCATGACCATATCCCTGGGGACCTTGCTGCAGTATAGATCTCTGAGCATTCAGCCCAAAAACCATGCAGAGACCTTTTGTTGACAGCACTGTCATGGAGAGTGCAAACCTTAGCTGTGGTTGTGCAATTGTGTTGCAAAGGTACGAGAGGATAATAATTAGCTGTGTAGGAAAAGAAGGTCTGTGGGAATGAGTTTAGGCCTCAGGCTCTGAACAAGAGCCAACATGGTGGAGCTGCTCAAGAAGACTGCTTAGAAGCTGGTGGAGACACTACCATGGCAACGCTGTGCTTGTTGGAGCTGGTTCAGAAGGTTTGGCTCCAGCATCCGTGGCCCATTAATGTTTATGCAGTGTAATATATTATAAATGAAAAGCAGTTCTGGGGGGATCCTTTGTGCTGCTGGTGATGAGAAGATTCTTTCCACAGTTTCGTGCCTGCTAGCATGTTTAGTAGGAAGAATGGTTTCTAGACCATTTATGTCTCACAAAAATGTTACTGAAAGAGTCTGTGATTGTCTTTAGGATCCTAAAAATGTAGTTGTAACAGCAAGATCTGCCTACCTTCATGTGCTTTTTCATTAAAAGAATATTTTTTATGCAGATCAGCTTCATTTGCCTCCAGCTTATTGCAGTTACACATCTAAAGCATCACAGCCTTGAATGTTATCCATGAGTTATAGTCTTCTACCCAGTTCCACAGTGCATACACATGACTAACCTCATAGATGTAGTCAAGCTGAGAAGAAAAATTCACAGTTCTTCTTTTTAATAAAACAAAATTATGAGGTCACTTCTCCCTGCCTGAAGACGTATTGAAAATAAGAAAAACACCTGCTGCAAATATTCTGGAAAAGGTCAAAGCAGCAAATGACCCAGTAAAGTGCCTGGCTCTTTGAGCAGCAATACCACTGAGCAAAGAACTGTCTTCTCTCTGTGCATCATAAATCCTGTCTTCAATTCTTAAAGTGTTCACAAATAATCTTTCAAAGTAGAATATAAAACCAATTCCTGCATATCTGTGTTACAGGGAGAAGGACTTCCTACAGGAGCAAGCCTCACTTCTCCACCATCATCATATATTACCATAATCTCCTACACTTCATGGTACTAAATGCCTGGTACTAAAAACAAAGTTTAATTACTGAAAAAAAAATCTAAAATTACTGAAATTATTTTTAAATGCTACCCCAAAACACTTACATGGCATTTAAATATAGTCCTAAAACACATGTGGCTAGTACAAATTGTATTTGCATTTTTGTATTTGTGTGCTTTTAGGAGTGAAAAGGATTTAGACCAGCAGTTCAATGATTCTTTAAGAATGGTGTAGTCCTTACCAAGCAACTGTTCACAAATTGCTACACACTTTTCCAGTGCAATTCAGGCCCTTCGAAGTTCCTCAAAGTCTCTTTAATGTTCAGTGATATGATAATCATGAGTAAGCAGGCATGGAAACGTCACTGACGCTGCTCGTCTTGCAGAAACCCTGTGACACCTTTGGCTAGGGTGTGTTATAGCACAGATGGTTTCAACCTTTCCTTTTATCTCTTCGACACCAGCATGACAGAGCAAACACTTCCAGGGAATTGGGGAACGCGACGTATAGAGCAGGACTGATGCTGTATATGCTCTTGCAAGCCCCAAATGGCCAGGGAGCTGGAGCCACTTCTGCCCTCCTCTGGCCTCGTACGCTGCACTGAAGCTTACTACAGCTTTCCATCTTAGCTGGGTTCAAAGAAAGGCCAAACTGAATCCCAAACGAAACAAACAAGCCCTAAGTGCCCCTACAAGCTTATCAGCATTGCTGAAGTTTTTCTTTAATTTCTTGTTTGCTTGTTTGTTCGAAGAAACCCGCAGTTATTTAACAGGCTTGTCATTGTGTGTAACTCCCTGCATCAGCAACTAGGTCAACCAGCAGGGTAAAGCACGGTACAAGTGAGAGGCTCCCTCAGCTCAGCCGATGCCTGCTGATTGTATTTTGGGAATTAGCTAGGTAGAAGAGAATGTCCTCCCAGGCATGTGCTACCCTGAAATTTTAGTCCACTTGCACCAGTCATTTGAAACCTCTTCTTGGCCCTAGCTGAAAGGAGTGCTAAACCCAGGGCAGCTAAAGCAAGACTAAGAACAGTGTAAAGTTCAGAGGGTTTGTCTTCTTCTTTGCTCTTTTCAGCACTTGTAACTACCCAGTAATTAGCTGCAGCACTCAACACTATATAGGGCCTGTGCTGTGTTCAGAGAGTATCAGCTTTCCCAAGTGACGCAGATAACTCTTGGGTAAGATAAAAGTGAGAGGATAAAGACACAGGATATTTTTACCTGGACTATTTTTATTTACCATATGAACATAATTCCTCTCAATGCCTTAGGCAAAGACAAATAAAACTTAAAAGATGACAGCTACCCTTACGTCTAGGCAGGCAGAACTCCCCATCCTGCCAAAGCGTGGGTTTGCTTGCTTCATCTCTAGTGGAGCTGCCTCTGTTGTAGTGCCATCAGTTTGGAAACACTGCTGCAAGAACATATTTTTGGCCTTCACTCAGAAACTCCTGCCAGCCCTCCACAGAGCCTGGGAGACCTCTTACGCTGTGAGCTTGCCTTTAAGGGAAAAGTCCTTACAGAACAAATGATTTCTACATTGCTCTTGTAGCTCAAATGTTTAGATAATCTGTAAATTTAAAAAAAACCCCAAACAAACAACAAACAAATAAAACTGACAGAGTTCCACCTGGGACATACTATTGCTCTAAAAGCTAAAGAATTACACCAAGATTATCTCCAAACTCACCCATATGACAAAATTCTCCTTGAATCAGAACATCAAAGCATTTGTGACTGCACAGCAAATACAGACATGAAAAATGGAGGGATATTTCTGTCCTACCTTCTCCTTTTTTTATCGCTTTGATCTTCCATATTATGCAGAATTTGTGAAATCACAGCCAAGTTATTTACCTACAACCTTTTCCGCCCTTTCCTTTGCGGTGTGCCCAGCCATGCCTATGCACACAATGACAGCACTTCACTCTATTTCAGGAACAATAGAGTCAGAGGGGCTTAAAGGAGGCTTTGGGGGAGGTCATCAACAACCTTCCAGAGAGGCTGCCTGCACAAGGGTAGCAGTGGAGCTTGCCAGGGGACATGGTTGTCCTGCCCACATGGTATTCCTGTGCGTTGCACCTGCCTCAGCACATCTGCCCTGTTGAGGTGTAGTGGGAAAGGATCTGAGCTGTGGGGAGTAAGCTGGCACCTTCACAACGTGCTCTCTGTATGCAGTAGAAGCAATCTGGAACACATTTTAAAAAGCCCTCCAAGTGCAGAGAAGGGGTAGCCACACAAAAATTTTGTGCAAAATAATATTGACCTTCAATTTCACACTTCAACTTCCTTAACAACAGCTTATTTCCAGGGTGGATAAGTCTGAAGATGGAAAAGTCTGCTTAAGAACAGAAACATGAGCAAGAGAAATGCATCAGGTAATGACAATACAGAAAATGTGCAGTGTGGATTTCTATTCTCTCTCCTGATGCAAGGAGGAATGGAGACCTGAAGAAATCAAAATGTAACCCATTTAGGAGTGACATGAAGTTAGATTCTTTCTCATGAGGGACAGTTCAACTGTGGGACTCCCAGCTGATATATATTACTAATGGCCAGAACTCTGTAGGAATCAGTAAGGGCATGAACACTGACACTGGTGTTCAGAGTTGCAACACATTGGAATTTTGAAATCAGTCATGGTTTACCCCCATCCCCAGCTAAACATGATTAGGACATTTCTTGCCCCTTCCTCTGCTAAATACTGTCAGGGAAAGGATATAATGCTATGTGAGTCATGTGGCTAATCCAGCAAAACAGCTGGTGTGACATACACATGAATGTTGCATTAAAAACAGCATGACTTTGTTAGAGGCCTTGGTGGCAGTGGCTTTCCTTTTAAGGAGTATCTCACCCATTTGTGTATTCTACATCTTGTATAAATTCATTAAGAACTTGGAAATGAAAATGACACAATTGTAAAATCCAACAAAATTAACTACCTAGTGACTGGATGGGAGGTGGAAGCTCCCAGGAGTCTGTGTTTGCTGCCCTTAAAAACTCAGATACATGTGGTAGATTACAGGTATGTTATGGCCTTGGATATATGCTAGTGCTTAACCATAATTAGCCCTGCACACTTCTTTTCCACAAAGGGCACTTTAAAGAAACCTATTTAAATATATATAACTCTGTAAAAATAGCCTACTTTGAGTACTTGGAAGTCAAATTTAAAATATAATCACACTAGCGGAAATACCCAGCAGTCTGTGCACATCTCCAACTTGGCAAAGGACATATCAAGTATTAGATCTCCAGTACCCTGGGTTCCCTGCAAGCACCCGCTCTTATCAGTTGTCACAGTCTGGATTAATCCATCAGACTGGCTGTGTGCCATTAAGACCAATGGGATGTGGAAGCTACCAAGGCAAAAGGTCTCTCTGCAAATGTAGTGAGACAGAGGTGGTGTCGCAACGCTTGCACCAGGGAGTGGAAGAGCCTACAACATTACATTGGTTTCTGCCCAGCTGCTGCATGTTCATTAAAAGAAAAAATAATGGGCTATGTAGAAAAACTCAAAGGTGGGGATTGTTAGTGGCATCAGAAAGGAGCAAATATCAATAAAATGTAATCATAAGGGGTTTTTTAAAATTACTTTTTTTTGTAGTTTTTGTAGCTAACATGCTGCAGATTGTACATTATTATCACTATTTTAGTGCAGAGCAATGAAGCACGGAAATGGCACCTACTCTCTCTGCCAGCCAGCCCTTGCTCAGCTGTGTATCCTTCACACAGACATGAGATCTACTTCACCACAGAGAGACAAATGGAATCAGAGAATCACAGGATAATTTGGGTTAGAATGGACTTTAATGATCATCTAGTTCTAACACAGTGCCATAGGCAGAGAGGCCTTTCACTCAACCAGGTTGTTCAAAGCCCCATCCAGCCTGGCCTTGAACAGTTTCAGGAAGAGGGCATCCACAACTTCTCTGGGCAACCTGCTCCACCCTGCAGTGCTGCGCTGCTGTGTGTGGGTCCCACAACTGTGGCATCTTATCTGGGCACGCATTATAGGCACATCCAGGCTTTCCCAATGCACTCTGTCCTCATGACCATAGCATACAGTAGCTCCTACCAAGCTACTGTACAAATGTAATTCCAGGTATTAGCAGGTAATGATTCCTCAAAACCCAGTGATGCAACTAGAAAATCAGATCAGAATAAACCCTTGCTCATGGTAGCCTGGAAACTGTTGAGCCTCTGGGACAAAAGATCCCAGGAACTGTTGTTATTAAAGAAGAGGAGTGACAGAAATTCAAGAGCTACTTCCAAATCAGGGCTACCACATCACAGCAATCGTAGTGGTCCCTCACTTACAGGACAGCATTGCCCTGGAGTGCTCGTGGAGGGGAGGAGCAGATCAGTGTGCAACATGTGAGGAAGAACGGGCGTATAGGAAAAACACATCGAGAAGAAGAAAAGCACATGAGAGTGAAGAAGTCAAGACCAATTAACTTGCTCAAAGAAGAAATAAAACATGCAAAACACCCTCAAAGAAAGAAAAAAAGTATTTATTATCCCAATAATAGTTATAAACCAAAGCAGTTGCTGAAGTTAGCATAGGGATCTTATTCAGTTGCACAGGAAAGGAAGGGATCCACCAAGCACTTCTGTGAACAGCATTTGCTCTGCATTGGCAGAAGCACTGTCTGCCAAAATGTCTCTCTCTATATATATAATATCAAGAAATAAAGTTTTCCATGAATTACTGTCCAGCTAGATGACCTTCCCCTCTGTCATAGCCAGAGAAGGCCATTTCTTCCCCTTTGGCAATTGAAAATGCCCTTCTTAAATACATTTTTACCTGAAACACAGGTAAAATACAGCATTTAGACAGTTAATTTCAGATATAATGATCTCAAGTTGAAATGACCATTTTTGTCCTTTTTGAAGCTCTCCTGTGCTCATTTTCATTACTGTGAAGTGCAGCCTTTCAGCCAGCCTTTGCATGGTAAGAACCAGCAGTCCTATTAGTAGAGGTGCATTCTCAAATACAAATCTAGATTTCTGCTGTTGATGAGAAAAGACAACATGGAGAAGGTAGCAATTCCCACAGTGGGGCCATTCTGACCATGTGCTAGGGGCTGGAAGCCTGGGTTCAATCTTCACTCAAACACTGCTTGATTAGGAACAAGTCAGATCCCTTCCCAATGCTCCATTCTCCTCACTCGTAAAACAAACATATATGAGTGACATATATTTGAGATTCAAGAGTGAAAGTAGTGTTAAAGAGATATCACTGCTGTTGTTATAATTTATTTTTATTCACACTTTTACATGTCCTTTCTCACCTGCAATGTGCTCGGCATTACCCTACATGAAACTTGGAATTGCATCTACCAAATTTGGTTGATTGCCATCTGAGTTGTGCTTTAGGCAAGAAAAGGTGCCTCTACATCTCACTGCTGTCTCAGATACATGTAACAAGTGTCAACAGTTCTTCCAGCTATCCCTTTTGTTCTCAATGCATGTCTTATCTTAAGAAGGTGCTGTTTCACATTGTATCTTCCAAATCCAGGGAATTCAGTGTAAGTTCATGTCTATCTTCATTGTTTAATTGAAACACTGTTGATCTCATTACTAATCCACCCAAGCAGAACAAATGTGATTCAAAGGAATTTGACATGGAAAAATCTAGTATGTTATTCAGCCCAAGTACAGAAGAGCCTGTTAAAAAGAGAGAACTTAAACATTTTTAGCTCCAGAACAAACAAAAGGCAAAAAGATACAAAGGATGTGATGGAATTAACTGAAAAATATTTATTGTGTTTCTGCATTGCAGGTGTCAGACAGAATAAAATGTACTCCTTGTCCGAACTTTGGAATACAGTTGTAGAATAGACTCAAAAATAAAACATCCAAAATGCCACTGCTGGTGATCACTTATCATCACAAATAAGGAGTAAGTGCTACCATAAACTTCAGTGCCTCCTGTGAGATCATTTCATTCTGGTAAAGAAATGGGGAATATACTCAAAGATCTAAATTTACCAGCAGGTAAATCACCACCCTTTTGGCAAATTAAAAATAAACTGCCAGTGATAAGTGTCACAAAGTCCATGTGGTTGCCTCGGAGGCATGTGTGACAAAATGAGACTTCAGCTCCCAGGAACCTTGAGTGAGTTATTAGCTCTGCTGCACGTCTGTGAAGAGCCAGACATACCATAGTTTATAGACTGTGAAAAACAAGGACAGAAGATAAGCTGTTCTAACATTGCCCTCTATCAGAAATTTGAAGTAAAGACAAAATTTACATGATTTATTAATTCTGTTTGTAGCAGATGTTATTGTTGTAGTTAGCAAAAGAAACATATAACATCATATAAACCATAAACAAATACGTAATTTTATTTATGTGATGACAAGATTCAGAGGAAGTGCTGCATGGATCAGCTGTACAGCTCAGTGCTCCTGTACCTCCTGGGCCTCTTGCTCTCCCACCAGCTCTGTCCTTCAAGCACTGGCACACTTACAACTAACGAGTAGATTAGGTTAAAGAACTGATTCAACTGAACAATAACTGAGGGAATGGAAAAAGGTTGTTTTCCAGCCACACGAGTCCACTACGTGGCTGCAGACTGCTCATGCTGGGCAAAAGAGGAGGTAATCTGGAGCAGGATCAGCAGACAAGAACACAGAAGGGAGATGATGACATAATAAGTTTTAAGATTACCTTTGCAATCTGATATCAAGTAGTTAATTATCAAAACATGCCCTAAAACATTTTCTAATATAATGCTGTGATAAGGAAAATATTTGACCAGGATTATAACCAAAAGATTTAAATGAGAGGAAACTGAGAACTTACGAGAATACAGTGAATTACTCAAATTGGTTTTATAAAATAATTTTAAAGGAAAACTGTCTAGGACAGTTATACAGTAGTGATACAGGGATTTTGCTTTTCTTATCAAAACTACTGTGGTACTAGTCTGTATTATCTCTTCTTTAGTCAGCAACTTCTCCGTTCCAATGTGTCATCTACAAAGGCATAAGGGACATACATCCTGCTAGGCTGAATGAGTGCTTCTAGAGCTAGGTGCCAAGTTATAACCGTTGGTACTTTATTGTCACTCACATCTTCTTCATCTGCCATAAAATGAAAGTTGCCAACCCATTATTGCTATTACTGATGTGATTATATATGGTCCCATTTTTCAGAATATACAGCCATATAACTCATTTTAATATTACTCTATGATAATGAAACTACCTAAATGGAATTCTAATTCACTGCAGGTTTACAGTGGGGTTAAGGCATTTAACTCCAGTGAAGTGACACCTGGCATCACTCGTGTTCTGTGGTCTTATTCATGGCTTCTCCCACAGCTCGTAAAGCATCCAACCATTCTGCTGACAGATCCCTCTGGACTTTGAGATTTCTTCCACTGCACAGATTAGTAACTGTGGACTGCTTGGTTGTGCACCCTGCAAAGTTCTGCTGCCTGAGCCCGGCCAACTGGGTTCTGCTGTAGACAAAGGTGTACTGGACAAAGAGGGGACTGCCTGATTTTGGATTATCTGAGAATGGGAATAACATGAGACCTGGATGCAGCAGGGTGTGGATGGAAGTGCTGTGAAGCCATGGGGTCGAACGTGTCCCCAGGTGTTGCACACTGTACAGGGCTACAGCCTTCCCAGCCCCTTCTGATCAATGCAAACCCGGAGTCAGGAGTCCCACAAGAAGTCCCCATCAGCTTGTCCCTAAACCAGAGCTCTAAATGAGGGGCTCTGAAACACAGATCCATTACAATACTGGGCTTCCCAGTTACCCCTTCCATAAATCAGGTGCTCTCCCAAATAACAGTAGAGTATTTGAGAACTCCATGCTGTTTGGAATGAGGGAGGCAGTGGTCAATGCTGTCCATGTGGAGCGTGCAAGTGGGATCACAAGTGCTGTTCATAACTTCTCTCAGCTTGATTTGGAACAAGGCTGTGGACATGGATTTCAACTCTGTCAGAGTACAGCCTGCCCCACAGCTTTTCAGGCATGTTGGTTTAAATATTTCTGCACCTGTCCTGAACATTATACAGAACAATTAAATGCCCACATTGTATAGAATAATTAGATGCTCATATGCATAAATACAAATACATGGAGACTTCAATGTCAATTGTGGTAATTTAGGAATTTAAAAAACTTTGTAAAATTCAGATTTATTATCTGCCTCAAGTCCTTCAACTGAAGCTGAAAGTCAGGGATGAAGTTTGAAAACAGAGAAGCAGCTAGGGAAGTGACATTCTGTCTCCAGCACAAAGCTTAGCTGAAGAAAAAAAAAATTTGCTACAGTTTGCAAACATCCTTTTTCAAAGACTTACATTTCAATCTTAAGGCTTGTGTCTCCCAGGCAACATCAGGAAAGATTAAAGTACAGTGCACATTGATGGGTATTTTTTATTAAAATGCTTTCAAAAAGCACCTCCAGGGGAAAAAAAAAGGTAAATAACAATGTAATATAATTTTTTTCTCCACTTTCTTTGAATAATTTTGGGAAAACAATCGTATTTTTTATCTCATTCTCATATCCAAACTAATGGAAGCTGCAGGATGGGGTCTTATACTGCAGTTTACCCATGTTACACAGAACATTATGACCTTACCTAATTCCATTTATTTTTCAGATATTTGAATACTGCACAACACGATACTGGGAAATAATAAATAATACTGCAATATTATTGCAGTAAATAATAAGCAATAAATAATAAATAAATAAATAAGAAGCAAAATTATTTTTCCCTATCTTTTGATCTACAGATATTTTTCAGCTTTAAAATTCTAACTTTCCATTTTTAGGGCTTTAGTCCTGCAAATTGTATAGAATCCTTTTTTTACCACCTTTATTACCAAAATAAAAGAATAATCCCACTGACATATTAATAAAACTGTGAGCAAAATTATGGTCATGTAAAAACTGATGATAATATTCCCACTGTCTTCAGCAAGTCAGTTTGTTAGCTTTCCTTGGTTTAATGTTGGAGAAGCATGGCCTCAGAGGACACCAAAAAGAAAAGGAAATCTGTACCATCTCTGATCTCTGTTGCAAACATCATCCACACATCAAAGAACACACAGCTCTGCAATAATCATTGGAGAAAAACTGGCTACAAATCAAATAAATAAATATAGAATGGGTGAATAATCAGAATTCAAATAAAATCTGTATTTCCCTCAAAAATGACCAGAGATGTCAAGAGCCATCACACTAGAATGAAAAGCTAAAATCTTTTCACCATGTTCATCCTGTTGCTGTGAGGGAATGTGGAATGTCAGTCTCGACTCACAGCTGAGAGGGTTTCTGCAGGACAGAGTCCTTGGACGGCTTCTGGCAGCAGCCTGCAATTGGTTTTTTGGCTGAGGCTCCTGCACAGCTGCCGTGGATTCCCTCACTGGGGACTCCCTGTTGCTGCCTGGTGCAGCACACATGCTTGGGGTCAGATAAATCCTCTGGGACCCTCCTAACCCTGGGTAGGGTTACTGTCCTCACCAGGATTTTCAAACAGCAGCAGCTACTTTCATAACCTATCTCATGTGTTCTAATTTTCACTTGAGATCTAAAAGAGCAACCACTTCATGCAGCTGGTAAAAGATCATGTCTAAGGGCAGCTCTGGTCCAATCACTTCTTGTTAACCCCCTGGTAAACTTTCTCAATCCTAAATAGTTTTATGTCAAATACCTCTGTGCAGCCCAGTGCACACTCAAGTCAATCTGTGTTTAGCCTGTGCATAATAAGAGTACTCAACAAAAATGAGTCATTCAGATATTCAAAACTGAATATAGGCCTACACAGAGACCTGACCCAAAGTCAAATTTTGACATTTATTTTTATTATAGAACGAAACTTCTATGCAATGATTTAAAGAGATAATTATTTTTTAAAAATTACAACAGAAAATAATTGAGGTCAAAAAGACACATAACAGTTCCCTCCTCCCTAAATGAAATTTCAACAAATAGATTTCTCAAGAAATAATAATAAAAAAGAAGCGTGTACTAGTTTTTTTTCAGGCTTCAAAGTCTTCATAAAAATATCCCTATCAGGGCAGATGGAATAATGGTACAGGGAAGTATTATTATAAAAATATTAGTGAACATGTCTGTTTAATCTACCATATATCCACTCCTATTGTAGCAGCTGTGGTTTTAAATGCTACTATTTGCAGATTTCTCCCTAACAGCATTTGTAATAATTGCACATCTGGCTCGGTTTCTCACCAATAGTTCATTTAATGACCATGTTGCAGCTCACTGTTACTGTGCATTTATTCCACGGGTGCTAATATCCTGGTTGTTTGGTTTGTACTAATCACTTTTTCCTTTATTTTTGTTTTCTAGCGAAGACTTATAGATTGCCTACAGGCTTGCTTTGTACCCCATTGATATCAGCTAACCAAATGGCAAATATCATTATAAAACCAACCACATTAGGCAGTGGACTTTAAGTAGCAGATCATAGGCCCTTGTTCTCAGAATGCCCTCCTGCAGTTTTACAAGCATGTTGTCATTTTGCAGGTTAGAAATGCTTGCTATTGGTCTCTTAAGCACCGCTTTTAGAGTATCATTTACTAACCACTCTGTTTATTTATAGAGCTTGATGCCAAGTTTCCGTCTGATAGCTTGGAGCTATGGATCACTCAAAAAAATCTTATCTTGTTCCAAAAATAACACAGATAATGTCTTGCATTTGCTGGTTAGTGTTTGCATTTGGCATATATTGCCACATTTTGAGGAAATGGCTTGCAATAATAAAGATAAAATGTGCCTATTGTGAAATTTTATAGGATTTTTCACTGAAAACTTAATAAGGCATACATTAAGAAATTATTCTTGCTGCAATTGTTAATTTGGGATTTAAAAATAAGTTTCCCCACTTTTAAGGGCAGCAAGTTTCTGTTTTACCATTTTAGTTTAGGGTAAGTCTTTTTGTACTGATGTGAGAAAAGCCTCTCTAACAAAACTATACAAGTAGGATCATGTAAGCACATTTTAAATGGCTGTGGGCAGTTCGGCAATGGGAACATTTTCAGCAGCCTCTGGTGGTTGAAGGACAACATAAACGGCTGAAGGAAGACTGATATGTCACATCAGGGGTTGTTTAACAACAGTCACGCTTTGAACTTGACTAAGCAGTTTGGAGCCTCCGCATCTATAAATACTTAATGGGGAGAAGAGCACAGGCCTAGAGGCCTGAAGCTGCTCCCAGAATCACAAAGCCACATCCTTTCCTGGGTTGGAACTCTGTGAAGTCACCTTTCTGATATCCCTGGTCACATTTGTGCCTTCTCTCTGCACCCAGCTCCCCACAAGCCGCTCACATTTATATAATGGCTCCAACTCTTGTCTATCTGGAAAAAGAAAAAAACCCAAAAAACCCCAAAAACCACACAATTTAAAAAAAAAAAAACAACCCGAAGAAAAATAGGAACAAACTATTTGGTTCCCTAAAACCAGCAAACCAAAATAGTTTGCCTTTTGTGTACAGTTTCTGTTTTCTTCAGATAATGTTGTGAACTACAACGACAGGCAGTTTCACACAACTTAGCTAGCAACAGAGCAATTTACAATCTGCTCTTTTTCTCTCAGCATTTCTACTCTAAGCTAAAAAAAAGGGGGTTAGGTGCCAAAATAAAACAGCAACAGTTTCTTCTCAAGTGCATGTTTTTCCACTGTCACCTGCATGCAAGCCTTGTCTTTTCTCAAGCCCTTCACTGTAGACTGACAGCAGTAAAGCATTCAGCACACGCTCCCAGAGTTGTGATCCCTGAAGTACACTCTGTTTTCCAACACTGTGTTTTCCAAGAGCTGATCTTTTCCCCTGTACTCGGCACTGGCGAGGCCACACCTGGAGTGCTGTGTCCAGTTCTGAGCCCTCAATTCAGAAGGACGTTCAGGAGCTGGTGAAGGGTCCAGAGAAGGACAGTGGAGCTGGTGGAGGGTCTGGAGCTCAAGTGCTGTGCGGAGCAGCTGATGGAGCTGGGTGTGTTTAGCTTGGAGCGAAGGAGGCTCGGGCGTGACCTTAGCGCTCCCTACAACTCCCTGAGAGGAGGCTGTAGCCAGGTGGGGGTCGGGCTTCTCCCAGGTAACAAACAGTAGAATAAAAGGCCATGGCCCCAAACTGTGCCAGGGAAGGTTTAGGTTGGACATCAGGAGGAATCTCTTCACTGGAGAAGTGATTAAACACTGGAGTGGATTGCCCACGCCTAGGGCGGTGGTGGAGTCACCATCCTCAGAGGTGCTTAAGGATAGACTGGATGTGACACTCAGCGGCAGAGTCTGATTTACATGGTGGTGTTCAGCGTGGTGGACTCGATGATCCTAGAGGTCTTTTCCAGTCTAAATGTTTTCTTGACCCTGTGTTTCTGTAATCTGAGGATAATCTACTGGCCGCAGCAAGAACAAACACACGCTTTCAAACCTGACCACCCTTCTCTGCCCTAAGGGCAGAATCGTACAAAGTCCTCCTGACACGGGGCCGCCCTGAGCCACATGTGGTTTTCACACCAATTCCCTAATCAAGCCCAGATTAATCACGAATGGCCCGGCCCTAAGGCAGCCGGTGCCCCCGGCGGCACCGCCCGAACAAGCCCGAGCAGCAACGGCGCCACCGCAGGGGGAGCAGGG
>VXBB01005920.1:1365497-1408328 GCA_013399915.1 Illadopsis cleaveri
GCGCCGCCGCGTCACAGCACCGCCTCCCGCCCCTCGTGCCGGGCGCTGCGGCGGCGTCAGCTGACCGCGGGTCACGTGACCCACCGGCGGGTGAGCGGGCGGNCACCGCTCTGCCGCTGCGGGGAGTGTTTACCTCGGGGAGCGCGAATGGACGGGGCGGCCCGGGGAGCCCGGGCAGGCGGTGCCGGGCTGTGGGGACTGACATCTAATCCCTGTGATCCAGGTCAGCGGCTCCGTGGGGAGCCAGGGCAGCGCCCCCCGCTCCCGCTGCCAGCCCCGGTCGCCTCAGCACAAGCGTGGGGATCCCTCATGGCGCAATCTCCGCGGCTTCCTCGTTGTGGCCGCTCGTGTTTATGAAACGCGGAGGCCAAGCGCCAGAAGTGATTTCTGAAAGCGAGCTTCAAGAAGTGACACACTGGGGACTTAGTGCTATGTCGCATCAGTAAATTGAGGTTTCCTGCTGAGCTAAATAGAACCAATTGTCCCCTGCCCCTTGCCCTGTGTTTTTTGAAAAATACAATGCCGTAGTTGAGATTCTGTTTTGACATCACTGTATGTTTTTCCGAGTACAGCACTACAAACACTTGTTCATAAGTTCTATTTTAGATTTTAATGGACTGCATGGAAGATTTTACTTTGGAAATCCATTTTCCTAATAACATAGGGATGAAGCAGTGTACATTATAAAAAAAGCCCTGGTCGTAGAGGTACATGGTGTGAACAAGTTAGACATTCTTATTGCTTATTCCAGGTTTTATTTTGAACACTTGGTATTTTCTGCTGTATCCTGTGGTTCTTTAATTTGCTTGGCTTTCATTTTACAGTTGGTCTGTATGTATTTCTTGTCTGACCAGCATTTGTATCTGTTTTTCAAACCATTCTTTAGCACTTCTCTTTTCTTCACTTCTTGTTTGATATTCTCCATTGTTCTGATTTCAAGCCCCCTCATGTAAAACACTTAAAACTTTTCTACCAAGCTTTTTGTTCCCTTGTGTGTGTCTGACAATACCTCCATTTTACTTGAAATGGGAAATCATCTTCCTTCCTATGACTATTGGAAATGGAGCAGAGCTTCAGGAAAACCAACCACACAGACAAAAAATGGTGCAGGAGGAAGGGGAGTCCAGTGACTTAATGATTCCTGGGAGCTATTGCATCTAAATAATTTTAGGCATTTACTTACTTTAAAACACTGTCCTAATCTGAAAAGTGATTGGAAAAGATGTCAGAGTTGAAATTTGTTTGGTTTTTCTTATTTTTTCTCTGATGTTTTCAGAAAAAGTTGTCTGTTGTACAGACGCTGAAAAATGTGTATAGCTGTGAAAATATAATTTGGGTCCTGTTTTATTTGATTTATTTCAGTTAGGTTGTTTGCTTGTTACCTTTCTGTGAAATTACAGTTGAAAGTTGCTAATGTTGCAAACTCAGCCTACTTTAACATATAGGGTGGTCAGTTTAAAAAGATTTTCCAACGGTGTAAATGTGATTTGGAAGATAGGAAAAAATGAATTTGGAACCAACAGATACTCCTGATAAAGTCTCTTACAGTGACAGGAACTGCACTCTAGTGATATGGAAGGAGATGTTTTCAGGCAAAGCTTTGACTCCTATATTAATTGCAGATATTTTTTCTTCTTTCCCTTGCTTCCCTTCTGCTAGCATCTTGCCTTTATCCTCCAGAATCAACAAACATCAAGATAAAGGCACAAAAATGACAGAGTTTTGGCTGATTTCTGCTCCTGGGGAAAAAACCTGTCAACAGACATGGGAGAAGCTACATGCAGCAACTACAAAACATAACAATCTTTCTACTAATTCAAAGTTCAACATTCCGGACTTGAAGGTATGTAAACCCTGTGTTGTGTCCTAAGAAGTGTGTTTGTTTTGCATCATCTTTGTTTCTCTAGATTAAAACTTGCAGGTGTTTTAGAGAGAACATCAGACTTCTCTTGATGTTTATGTGTGGATCTAAGAAATAATTCAGACAACAGTTATCTTTTTTTTTTTTTATCTTCTGGACTTATAAGTTAGTTGTTCACTCTGTAAGTTTTCAAGGTTCAGCAACCTGTGTTCTTTCAGCAAATAAAGCACGTTTTTTTCCGAGGGTGGTAGTCATGATCTCATAGTGGTAGCAGCTACTTAGAGAAGACAAATAGGAACTTGTGATCTGCTTATCGAGAGTTTCCTTTGACTGTTTTGTTTTGCCTTTTTAAAAATGATTTAATTTTTTTTTTCCTTCTGAATTGTCTTCTCCTTTTCTGTCTGAGATACAGTGAAAAGGCTCAAATTAAAATACAGGGGTTGATCAAACAGCTGCTCTGCCTTTTCTCTGTCCAGAAGTAACATTCTACCATTAGAGCACTGGTTTATCTCTGGCTGAGCATTCCAGTGTGACCATATGTTGTGAAAAATGGAAAAAAAACCCTGTTTGAACTATTCAGTGAGAAGCAAATAGTAACAAAATCTGAAAGTAATTCATCTTGGTTTAATACAATCATCAGGATATGGAAAAGTTATGAGCCAGTGTATTCATTTAGAAAGGATCTTTCCTGATGCCTGAATGTTTCTTGAACAAAAATTTGGAGTTCAGTTTAATGTAGTGAAAGCTCATCAAAGCTTACAAAATAGAGGAGAAAAATGCCATCAGTCTTCATCTACAGAGTGGATTAAGTTCAGGTGGCATAATGCCTTTTTTCCTGTCTCTGCTAAGGAATGAGCCCAGGGCACAGAGTGCTTCACTGTGCCTTTTAGGATCTTCCAACTGCCACAACTTGTATTCACATTTGGACTGTCCTGAGTTAGAATAGGAACTAGAACAGATGTCTGTCTCCTCCCAGGAGATCCCTGGACATGAATCAGGCTGACTTTCAAACTGTAGGGTGCCTGCAGCATTTAGAGCAGTTGTTCCTAAAAACTGTTGGGGCCCATCAGGTTAGAAACAATTGGTTTTGTTTCTACTCTGCTTTCTAAAAGGGGCAGAAGCTGAATATACCTTATACACAGTGGGAAATAGTCTAGCTTCTGTGAACCTCTTGAAACTGTTTAAGCAGTGAGATCCTTTAGTTAAAACTCATTGAAACAGTGGTTTAGTCTCCACTGAACAGCAGTCTTAATTGCTTAAGGACTTGCTTGTCCTGAGGCTTATAAGTGACTAGATAAAATGAGGTTCCTTATTCTGCTTGTGGCCCACAAGAAGGTGGGGCATGGAATGTCGTTTGGTAGTGAAGTTTCTTAAGTAATTCTGCTGCTTTCTGCTTCAAGGCTAAACAGAAAAGGACTAATGTGAATTTGAGTGGTCATATATATAGAAAGTAGATGCTAGGCTACAAATATGTTAAATGTTAATAGCATCTTGGCTTACCAGAAGATTCATTTATGCCCTGTAATATTTCAGCAAGGAATACTCTAAATACATTAAGTTAGGGAAGAAAGTGTTTCCTGGAGGAGAGGGGAAGAAAGACTGAAAGCTTGTAGATAAGCTAGTTATTTTATTACCCAAGATGCAAAAAGTCCAGACTCTTGTTGGTCTTACTGCTGCAGTATTCTTGTATTGTCAAAGTTTTCAATGTCCAGGTTGCCTCCAGTGCTGAGATTCCTGATCAGTGTAATATCACATTTGATGTAAAGCAGTAAATTAAGTGCTGAAGCAACTGCCTTGTGAAAAACACAGCCAATTCATAATGTAGACATTGTTTTAACATGCTTTGGATGGCTGGGTTGCAGAACTGAAACTGAGGACCAAACTAGTGGGTTAGATTGATCCTGTGGTGCTTTTAGGGGGAGGTGGTTATCTTAACAAATGAAACGCAGCATGACTTTGGTAAATCAAGATGTCTGAAATCTTGGAGTCCAACATTTTATGTAGTTCTGCTACTTGTTGGGAGATGCAGCTTTTACTGTTAGCTGGTTTTGTCTTTCTATGCTTATATACATCTGCTAATGCATTTTGATCTTTGCTTCTAGGTTGGCACACTGGATGTTTTGGTTGGTTTGTCAGATGAGCTGGCTAAACTGGATGCGTTTGTGGAGAGGTAACAGTTTACTTTCGCTGGGATGCAAAGTATTAGAATAATGATGTGATGATTTGCTGAGTCCTAATAATACACAGGTTATTTTCAGCATTTTTTGTATCACAGTGATCCTCTGTAGGCAGTCAGCAAGCTAAGATTTAAGAAAGCCAAGATGCTGGTTTTCACAGTATCTGTTCTTGAAAAAAGAAAAATAATCTGAACTTTTTATGGAATAGTGGAACATCATGCATTGATGAAGGATGGTTCTCCCTATAGCAGTGCTGTGTGGTGCTGGGTCCTGAAGAATTGTTAAGAATTGAGCCTGACAGGTGCAGGAAGTGGTGATGAAATGAAGTAAAACCTTGTTCTTTTACCAGGAATACTGCTTACACACTTTGAGAAAGTAACCATGTAATTTCCTAATCCATAGTAGTGCTTAAATAGTATTAATATTGAAATGTAAAACCCATTCATTTTTAAGAAACTAATGGCCTTTTGAAAGTGATTTTTAGCAAAAATAGCAAAATTTCACATAACTAGAACTCATGGACTCGTCTTTTGTTTCAAGGAGAGAAATCTTAAGTGATTTTTTAAATAGAAAAGGGAACTATTTGGCCTGGTGAATAATATTATACATGGTTTTTGAGTTAGGAAGGTGGATCTTGATTGCATTGTCAGGGTTACCATGTGTTTAGTTTGGATTACTGTTGACTTCTACCTCTCTATCTATTTCTAGAAAGGGGTTAGGATTTTGGAAGTACAACAGACTTTAAAAAAAAATTGCAATATAGTGACACTTGAAGTCAATACCAATGTGAGGGAGCTAGCCTCACCTTGTTGAGAATGGTGAGTAGCAACAGTAGAGATTTTAAATGAAGTTATGGAATACTTCTGAGAAGTTGATCTCCTTCAGATACTGACCCCAGCTTGAGCTCTTAAAAAGTTTGGATATAGAACAGCCATCATCCTTGCTTTATCCAGTCACTTTTGGTCCAATCTCAGGCAATTTAAAATCAGTTTTATGAATGGTATTTCTCAAATGGCAGGTTTGGGGTTTTGGTTTTGTGGGTTTTTTTTATATATATCTTTATCTTTCATTTTTCAGTGTTGTAAAGAAGGTGGCTCAGTATATGGCTGATGTTCTAGAAGACAGTAAAGATAAAGTTCAGGAGAATCTTCTGGCTAATGGAGGTAAAGTGTTAACCATGATATCCTATTGTATCATAAAACTGTAGAAGGGAAGGCAATGATCCTGAAACTTACTGAGGTACAAGGGGCTGCAGCTGGGTCAGGACAGCCCTCAGTGTCAGTACAGGTGGGGGTGAATGGATTGAGAGCAGCCCTGCCAAGAAGGACTTGGGGATGCCAGTGTACATTTTATTTCAGTAAAGAGCTGCACTTCTCTCTGAACCAATATTTTATTTTCAAAGCCATTGAATAGAATTTAACAACTTGTATTGATGCAAGAGAGGCTAATATAAGTGGATAAGGGCTTGGAGTAGTGTCTTTCATAAAAAGCTTTACAAAACTGTCACTTCAGGGGAGCCACATGGTCATTGCTGTCTTTTTTGCCATCATAACCTTCCCTTCTCCCACCCATTTTTCACACAGAACAAAAAGTAATTGCTCTCATCTGTAGTTCCCCAACCATCCTTGACTTGGCAGTAAATGTCATTTAAGGTCTACAGAGGTGGAGAAACCAATATCTGAAGGCAGAGGTCATGGCTAGTTTATAGCTTGTTTATTTTCAAATTTCTTAAGCAGCAAGGTCCACACATGGGAAGGTCCAGTCTGTTACAGTTCTGTTACAACAGTTCTACATAGAATATAATACATTAGTCTTTTTATTGTCTATCTTAACAAAGTTCTTTAAAATTTTAGTTGACTTGGTCACCTATATAACAAGGTTCCAATGGGATATGGCCAAATACCCAATCAAGCAATCCTTGAAGAATATTTCAGAAATTATTGCAAAGGTAAGGTAACTTGTTTTATAAAACTTCCCTATTTGAACTTCAGATACTAATGCACAAAACTTGCTCTCTAAGTGGTTTGTCTGTTTTAGTCAGCTAACAATAGCGGTGAACTTTGTAGCAGTTAGTAACCAAAGAAATACATTAGCATGTGGCTAGGGTTTGGAGAATGCTCTCTGAAGGCTATCATACTGTCTTTGCTGATTTTTGTTTCCTAGGATCACTGAGCTAACAAATAAATAGCCAGGAAATAATGTTTACATTTCGGTTTTGCGGTACTAGCATATTGTTTGTCCAATGTTATCAAACCTTGTGGGCTGATAGCAGTGAACCAGGGAAGTTACGTTCTGAAACCATGGCAGTGGGGGGAGAAATAAGCCTTCATTGTTAGATGTAAAGAAAGCTCAACTGAGAGTTGTCATGCATTTTCCTCATCTTTACATTGGCGAAGTGTTTCATACATGGAGGGTTTAATTTGCATTGTACTCATTTGTGAGCCAATACAGGGTCCTCAGTAGTGACTGGCTGATTTGGACAGTGAGAGGGTCCTCTGCTGGCAACCCTTGCTTTAAGGTCTTTCCAGCCTCTTCAGGTTTTTTTTCCCTTCCCTGTTTTCTGTAATCTGCAGACTGGCTCTTGGAACTGCCTGTGTTACTAACTAGAAATACATAACTTGGGAAAAAGAGGCTGTTCTGGGTACGTATAGAGGTAGTCTGTGGAGGTGGATGTGTAGGGACTGTAATGGGGCTGGGATAGGGGTAGGTGCTGGCAGACTTGTGCTTTGCTATAACTGCAGATTTCTGAAACTACTACATCAATTTTTTTGCAGAGATTACAAAATCTTAATATATGCTACAAAGCTGACTGAGAATGCAATTAGTACTTTCATTTTCGATATTTTCTTTGGAACTATCACTGTATCTTGAATTTATTTCACAAATTACATTTAGTAAGTATTCCTGGAAAACATCTGGAGTGTGGCCTTTTGCTGAAGGATGACTGGCTGTCTTATGGCTCTGAAGATTTGCACATTACAAATATCTCACAGATAGAAAATAACAATCTTAATATCTGACACTAGCACATAATATTTGCTTCTTCAGAAGAAGGTACCAAAATGAAGCACTGAACTTTTTACAGCTGTTATAGTACAGCACTTTTTTTTGCAGAAATTAAAGTAGTTGAAAAAGAAACACAGGACATGAAGAGATATGGCCTTTATTGAAAATTATCAAAGATTCAGTGCACGTTAGTCTGCGTCCTGAAGTCCGCTAGATAAATAACCTGCTTCAACAAAATTGTACTCTAGAATCTGAGCTTTAACTTACATCCTTTATCTACTTTAGGGACCTCATTGACCTATTTGGTTGAATAAATGCAGAGAAATGGATCTGCTGGAGTTCAGTCTGAGTCATTCTGTTGAAGGTTTCCATTTCTCTTCATGTTTAGCTGTGCTTTTATTCTATAGGGACAGCTTCAGGACACCTATGTCATAAATCTGATTTCAAATAATTTATAAAATATTTTCAACTGTGAGCCATAGATCTGTGTCTATAAAGTAGAGAAGAGAAGGAAGATGACTGAAGATGCTTTATGTTCTTATAGAAATGGCCCCTAGGAGATCATATCACAGGACTTGAAGCACTTTTGTCCCAAGGCAGAAAGAGTCCTGACAAAGATAAAATCTCTGTGTAATCATGTGCCAAAGTGAAGATGCAGGAAAATTGATAGAGCTACATTAATTAAAATCTGTGAAGCCTCTTGACATGTTGATGTTAAATAATTTGAAAAGCTTGTCATATCATGAATTACTACTTTTCCTGTATGGTTTTATATCATCTTCACTCACTCAGGCAGCAGATTCTGATGTCTGTCAAGATGACTAATGGCAATTGCAGTGGGGGGTTTGTCAGTTGAGAAGAAATTACAGCAGTGTTAGAAACATTTAAAATAAAATGATATCTGCTGAAACTATCCATCAAAAATTTTCAGCTTTTAACGTTTAGAAGTTTTGTGACCCCCAGTGTCAGTACAGAAGACTTTGGAGGTGGCATCTGTGCCATGTGAGAGCTGTCACTTAACTGAGTCATTCTTTGAATTTGAAATTAGTCATCATACTTATGCAAGGAGACAACCTCAATATTTTTAGTGCCCTAGTCCAACTTTTTCAGTAACCAGGCATGCACTGAAGTGCAACAGCTCAGTTGTATGACTACAAGGCACTCATATATTGCCAATGACTACCTAAATGGTTTGAATATCTGGGATTGCTCTGTATAGAAATAAGCTCACTATGTTAGACTGGCACTTTCCTTAGCAATTCCATGAGTCTGCCTCCTTTTGCAATGACCTTCATGAGTTATTCATCAATTCTACTCCCAAAAGGGAGTTTGTATTGTTGCTTCATTTGGTAATTTTAGCAATTTATTTTCAAGAGCCCTGTTGTGGCATTGAGGTTTGTGGTTCTGTATTCTCTAATATTCAGTAGGAAGCAAAGCAGTTTGTTTTTTACAGTAAACTTCAGTCAGTGCAGCAGTAACAGGGTTTTATCTAATCAGTCATATTCTAAAAGACTACACAATGATAGCAATTAGAGCATTGTCAATTAGGAAATGCTGAATGGAACTGGTTTGTAAAAGCAGTGTTTGGTATCAATGGTTTTTGGGTTTTGTCATTAAGTAATTCATAGTTAAACTTGTTGGAAGTCTTGATCCTTGGAAAAGGCAGAGGGTTGTCAGTCTGGAAAAGAGCTCAAATGCACAAAGGCATCTGGTTATCTTCTTACTAATTTTCCCCTTACGCTGTCTTCTAGATGTAAAAAAAAAAGGTGCTAGTGTTACTTCTTGTAGTATTGAAGTTTTCATGAAGGTATATGCCTTATGTGACACCTGCTGAAATGTTTTGCATGTTGCTTTGCTGAAGGTTGTATCAGTCAAAGGATTTAAATAGCCTTAAGTACTCTTCTGTTTAATTTTGTCGTTTTCAGAGTATTTTGGCTAAAGGATTTCTGTGTCTGTAAAGATGTAAGCTGTTAATGTGTTGCCACATGAAACTAACAATGTTCAGGCTTTTCATGACTACCTGCTACAAACTACCCGGCTTAGGTGTTACCATAAACAAGGTCACTGTTTAGTTAAGTGACCTCGCTTTTAAGAGAGATCTATTTTGTGGAAACAAAACCATATCTGGATCTCCAAGCTGAGGTGTTTTATGCAAACAAAATGTTTTGTCAGTGGTCTAAGTCTATATAAAAGGAGAGTCCCTTGACTGTGTTCAGAAACTTGTCGCTGGGAATTTTTCCATGCTTGTAGCTCCATTCTACAGTGAGGAGGCAGTGAAGGAGGCAGTAGGCAGCATTATAATGCCAGACCAACACTGTGCCATGTTCTTTCAGTTACCCAGCTGTTACTGAGTGGACTGATTTTAAAACACTTCCTTGTATAGAGTACACACTGATAGAAGTATGGTTAGCAGTTTAAGATGTACTGAAGTGCTCCATTTGTTTTGTTTTCCACTTACTGCCAAGTTATCTAGCTGAGAATGAATCATTTTTCATAATCATGCTAATTAAGCCACCCTTCTCAAATCCATCCTCCAGGATTACTTGAGTAGCAGTGCCAAACGGAACATAAGTTCTATTCTAGCTCTTTAGACACAGTTCCTTTTCTTTTCATTTTTAAGGGAGTAAACCAGATTGACAATGATCTGAAAGCAAGAGCCTCGGCATACAATAATCTGAAAGGGAATCTTCAGAATCTGGAAAGAAAGAATGCGTAAGTTGTGTTATTTTTTGTTAATGTAGCGCAGGAACGTTATCTAAGCATGAAAACTTAATAAAAGGTGAAGTGATACATGCTCTAAGCTTAATGTATTTTTGAGGTGTTTATCCATCTTCAAGAGCAGCTGTCATAAAAAACCATTTATTTCCAGCTGTCTGGTTGGTGTTAACTTACTTGTGACTGAAAAGCAATTAAGAAATCACAAAAGCATGTACAAATAGCATAAATTGCTGGAACTTTTGAGAGGAGCTTGCTGTTAGTGGTGTGTAACTCTGCTACTTAGGTGTCTTGTCTAAATAAGGAAGTCTTTCCTTCACTCCAACTTAACTGGTTTTCTTCCCTCAGAATTTACCAGCAGAGACAGCTGTTGTGTGCAGGCAGATAATAAATTAAACAAGGGCTGCGTGTTGTCTTGTCACGTACGTGTGATGATTATCTGAAGTACGGTTGAGGTACAGTAGTTCATCTGTGCAAATGTGGTGGATTATCGTGCCTGAATCCTGCCATTACAGTGAATGGCACAAGCCTGCTGGCTGACTCAGAACCATGGGTCATGCCAATGACAGTACGTGACAAGCTGCTTTAGGATGAGACATAGCTTCTGTGCTAAGCCATGGTCAGCTGAACACTGTTAAACCTGTGTGTGTTCTTGGTCTTTCATGAATATGAGGAAATACACTGCTTTAAGTTTTTATTGATGTTCTGTGTGTAGATCTGTACTATGTTAGTTATAACTCTGAGGCCTCCTGTGCTAGAATCCACAGTTAATGGTTTTAATGGTTCTTGTGGTTTTAAATAACTTTTAAAATGACAAGTTGGCCAACTAAGCATGTGACGTATTAGGAATATGGAAATGACACACAGCAGTGAAGCTACTGATAAAAATGTCAGTGTCTGTGGACAGTGAGATATAAAATGCATATAAGGACAATTTGTTTCCTCTGCTAGTAGCAATTGTGTAGGTAAAATGTATTTTTGAGAATGCTGTATTATCAAGCACTGGAAACTGTTACCCAGACAAATTCAGTTCTTAAACATGTAATTGTTCTCGCTGTCTTTGTTTCTCTGCAGGGGAAGCTTGCTAACCAGAAGTCTTGCTGATATTGTAAAGAAAGAGGACTTTGTACTTGATTCAGAATATTTGGTCACGTTATTAGTGATTGTGCCGAAGTAAGTTTATTCATCCTAAGAACAGAATACAATAAGAAAGTTAAATCAAATAATAGATCTCACAACCCTATAATAGTGAAAGGATGACATCTGAATTTACTTGGGGCTTTCCTGGATGAACAAACAGAACTGTTAAGATGCTCAGGAGAGATAAGTGAGCGTCTGTGCCTGTGTTCCTTGTTCACAAAAACTCCTCATAAGGACTGCTGAGTGCTCATGAATTTCTTGAAGAAACTGGAGATTAGATTTATGTCTCTTGTCCAGTGTTTGCTATGACTAGTCATGTTCCAGATAGTGTCCTTATGACAATAAGTGTTGAGTAAAAACATGACTTGTTTTACATTAGAAGACTTAATCATTAAATTATCCTGGTTAGGACTATGCCAACTTTCACCACTTAGTAAGTGAACTCTTTACTGCTTTGCTCTGCACGTTTTTTAGATTGCCTGAAAACTGGGGTTTTTTTTTCACTTACCTAAGTCTCTGCCATTGGAACCCTGCTTACGTCCTGTCGAAGGCTTGCTGGGGGAACAGAGTGTTCTTATTTGAAATGTTTGAACCACAGAAATCTCATCTTTTCCTCTGGCCAACGAAAGTGGTGATGCCCTCAAAACTGTTGTAAAATGAGAAAATGGCCTTTGACTGTCTTTCTGGAGCTGCAAGCAAAGAGAGCTTCTGATTTATGAAAAGCCCGCAGGCTCTCTTTACCACAGGAACCATTAGAGTCTGTCACATGTCAAACTCTGGTGAAGGAAGAACAGTTTTCCAGTGGCTTTAGCAGAAAGCAGACGGTTAGAATATTTCAGCTGTTATTTTTCTTTGACTTGTTTTTGCTGTTGAAAGGATGGAACCTCTTCACAACCAGCTACAGAAAGGCAGGGCTTCCAAAATTCCCAGTCCTTCAGGCAAGTGCAGGACTCTAGAGAACATGTTTATAATTGTGGAAAAAGTATTCCTCTCCTCAAAAGAGCAGAGTTGCATGAGGAGTTTCTGATTAACCTTGACAGTTAATTCCATTTGGTTCCCTGGGATCTGTACTTAATGATGATTTAATTTCATAGTTCTTTGATATAAAAAATGTTGCACTTGTAAACTGACATGAAGACTGAAAATATGTTTCTTTTGCCATCACTATAGTTTCTTTATCAATAATTATAGAGACAACACGAGGAGAACAGAGCGCTTCTTCAGTCTTGCATATTTCTGAAACCTACACCTGAGATGGAAGATGTGATGATTAAATGTTTTTACCTTTAAAAAAAAACTTACTCCATTAATCTCAGATTAAAAGTCTAACAATAACCTGTGTGTTCACTAGGTTAAATTACAATGACTGGGTTAAGCAGTATGAAACACTAGCAGAGATGGTTGTACCACGTTCCAGCAAGTAAGTTGTTAAATGCTAAATCTCATATTTGCATGTGCTGTGTTTCAGGAATGATATTTATCTAGAAAGACTTTGAATTTTAAAGATTGGTGAAAAACTTGTCAATGTGTCTGGCTTTATAGTTTTATCTGATCAAATAATTGAGGAAAGATTCAAATAAACTCTAAGGTTTACAAAGTTATCAAACTTAACTTGTGTGAGAAGAGTAAGAGAATTGAAAAGTTATTCTAGTTCTGGTCAGATATATTCAGCTCCCAGTTGGAGTGTGGTGGAGATAAGCAACAAATGCTTGCTGCTGACCTGTGAGCTTTAGGTCTCTATTCACAGGACTTAAACAAATTGTATGAACACTTTGAAAGCTTCCAAAAGAATGGAGAACTGGAAGTGTAAATGGTTTTGTTGTGTACAAATAAAGGTAGCTTGTCTCTTTGGGTCCCTGGTATCAAGCTGGTGCTAGGTGCTGTGCTGGGCAAGATTGAACCACTTTAGCAATCTTGTAACCACATCGAAGATAAAGTCCACATGTAGCACAAAGCATCTGTTGGTGGATAATTTTACCTAACAGACTGAGGTTTTGATCAGGCAAATCTGATATTACTGGTTCTGTGCCAGTTAGAAAATCTGACCTTGCTCTGGATAGCTTCTCATTTGGAAGAACTGCTAGTGGTTCTTATTTAATTATTGGAAAACCATGGCCTAGGGCTAGCTTAAGAAAAGGCAACTTGTTAAACTGTTGGCTAATGCTTGTGTTGAATGCAGTATGACATTGAGGAACAGTCTAAATCTGTCCAAGCTTTTTTTTCTAAGGTAAAGCCTCAAAATAAGCAGTATTATTTTTAATTATAAAATAATAAATCTAGAGGTCCTCTTTACAGCCTAAGAAACATTTTCTTTTGCCAAACTGTATATTTTTAGTTAGTGTATTTTTCTATTTTATATCCATTTCATTTTTCTTTAAAACACACATTTCTAATAAATCTGTATTCCAAATGTTTCAGCATTAAACCAGTTGCTTTTTTTGTTAAATAATTTTTAGTTTGGGCAAATATTGTATGATGTGGTTTTGTGTGATGAAGTCTCTGAATATGAACTGTAAGCTGCCATGATTTATGAAGAGAGTAATTAAGAGCAGTCAGTTACAATCTGTACGAGGTGCTTAATTTGGGAACTAAGTCCTGTATTATTATCTACATTTATGTCTTGTCTTGTAGCAATAAAGTACAACATGTGGTACTATATGAGTGGTCTGTGCTGACTTGAACCTGATTAATTCTGACACTTGGTTTGTTTTTCTTCTGTGTAGTGTACTCTTTGAGGACCAAGACAGCTATCTTTGTAATGTCACCTTGTTCAGGAAGGCAGTGGATGACTTCAAGCACAAAGCCAGAGAGTATAAGTAAGGTCTTTTTTTATGTGCATTCTGTCTCTCATGCTTTGAAGGATCTTTAGATAGGCACTTTTGTTTTTATTCCCTTCCAAATGCAGATTTATGGTCCGTGACTTCCAGTACAATGAGGAAGAGATGAAAGCCGATAAAGAAGAAATGAATAGACTGTCAACTGACAAGAAGAAACAGTTTGTAAGTCTTAATGAACTGGTCATTACAGTAATGTGAGACATCTAAGAAACTTGTTATTACTACATAAAAATTTCATGAAGCTGTGATTCAGAGAAAGCATTGTAAGGATGACATGTAGCCAGCTTGCCACCCAGCTAATCTGCTCCGGGATAATTGAATTTCCTGCAGCACAAGTGCTCCTCACTGCATTGAACCAAGGGCTGCTATTGCAGCTGATAATGTTTGAAGTTTGAAAATGGACAAGTATTTGAATTACATAATCAGATATTACTAAAATGATCTGTAATATAGTTAAATTGTGACAACTGAGATGGGGAACTGAAGAGACAATGGGAAGTCTCATTAAATATCTCTTTACTTTGTATCAAAACACCCTTGAGCCATTATGTCTGTAGTGAACTCTGTCTTTAACTTGTCTTTTATTATGGTGCAGATATTGAGTAGCTGCTCAAAAATGCATAATGGGCTGAGTCTTTTTCTGATGTTTGAATAGCATTTTTTTTTCCTCTCTTCTCTTTCACAGGGGCCTCTGGTTCGGTGGCTGAAAGTTAATTTCAGTGAAGCTTTCATTGCATGGATTCATGTGAAAGCATTACGTGTTTTTGTTGAATCTGTTTTAAGGTAATGAGGCAGACTTGAATAGTGATTTGCTTCCTAGACTTGGTAAGAATTTACATCTAGCTTGGGTTTACCAAACTGAAAGCATGTGAATGCTGCTCTTCTGGGAAGGAGGAAGCAAAAAGTAGGGCAGTAAGAATAGCTGGTGGCAATAGCTGATGTTGCCAGTTGTGAAATATTTGAGGTAGATAATTGTGTATCTTCTCCTTGGATAGTCTTTTTATTATTGCTTTAGGAGTTACAGATACTCTGTACATAGCGGAGAGACATATTTGCTGATTTTTAGGTTACTTTGTGAGCTGCTTGTAACAAAAACTAACTACATCGTATATTTAAATGGCAAATTGTAATAGTTCAGATTAGAAACTATTTGGGCTTTCAGTAACATAGTTTGGCATGTGAAATGTATGCTTTTTCTTTAAGACATGCCTTTTGTAGTCTAAACTTTTCAGTATTAAACCATTCAATATTCTAACTAGAAAATTTATCTGCTTTTTTTCTTCATACTGTCCACAAGTGTGTTACTAGTCAAGAACAGCTGTAGTTGTTCTGCAAAGGAAGGACCTTTATTTTTTATAGTTGAAGACATTCCTACCGTGGTCAGAAAAGGGCAAAGTGTTTTTAGCCTTTTTGATAAGTTGAGGAGAAAAAGAAAACAAATCACATGAACTTGCATTTGTGCTGCTATGGCCTTATTGTGAAGACAAAATTTTGAGTAAAGAAGGAAGCTGAACTTGATTGGAAACTTGGCAGCTGTTTCCATACTCCTGGAAAGGAGGATTAAGTAGAAACTACATTGTCTGCCAAGCGTCATAAGCAAAGTAAACTAATGGAGTGTTCAGAATTTAGTCTGAATGTTCAGGTAACATTGAGAATTATGCTAAATACTCAAGGATTAAAAACTATTTTTAAAGTATTTTTGCTTCAGTTTTTTTCTTTTAAACTTGAAGTTCTATTCTATTTATGCCTTATGAATTGTAGACACAGAATAGTTTTGCAAAAATGGAAATGAGCAGAATTTCCTCTTCAGCAATAGGATTCTTCCTCAAAATAAAATTCTGCTTTGAATTATGAAAGAAGGTTTATTTCAGCATTTGCATAGTTTTCTATTTGACTTCCTCAGATATGGTTTGCCAGTTAACTTCCAGGCAATGCTGCTTCAGCCTAATAAGAAAACTATGAAGAAACTGAGGGAAGTTCTGTATGACTTATACAAACATCTTGACAGCAGTGCAGCAGCTATCATTGATGTGAGTACTTTTTAACTGCTACTAGTATGCTTAAACAAAGCAAAAAGTCTATTGGCATAATTTAAAAGCTATACTTCTCCGTATTCTTCATTTTCTCACAGTACAGAGAATTTTGTCTCCTAAAAAAATACTCCTTCTGTTTTACACTTTTGCAAGGCAGATGGTATTTAAAGTTGCAGCCAATACATTTGAAAAGCTGTCCGGGTTAAAAGTCACATGTAATTTCTTCTTACTGCAATCTTTCCTACTACTGTTGAAAAGATGCAGACTGCAAGTCAGCATAGAGTCCTCTGCTGAAGAAGGTTGAATCATTGTCAAAATGGAATCAGCCTTTCCATCTGTAGAGGTCTCATTTTCATGTGTAAAACTGGTTTGTTGGGAGGTTTATTCTACTAATTTGCTTTGTATTGAAAAGCAGTGATTTTCATAGTTAAAAGTTAACTAAAGATACCATGAGTTTAGCTGAATTAAAAAAGATTCGTAACATTATATTGAATGTAATGTATTTCCAGGCCTTTTTGTGGAAAGAGGATGTGAAACAATTTAGATGAAAATTAAAGATGCTGAACTTATGTAACTTCCTGGATCATTCAGCACCCTATAACATTCTTATCAGAAATTGACAATGTTTAGATGTAGTAGTGATGATGTTTTTATTATAGCAATGGATGTGAATTATTGATACAGAACTACTTAGATTTTGAAAAAGCACTTTGTATTTACTTTTGAAAAATATTGTTCATCATTTGTCAAAGTTCTAACTTTACCTGTTATTTAAATAGTCACTTGAACGTGAAAATTTAAGCTTGAAGTTCTGCCTGGCCTATTTGCTTCTAAAACACATGAATATTTAATCTACTTCTTAATAGGAGTCTGAATTGTAAGAGTATAACTGGTTTCTAAACTTCTATTTGCAGGCAACTATGGATATTCCAGGTCTAAACCTCAGCCAACAGGAGTACTACCCATATGTGTACTACAAGATCGATTGTAATTTGCTGGAATTCAAGTAAAAGTTCCCTAACATGACAATCCTCTCAGTGTTGGTGTAAACAAACAGAAGTGAGGTTGAAGTATAGTAATACTTTTAACATTCTACTAATCATATGCTTGCTTCTTATGTTAGGTGAATTGAACACACTGTGGTCCATCTCTAGACATTTTCTTTTTAAAGAACAGTGTAGGTAACCAGCTTTTAATCGACTATGTCTGTAAATGTATATTGAGAGAATTGAAGTATTTGTAAACAGAGTGATTTATTTAAGGAAAAGCTTATCCCTCTTTCATATGGTGGTCTGTGTTAATTCCATTTACTGTTGTTTATAAAAAAAACTTGTTTACAGAAGACTAGTGTAAATGTTCATGGCCATTTTGTTCATTTGATTTAGTAGATACAACTGTGTTAACGTTGTTGAACTGTGATGTAAAGTATGTAAAGTTGATATGAAATCGTGCTTTCTGAATGGTTTAAAATTACAATTGATGCACTGTAAACACAGGGAAAATAAACATACCTGTGCAAATGTGTCACTTTCTTGTACCATGTAAAATTGCAGATACTTGTGTCTAAACTGAAGCAATGTGTTAAGTCTTTAATAGTGCTGCATCCTGCACACACTGGTACAGAAATGCAATTGGCTTCAGCACAAGTACTTTCAAGAGATGCAGGAATTAATTTTGCTTTGTGTAGAAAGGCTCAAGTATGTTGTTTGGCCACCACACATATGTTTTTCATGTTTACATCTTTGTGACTCTAAAGAAAAAAATGTGAGACAATTATTGGGGAGAAAATGGCAAGCTGGAATAATAACAAGCTAGGCTGAGCTGGGATTTTGGTAATTCTTTATTCTTTTCAGTCAGTTGAAGCTTGAGACTATTTTATGGCTTTGAATACTGTGCTATTTGATGCTCGCGCTTTTTTTTCCTCCTTTTTTTTTTTTTTTTTTTTTTTCAAAATCTGTTCTACCACACAGGGATACCACACAGGGACTATGATGGCTTCCTTTTAACGTGGATAGAAAGAAGTTGTTTATTTCAGTAGCAGCTATTACAAGTGTTCTACCTGTCTGAGTAGCTAAGTATGCAGTAAAAGCTGCACTACTGTTTAAAACTGACTTGAATCAAGAGTGAGACGGGAGGAGTGCTGATTTTTCAAAATTAGTATTTGAAGTAGCCACTGTATTCTTATCTCAGTCTCTAACTGAAAATACCAGTGCCGTGGCTTTAAGAAGTATAGAGCTTTTAGCTGTGGGCTCTCTAATCATAACCCAGCAGCTCCTTTGAGGAATTGGCTAACTTTGTAAGCCTACATTGAGATCTCTAATTATTAAAAGGGAAGTCTAGCTTTTGAGTGCAGAAGTTGCATCTAGCTACTGATTTTGATGGGGTTTGATGTCTGTGAAAATATTTGCTGTGTAAATTTATATTTGCTTTTCTTCCTATTTTTATAGACAAAAAGGGAAATAGTGAGATCAGGTGTCCTGTTGTGGTCACATTTCTGCTTCTCCCACTTCTCATTTCCTTACAGAAAATAACAGCTGTTTACTGTGTTGTCCAGGTTGTTAAAGTGTGCTGAAGTGGAAGAGGTTTTCCCTTTTATCACTAGCTCTGCCTCTTCCACTGGCTTTTGTTACTGCTGCACACAAAGGTTGTCATCTTGGTTCTGAGCCCACTATAACACATACACTGCTTAAAGGTAAAGGGGTTTTTTTGGTCCTGCCTCTCTAATCACAGGAAGAATCAGGCTAAACTGTTGTCTGTTCTTCACCTTAGTTCTCTTTTGATTTTGTTTGCAAAGCCATTTACAAACAAGTGCAGGTAAGTGCTTAGGTTTCCAGTAAGTACTGTATGAAATGCTTTGCTGTGTATTTGACCCTATTCAAGATACTGGTGCCTGCTCAATCAGCCTTAGATCCTTCTGAAATGAATGGAAGCAAAGGGCAGGTGGACAACAGAATGACACCACCATCCAAAGTGAGGGAAGCAGTCAATATGCTGAAAAATAGAGAGATGTGGAAATGCTGGAGAAATGGGCTGACAGGCACTGCATGGGCTTCAGCAAGGAGAATTGCCAAGTCCTGTGCTGGGGGGCAGATAACTCTTATGCCCTAGTCTGGGCTGGGTGTGGACTAGCCAGGAAGCAACACTACAGAGAAGGAGCTGGGATTGCTCATGGGAAACTAGTTGTGCTTGTGGCCAGCCATCTCCTGGGATGGCTGTTAGCAAGTGGGTAGCCATCCTTCCCCAGTATTTGGCACTTGTAAAGTCATGTCTGGGCTCTCTAATGCAAGAAAATGGAGTACCACGATGGAGAAAGTCCAAGGGAAGCTTGTCAGGGAGGTGCTGCATGTGACACTGTTACTGAGTGAATCGTGTCTCTCCATGCTGGGGGGAAGAGGGGAAAAGCAAAGAGAAGATTTTACTGATATTTACAACTGCCTGAACAGAGGATACAGAGAAGATGCAGCCTTCTGATGTGCCTGAGCACTTCTCAGAGGTACACGGCAATAAAGAGAGGCAAAGGATGCAAATCTGAATGTGAGATTTTCTCACTGGAGGCTGTCGTGGGTTGACATTGGCTGGTGGCCAGTTACCCACCAGCTGCTCTCTCACTACTCCTGCTTGATGGGATAGAGGAGAAAACAAGGTGGTAAAGCTCCCAAGTTGACATAAAGACGTAGAGATTGCTTACCAGTTACTGTCACAGGCAAAACAGGGTAGGCTTGGGGAGGATAGGAGAGTTGGAGTTACAGAAGTTTATTGCCAGTTCAAGAAGATTTGGTTTGTGAGAAGCAGGCAAAAAGTGAAACACCTTATCCCCCTTTTTTTTTCCTGAGACTCAGCATAACTCCTTTACACCTAGCCTCTGTCTGTCCAGCAACTTAGAGGAATGGAGAATAGAAGTTATGATTATATGTTCATAATTCCATAATTTCTCCTCACATGTTTCCCCTGCTTCAGCATGGCTCCTTCCACAGGCTGCAGTCCTTCAGAGTAAACCTAGACTAGCATAGATCTTCTGTGAGTCATGTTTCCTTGAGGGCTTGTCCACCTGGTCTGGTTTGGGTCCTCCAAAAGCTACAGTGTGGATGTTTGCTCTGGCATAAACCTCTAATTAGGCTGCAGAAGAGTTCCTGCTCCACTGTGATCCCCTCTGTGGGCTACAGGGAAATAAATACCTGCAGTACATTTCCTTTCAATGATGTATCTAGTCTGGCATTACCTGTGGCTGAGTAGACTCAAAATTGCTGTTTAAAAGAAGAGAAATTTGCAGAGTATTAAATATTAGTAACCAGCAGAATAGCTGGTGTCTGGATATTGTTGGGCCTTCCTTGTGGTGAAGAGAGATACTTTGGATACAGGAGCTAGGGACCAGTGTTACATTTGATTATAGGGAAAAGCTAGAACCAAACCCACATCATTTTCTAGTTTATTGTATTTCTGTGGTTCTTCAAAGATTTCTGGCAAATGAAACAAGGTTAAAACTGTGTAGAAATGGACATTTTTCATTTTGTTTCCAAGAAGCATGCCAAGTGATTAGGTTAGAGAATAATTTGTGGAAGAAATGAAAAACGTAGTATACTCTGGAATGTGAGGAGTATGGGAATTTTATTTTTCTTAAAATTAAGTAACAACAGATGATTTATAGCTTAATAGGAAAAGCAGACATAACTGGATTGTCACATTTTACATGTCTGTAATCAAAGTCTGAGAAGGGGAGACAGCTGCTGCACAGCAGAAGTACCTAAAATAGCAATTACTAGTATTTTCATGAATTTAACAGAGTTTGAAATGCTGATGGATGCCTTTGAAAGCTGACAAATTCAACTTAGTAATGAAACTGAGAAAGCAATACCTGCAGTGAGTTCCAGGATCACCAGGACTGGGAAGAAGAATGAGCAGAGAACTGAGGAGAGGCAGAGGGAATGTGGTGGCCAGGAGCTTGTAGAAGGGGCAGTTAAGCAGACCTAATAACTCATTACTGAACAGGAAGGGGAATGGGGCAGCATCACCACAGCTGAAGTCAGAGCAGGAGAGGATTTCAGTGAATTTTAAGGAAAATGAACCACCACAACCTTGTTGGAAGAAAACATCATTCTATCTTGAAGAATAGCAAGAAGATCTGGGGAACTACTGTCTGGGGCAGCCTGACCTTGATCTCTGGGAAGGACAAAGGAGCGAACTGTGCTAAGGACAGGAGGGTGATTAAGGGTAGTCAGCCTGGATTTGTGCCTTACTGACCTGATGGACTTCTGCAGTGAGATGACTGGATCAATGGATGAGAGCAAAGCAGTAGAAGTTTATCTTCAGTGAGGCCCTAGATGCTGTCTCCTGTAGCATCATTGGCAAATTGATAGAGTACAGACTAGGTAAATGCATGGTGAGGTGGACTGAAAAGTAGGTGAATTTATGGGGCCAAAAGCTTGTAATCAGTCAAAGTCCATGCAGAAGCCACTAGTTAGTACCAGTATATCCCAGGGTTCAATACTGGGACCAGTATTTTTTAACATTTTTAATAATTACCTGGCACAGTGCACCTTCACCAAGTTTGCTGGTGACACAAATCTGGGAGGAGAGGCTCATATGCCAAATAGTCCCTGTTCAGAGGCCCTCAATACACTGCAGAAGTAGGAACATGGGAATTTTATGAAGTTCAACAGAGGGAAATGTCAAATCCCACATCTGGGGAAGAATACCAGATTGGCCACATACCAGGACAAACTGGTAACCAACTGGCTGAGAAGCATTTTTGCAGAAAAAGGACCGAGGACTCTGTTTGGAAAAGTTGAGCATGAGGCAGCAGCATGCCCTTGTAGTGGGGAAGGCCAACAGCACACCTTAGGAAGAGCATTGCCAATGGGTTGAGGAGGGTGATTAGTCCCTTCACCTCAGCACTGAAGAGATACATCACAGCTTGCCAGTAGTTGAGATTGGCAGGCACTATTGAAGACATCATCTAGTTCTCTCTCCTCATGCAAGGTCAGGAAGAACAGATTGCTCAGGACTGTGTCCAGCAAGGGGTTGAAAATCTCCACAACCCTCTCTGTGCAATCTTCCTGGTGTTCAAACAACCAGGTAGTAAAACTGGTCTGTTTAGACAGGACAAGATGTATCTCTGTTTGGGAACCACTGAGAAGTCAGGCACCCTCTTTACACCCTCCCATCAGTACTCCTATCAGTATGAATAAACACTGATAAGGTGCTCTTGAGACTAATTATTTTCTTGAGCAGAGGGTAGTGAGGGCCTCTGCAATGTTCAAGCACTTGTTTTCTGGGGCTATTTTTGGTTTAAGGAATGTAGCTCTTGGATATGGCAGTGCACAGTGACCAGCAGATGTGGAGTCTTTGTTTCAGTTTCTTTTTTAATATATAACATTCTGAAATGCTTAGCATTTAAACCTCTATATTAATGTAGTTTTCATTAAGATATTGATTATTTTGAAAGCTTTTTGAAAGATAAATGTATCTATGATCTGCTGAACCATTAGAAAGACATTGCAAGCAGTGTCTGACTTCTGAGCAGAAGTATTAGAAAGTAACTTCTTCCCAGATATCTTTGTATTTCAATTGTGGTTTTCTGCCAGAATTCCCACTGCAGAGGGGATGTTTAAATTGTGCGCCATCACTTATGTCAACAATTGCAGTGTTTGTCTTCCACTCAACCAGGACTGGATTCTTAGAGCGAAAGACTCTAACAAT
This sequence comes from Illadopsis cleaveri, assembly GCA_013399915.1. Taxonomy (NCBI): domain Eukaryota; kingdom Metazoa; phylum Chordata; class Aves; order Passeriformes; family Timaliidae; genus Illadopsis; species Illadopsis cleaveri. The sequence goes on from VXBB01005920.1 coordinate 1,387,963, forward strand.
ATTTGCCAGCAGCTTACGATTTGTTTCCAGGCAGTGTAGTTTATCTTCTACTGACTTAAGTATCTCTAAGAGCACAATTGGTGAGTTGAGTCAGAAGCAAATGGTATCACGCTTCACATCATGGGGATAGGATCCCTGCCTGGGATTGTTTCATGTTGCTTACAAATGAACTCTGTCATTCTCTGTACTGTGGCACTAATGGCAAGGATCACAGATAGACTAAAGCATGAATGTTTCCTCCTGCAGAGGTCTGGGGTTTGTGTTTCACCAAGCAGCTCACATTTTGTAGGCTCTGGGGAAATACAAGTGTAATATTTGTGTTCCTGCAACTTCACTGAGTAGAATGTGGTTTTCCCAAGGTTCTTTGCAGTCTGTAAGTAGGTTGTTGTAATGCTGTATTTCCTTGAGACACTGGGCAAGGTGGTGCTGGTGGAACCTGAGAAGCTGTGGCTGTGTGGACGCTTTTGTCCTGCATTGGACAGAGCCAACGAGAAAACTATAGGGGAAACTATATTTGGCAAAAGGAGATGGTGGAGAGCCAGCTTTGAGCAGATGACAACAATTTCATGCTAAAAAATTACAAAGAGCAGTGTGAGTGTGCACACCATCGTAGCGCTCGGTGTTGGCCTCACTATCACTTTTCTGAGAATGCAGTGGGTTTAGCTTTTGTCCTCTGTAGCCTCATCAAGGATCTCTCCTGTCTGACTCTGTCCAGGGGCATGCTGTCGCGTTTTCTTGACGAATTGCTTTGGTTGCATCATCTGCAGAAATGAAATCTGTATTTTTTACCTCTAGAGAGCGACCTCGAGCTGCTCTCGATTAACTGCCGGGGTAAGGCTCTCCTGAAGCCTTTGCTGAATGATTTGAGTTTGAACTGAAGTGTTTGGTCTTTGAATGGTCTCGTGGCCTCTTAGTACCAAGGAAGTTTTTAATATTGTCCATAATTACTATGTTTTGCTTCCCCATACTCCCTAAAGATTTATGTGGTGCCAAGCACATATCCAGCTTCTCACTGAAGAACCTGAAGCCATTGGCATGTCCCATTGGTGCAAGAAAATTCTGGTGGACTCAGAATTGCCACTTAAAATGGTGTATGTCTAATTTAAGGTCCATTACGAGATTTCAATTTTTTAAAAGTAGATTCCTTGATTACACTGTTTACTAGTACTGTTTATTTTACCAAATATTAAATTAAGGAATTTGAGGGGTCATATGTATTTTCCATCAAAGCAAAAGTCTTCAGCTTCCAACGTTCCGTACCATCTCCTTTTGTAATATTCAACCCTGCTCCACACCCTGGCAACAGGAGTGATCCTGCAGCTGAAGGCTGTAGAACTTTAATGCAGGCCTTTTAATATTCTTCTCTTTTTAAATAGATTTGTGAGGTTTTTGATGTGTGAAAATATTCCTGTAGTTTCTGAGCTACTAAGTTTTCTTTCCACGACAAACTTAGATTTTTAGATCAAGTACTCAAAATGTAGGGCTTCTAGTATAGCCTGGCAGAAGGTTGCCTTTTCCTTTCACAGTCTTCAGGAGGAATTCCTGGTCTCTGGGGACATGTGGGAATCACGACACAGTTACTTTATCTTGCATGTGTTTGTTTTGCCATTCTCTACCCTGTGTGAGCAACAGCATCAGTCCAAAGCAAATCTGCCAGCTGGTCCAGCTGAACCCCACCTGTTTTCCCATGTCCTGGTTACCTCCTTTGGCTAAGAGAAAACAGAAAAGCTATTTCCAACCAAACTTCACCTGTAAACATGATGGAGAAAGCAACTGTAAGCATCACTCTGGGTTACATGGGACAATGTCACTTGGTAAGGCCCTGCTTTCCCACAGCAGAGCAGCCAGGAGCAGGGCCTCAGCCCTGCTTGCTTCCCAGTCCTGTAATGCTCTCTCACATTACCTTGGTTACATTACTCTGTCACAGGTCATTCCATGTTCCTTACTGAATCTCTTAGTTCTCTGTCCCTTCTGCAACTCCAACTTTCCCCTTTTTCCCACTTATTTACACTCTTCTACTCTTCCCTTTCCTTGTTCCTCTTGTACTTACAAACTGCCATGCTACCAGAGGCTGCAGTTTTGAATGTTTTCATGTTGCTAAGTGATATTTTTCCTCTTTTCTCAACAGCCTGGTTTTTTTGGAAGTCTTTAGTATCTGCAGTCCCCACTTGGTTGCCCTAAATTCAGATGCATTCTTGTCTTTATCTCCCATAGCTAAACAACAGGTTAACTTGCCACATTCACCCTTGTGAAAGCTTGTAGTCATTACTAAAACTGTTTTCTTGGACAATACTGTTTCAGAATTGCTTATATTTCACAATGTATTTGTTGACTGTGTTGTGTGTGTTACAAGAGACTTGCAGTCTGCTCATAAGGGCTTATCCAACCTGCACCAGGCTCTGGAGCCTCAATGCCCCAAGGTATTGTGAAGCAAAGGACAGGCTGATTATTTGGCCGATCTACTCATTATGCTCCACTGATTAAGGGTCTGGAAATATTAAACTACATTTGGATTTTCAGCTACTAATGGTACAGCAAGTAATCAAGAATGAAAAGACACAGTTTTCACCAGCTATTGGAGTCAAACTATCGATAAAAATTCCAGTTATTCCTTGTGAAACTGTGGATCAGAATTACCTATGTCAGTGTTCTTTCAAATTAATTCAAGGTTAAATAGGTGTCAGAAAAAACCATGAAAACAAACATCATGAGCTTAGATGAATGCAATAAGAAATACACAGCATATGCAGCCAGAGAGAGTTCATCCTCAATTGACAGGCCTGTACTGCTTCTGGGACTGTTGTGGGAGATGTGTTAGTGCCACTATGGCACCAGGGAGGCTCTGTTGCCCTGTCACTGATACACTGGGCATTCAGATGGCTTTGAAGTGCTCAGCACCTTTAGAGACACTGTTCAAAGGCCAAATTTAAATTTTACTTTTTCAGACCATGAAGAGTAATCTGTGCACAGGAAGGAATGTCTGCAATGCAGACCCCCAGCCTATAGGAATTTCTTACTGTCATTTGCTCTAAACTAACAAGCATTTTTGGCTTCTTTCTTCCCCCAGCAGATAATTTTCCATTTAAAATAATGTTGAACCAGTGGGATGCAGTTATTCTGCCACTGCTGTTACCTGCACACAGCCTGGTGTGAAGTGGCAGGGTCTGCCCTAAGATGCCATGGTAGCACTTGCTGAGTGCATTTCCACATTGAAAAGGATTAATTCTGACACCATTGCTGTGGTGATGGTTCCTGGCTCTACACCAGTGAAGCTGTTATTTCAGCAGAGTGTTGTAAGAGTCCCTGGGTCTGCACTTACAGAGAAACTGTAAACCATCAAATTTTAGTTCCTGGTGGCAACAAAATCTGAAGTTAATAATGATGAACAATTTTTTGCTAAATAGTAAATCAGGGACATTTTTAACTAGGGGACATAACTTTGAAGAATAAAGTTTATATCAATTTTATTTCATCAGTATGAAATAGAAATAGCAAGTTTCTTCCTGAATACCAAACCGGTGTAATATGAATTCTTCACTTAAACTGTCCAAAATGGTTAGTTTCTTAAAATGTGTTATACACCTGTAGTGGCTAAATTTTCATAAGAATTTAGAAAAAGGCTTTTAAGTGCATATCTATGAGCATCTTTGTTACCAGCTAGAGGTGCTTTTAATCCAATTTCCCTCTGGTCTTGACCTGGGATTGTCATCTTGTGGAAATGCTGTGGTTTAGAAAAAACATCTTTGCCCAGCTTTGGCAAAGAGAGCTTTTGATGGCTCTTTTGCAAAGGACTTTTTCCTCCTCTGAAGATATAAGGTGGTCCAATGGCATTGTAGATGAATGATGATGGATGAAAGAACCAAACCTTTTGGGATTGTGTCTCTGAGGGGACAGCACTAAATGCATCTTGAAACACCAACACACCTCATGGGCTTGGGTGTGTTTTTTATAGATGCTAAGTAGGCATTTACTGCCACCATGTTCAACACTGTGACTGCTCTGGCAGTCATTAGTAATACAAATAACATTTTCAAACCCAGTACTCTGAGTGTTTTTGAGTGGGACCAAACTGGAAAACTGATAATTAAACTCTTTAGGAAGTATTAGCCCAGTTGATACCAGAATGGATTATGGTACCTGTATCTTGGTATTTTTAAAAAAATTACTGTGATTAGTGCTGTAAAGTAGTGATTTCAAATTATTTTAGAATATTTTCTAATGGAAAATATATTAAGACAATAATTAGGTAAAAATAACTTCACATTCTTTAAAAAAACCCCACTTCTAATTCTTAAAAATCAGATTTATTAAATATTTCAGCTGGCCTTATTAAAAGATACTGCTTAAGACATGTAGAAAAGGATTCTTTTTTGTTTCTGTGAAAAAAGTTGTAATAAAAAGTACATTTTTCTTTCAAGCACTTCAAACTTCAAAGCTTCAAAACTTGTAGCTAAAATGAGCAGGTTCCATGCCATCCCCGTTTCAGTTAATGATCTCTTGCCACTTGTTCCTGTCAGACTTGGATTGCACTCAAAATGCCGAATCAAACCTGTAATTTTCCTGTTGTTCTGCTTTGCTGGAGGACCCTTCAAGCTCCTAATTCAGGCCTTTATATCTCTCATTGGCTCTCACACAGCTGACCCCAAGGAATGTAATAGTAAAACCAGAATAATAATACAAAATCCATTTTTGTTTAAAATAACTGTGTGGATACATTGTTCCTCTTGAACTATTTCCTAATTAAAATTTAAAAAAAAAATCAAACATCAAACCCACAAAAATTCCCTCCACAAAACCACCCAAAACCCACAAACAAACTAACAACAACCAAAAAAACCCAAACCAAAACAAACAAACCCACAACAAGAGGTCCTCCACAGCAATGAAATTCAAGTTTCAGAAGACGGTTGTGAGTTTCACAACAACCTCTGGAAGTAGATCATCTGCTTTACAGAACTATTTTTTTATGTAATTACTAACACCTTGTCTTATCTTAAGCAAATATTGGCAGAGGACAATATCTCAAAGCAATACATTTTGAAGTAGCCAACCTTTTTGCATACCATGGCAAAGGAACCAGGATATGAGCATTTCTTGCAAAAGAATGGGAGGAGCAGAGTTAGCAGACAGAAGGCAGCTTAACCTAAGTGTGAAATTCAGCTCTAGACAGCAAGAATAGTGTTGTCTGCATGTAAACTGGCTGTCTCAGTTCTCACCATAGACAACCTGAGGAGAAGTTTGTTAGTGCTGTGTGAGCAGGGGTGTCCAGTGCCATTTCAAACACCATAAGGCAGCTGAGATCTGCTGGAAGAATCACAGAACTGTTAGGTCGGAAAAGACCTTTAGGATCATTGAGGTAGGACGATAGGTAAGACATGGGACCAGTGGGAGGCCCATATCCATCTGGATCCTACCTGGATCACTAAGTGTGCACATGTCCGCAACATAAGTGCTTTGCTTTTCTGCCTGAATCCCCTCTGGCAATCCCCATGGACTGTAGTGGGCCACAAATAGAGTTACATGTCTTCATCTCTAACTGAATCCCAAGGGCTTCATTTTCACACTGTCTCCAACCTCCTCAAGCTGCAGTTCTTACCTTGAGCTCTCTGCAAATCACTGTTTTGCTAAGCTGCTTTCTTGTTTTTGCTGTTGCTTTTTAACCTTTCCTGAAGTTATTTAAATTTGTGGGATTTTTCCCTATCCTTATGGTGAATTGCACACAGAACATGAAACAAAGGTACTGCCAAGTGTGAACCCAACCAAGCATTGAGTGTACTGGGATTTTATCAGTGATCCAGCTGTGGTCAGACACAGCAGGTTCAGGCTCATGGCTTTGTCTCAACCATCAGGTGTGTGAAGATCAAACACTTGGTGCCCTCCGGAGCAGTTGCTGGTCTCTCCTCTGGGACCAGCTGACTCAGGCTGCTGTGCTTGCACAGGTGTAGCACACAGCACACAGCAGGGGCAGAGTATAACTGGATGAACACCTGGGCACTGAAAGGATGTCATGGATAGACCTAATGGACAAAGAGACAATACCCTCCAGCAATGTTTTGGTCTGCAGCACCTTCTGAAAAGAGCAGCTGGGTGAATCAAAAATTCAGAGAATGTTCTCAGCCTGAATGAGCTCATGCCTCCTCAAAAGCAGCTGGTATACTTCTCAGTAATAGATCTTCCTGATAGACCTCTTGGCTTTTATACATATCCTATCATTTATACAGATACCTTAGTTGGTGTACTGGCATGGTATCCCTTACAATGTGTGTATTTATTTTGCTAGCAACACAAAGGCTTGAATATTCCCTTTTTGCAAGTTTCTAAATGAGGCAGAGAGCTAAATTTCCAAATTTCCAGACATGTTCAGATTTGCAAATCCATCAAATCTCAATTTAATTTAAGCCCAAATATTCAAAGACACTCACATTTAGACACAAAGAATGCCAGAGCAGAGAACTATGAAATTAATAATTTAATAGAATTCCTCAAATAAATAGGAATGCATTTACTTACTATCATCACCAGGTGCTTCCACAAGACTGAGGTAATGTCTTACCACAGGAGAATGACTAACTTTTCTAAAAGAAGATTATCTTCGTTTTCCTTTCCCGAATTGACCGACTTCCTACTGCAGTTTGTTTGACTATGGAGTTAAAAAGTGTAACAATTTTAAACTGAGGCAAATGAATCTGTCTTGAGTTGTCACCATTTACAGACACCATTTACTGACTGTCACATCACAGCAAGCTGAGATCAGTGCTACCTTACCTTAATTCACAAATGAATCAACTCTTTGAGATAGAAGTGAATGGAACTGATCTTAACAGAGCAAGAAAAATCTTAGCTGAAGAGAGAAACCTCCATCATAGGAAAAGGGCTTGGTCATTTGATGGAGAGGCAGCCCTTACAACACGGCATTTCTGCTCCATTTGTAAATGAAGGGCTTCTGGCAAACTGAGTTCAACCAGGCGAGAGCAGCCTCCGGCCCTGCTCTGCTTCCGAGAGGAAAACACAGCCGTGTTGTCGTCATTCAGAGAAGGAGTGGATGAAAGAAATAAGCAAACTGCCGAGATGAGAATTGTAATGGAGATATATTTTGAAACTGATGTAAATCCTGTTTGGTGACGTGCTGGTGAGTCACGAGGGTGGGTGGAAGTGATTTTGCATGATAACAGTATCATCTGCTTTCTGCAACAGCAAACACAGGGTCTGTGCAGCAGCCAATGAGTCATATGCTGTGTACCAACCTGAAAGGGGTGAAACCTCAAAATATTTACAGTTGCATTTCACATCTCAGTGCTAAAAGGCGTTAGGAATGGGCACAGGTGGTGCACAGCTATTCTGGTTTCTCCTGGACTGACCACAGCCAACCCAGGAGTCAAAACTTTGGAGGAATCTCAGGAAGATGCTGCTCTAGGCTCAACGTTGTTTAGACAGAATAAAAGAGGACAGACATGGACAGAAGGACAAGATCTTTCAGAATTAGCATTTATAAAGAATGAATTCAAAATAATTGTACTGCAGTAACAGTACAGGTAACAGGCTGAATCCAGAATAACTGTACTGAGGCAAATTTTCAGAGTCACTTTTAAATAAGCTCAGCAGCACTGGAGCTCAAAGGAAGACACACATATACAAAAGGTTGTGCTGAAGCTTAGAAATATTCACAAGTACTTATTGAATGGAGATGACTTTTTCCTCCTTTTTTTGAATATTTTATTTTTCAGATGAAAAAATATGATTTAAAATTTAGCATGATTGCTCTTAATAGGGCTCTTACACACTGATAACACAAATGTAATTAAGTCCTGCTGCTTTCCATCTCCTTTTTCCTGTCCTCTTGGCACTGTAGAGAACAGAAAAAAAGCCTAGGAAAAGAAGACAGCAAAATATTGTGTTTGTTTATAGTTGACTGAGTAAACCCTGTATATGTAGAATTAGAAATTCCTCAACTTACAGAGCTTTCCTAACGTAGAACATACATAACTAATGGAGTGCCTGACTACTTCCTTTTTAATTGCATTTAGATTTTCCTGCACTGTTGCTTTAGACTGATGGAGTATCTAGTCTATATCAAAACTAATTAATTATCTATAAACAATTAAAATGTGGCAGTTCCTGCTCAATTTTTTAATACCCACAGAGAGAAGAACGCATCCAAAGGAAAAAGTCAAAGATATTTAATTAAGACTTGGGTATTAGGGCCATAAAATTTCAGGCGCACTCTGCCAGGAGCAACTGAAGTGATAAATGTTTACCCAGTATGATACTTAGTTACATAAAATACTGGTTTCATAACTAGGTTTTATGATTTACCTTCTTAATTAGGAACAAAGTGTAGTCTTGGAACAGAGTACAAGGTAAACAGATTTTTATGTGGAGGAGCTCTGCAGAGACTTGGGTAAATGAGAATAAATCCATCACTGCTCTGTGCTGCAGCTCTGTTCTGAGTTTTCCAGGGACATTGTGGTTGGTTCCAATGTTGGCTTCTGCAAGGCAGCAGCAATTGATTTGCACCCTTGTGGAGACAAACTCAATGGCTTTCTGCTGGGGAGTAGCACCCAGGTGTTTTGAGTTCTCTCTGCATTATCCTTTCTCTACTTACACTTAATATCCTTGCTGGATATTACACTTGATGTTCTTTATTCAGGTACCTTAATCAACAGATATTTAAACACTCGAATGAGGCCGGGTGCACAGCTGACAATTCTTTATCCCAGAAAATAATATTATTTCACTAGCTGCCAGTTTATTTGAACAAGTCTGGGACACCCAAAGGGACTGGAGGAAGATCTGATACCTTAAGAAAGAGATCTCAGCTGGGCTGTCACAGCCTAGCAATACATTGTAGGATGTGTTTCCATGGGTAGTTATTGCACCCTCCAAACAGTTTGGTGAAGGGAATGGCTGTTTAGAACAACCAGCAGCTCTCAATGTGACAAAGTAATACAGCCAAAGCTTCTTTATTATGACCTCCTTCATACCTCCTTTTCTTTTGATCCCTTTGAACTATTTGAACTCACAGGAAAGGAGGAGATATTTTCCACAAGGACAAATACACCCGGCCATTAGCAAGCATGCTATCCCCCAAGCATCCCACTTTCCTGAAAACCTGGGATCCACCATCACCCAGTCTCTGCTTCTGTGCAGTGGTTGCAATCTACTTTCTATCCTTGACTGCAAATGGAGTAACTCTCCATTCCAAGAGCAGCAAAGGGCACTGCTGCTCAATTCACAAATGAAGCAAATATCCTCATGCAACTTTGGAATGTTTGAACTTCCAATGTGTCAGAAGTTAGATGAGGCAAACCTAAGGGTTTGTTTTGCCACATACTGATTTTGAATATTTCTGTTCACACAGCACACAGAAAAAGCACAATGCACATTGCACAAATGTGCCCATCTGCCCCAATTTTCAGTCATAAGGTATCAGTGAGATGCCATGCAGTGAGGACACTTTGATGCCTGCTATGTATTGGTTTTTCACTACTTGCTGGGAAAATGAATATGATTATACTGATCCTAAATTTCCCACTTACTCAAAGCTTACAGTTTGTTCACTGGGAAACATTCACTATTCACAAGGGAAGGAGACTGGGCCTTGACAAGTTCAGGTCAGCATTAAAGCCCAGCTGTGGTACAAAGGCTGAGAAAGCTAAAAAGAAATGAGCACAAAATTTCCTTGATTGTACTCCATCACAGAAAACTTCTGTGCTGCCAGGCTACAGTTATTCCCAACTAAGAACCTAGTAAATTATAATTTTGAAACGGAATTGAAAGTTTCAGATGGGGGAATTAAAGGCCTTGCTCTCTGACTCTGTGAAACTGGAATTTGAGGTTCTGTTCCAAGTCATTTTCAAATACGAAAAAGATGCAGTGGAAGAGTGAATTAATTTACTTCTCTATATTTATGAGCTGTTTGGGGACATCTCACCAAACCTTCACATGTAGCTAATATTGAGTATCACCCACACATATCCAGGAAGCTGTGAATTCTAAACTGAAAAATCTTGGTTTGAATGGCTGTATCAGATAAATGAATGCTACTATTTCCTTGTTGAAAGAAATGCATAATTAATGCAGATCAATGTGGAAATTATGTGGTATAAATTCAAAAACTTTAAAAGAGAATTATTTGAGAAATCAAGGCAAGCAAATTTCATTTTTCGAGTGTTCACAACAATAAAAGAGAAATGCTCAATCATTTACTCATATAAACAGTGTGAAAGCTGCAGAGGCAATCTTTCTTCCAAGGCATATTGCAAGCTTGGAGTGATGATGTCAAATGGGTATAACACAGCCAAATAATTCTATTTCTCCTCAGATACACAGAATACATTACTAGAAAGAAAAAGTTTTTAATTCAAATTCTTCTCTCCCCTCTAATAATGATCTTGAACTACAGGGGTCCTGAGTAGGTCAGTAAACTGATCTGCTGTCTACTTTCTGGGGTGAAGAAAACAGGTTTGTGAGAAAAGCTGGGGCCTGAAATCAGATTTAACACAATCTAATAAAAGAAGCAGAGATGCTGCACAAAAGAGAGGCAGGACATCTCCTAAACCATCTATTGCTTCTTCTGCACCTAACACTGAAATTGTCATTGGGATACAAAAGGATTCGCTGACCCAGTATCACCAAAGGGAAAATTAATAATGGGTCCTACAACATTTATGTGCGGATTTTATGAGGAAGAGTTTCATTATTTTAAACCTATTTTAGAGGGAAATATAAACATAAATTCCCTGAGATCCCCTTGCCTTGTTCATCCCCTGCCCATCCTGTCCTTTTACTTCCTACTCCCATTATTTCAAGTAGCATATTTTGAAATCAGCATACACAGAGCAGACATCACTGACAGCATGAGGAGGAAAAGCATCACTGCAGTGTGCACCAGGCAGCACAAAACCAGAGCAGCTAAAACACAGCCCAAGCTCCACTAATAGGATCTGTGGGAAACCACGCTTTTTTAGCAATTAATGAAGAGAGGTCAAATTTTAATGCCTTAATCCTCTCCTGGTGTGAGGGTAGCAGCATGACAAATTAAATTTGATCCAAAAAATTGTATTTTTAATCCTTCTCCTGCTAAGTTACACCACTTCAGGTGCTGAAGTAGAGGAAGAAAAACAAATTGTCAAGTTTTTTTTTCCCTCAAGAGCTCAGCAGATTTTAATTCTTCTCTTGCACATTGCCATCAACCTCTTCCTGCCCTGCATCAATTGCTCTTCACCCAGCTTCACAGGCTGAGTATCTCCCATCTGATTACACTACAGGAAAAGATAGAGTCAGGCCAAGGATTCATCTGATGCTGGGTATTTTCTGTTTCTGGAGGCAGATTTTCTTTTCTGTCCATTTTGTTTCTCAGTACAAGTCTCAGTGCAAAACTAATATTATCGAATTCATACCCCTGTACTGTTAACTTGCTGTATTAAAGATGCCATCATCTATTTCATGCACTTCCCTGCCACAGGCTGTGGTATTTTATAGCTGCAGCACATGCCCTCTACACAATGGCTGAGCACGTCTGTGCCTCAGTTTGCTCTTTAGCTCGGACGGAATCAGAATGGTGCAGATACATCAACGTTGTGCCCTGCACACTTGGCAGTGAGGAGTAATTCTCAATAATTGAGAATGAATTATAATAAAAGGGTACCCACAATTGCATTTGGCTCTTTTAACAAAACAGCGCAAACCTCTTTTATTCTCCTAGTCTCTTAAATTTATTTTAAATGCACTGAAGAATAAAACTTCCTTTAGCTGTGGAAAAAAAATCCAGTTTTAAAAAGTAATTCTCAGTTCCACTAGGAGCTGATGAAAATAAATCATTGACTTACTAGAGCTAACAAACATTTTATTTTAGTCATACAAAAAATCTTACTTGAAAGTGTGTTTTTAATTCAAAATCAAAGTGATACCAGAAGTTTAAATAGGAAATCTGTAGTAGTTACATTATTATTTTTCTGCAGTAATTGTCTCAGTGTTCCACCAAAAGTGGAAACTTGAAAGGTGATGTGAAATACTAGAGCAAGGAAAATGAACATGGTTCAATATACTGCTTTAAGACCCCACCTGATATTTATGGTCTAATTCCTGTCTAGTGGTGGTAGTAATAACAGGAATGAAAGAGAAGCCTTTTGTTGCTCTCTTGCCATTGGTTTTTCAAGCGTTCGAAAACTCTGCTAGGAAAAATAAGTGTCAGAAGGCAAAGTTCCTGCAAGTACAGCTAGAACTGAAATCAAAGTGATGTAAATCACACATGTCAGCAGACAGCAGCCTGCCAGAGCCCCTTAAACTTTTAAGTTAAGATGAAACAAAATACAAAGGCTCCCCCAAGGTTCTGCTTCAGTGTGTTCTTCATTTAGAGCACTTGGTCTAGGAAGTTTTGCACAATTACAGTGTGAGACATTGATGTTCTTGTTTTCATCTGAAGACTCAGGGACGTCTGGCAGTTTTTTCTGGGCCATGCCCTAGGCTCACGCAGGGGACACACAGTTCCTGGAAAGGGGGATGTGTGTTAGGCTTCTTTATTGGCTTCAGACACCATTATATCCCATTGCCCTGGGGACTATTTACTGGGGAGCAGTTTAATTGAAATATAATCTCTTTTGAAATTCTCTTTTTATAGAAGTAAAATATTTTTAATCCACCAAAACACTACCACAGTGATGAAAAAGTAGCTCAGATCATTGCTCCTCTCACCCTGGGACCTTGGTAGCACAAGTACGGGGACAAGAGCTGTTAGCAGCACCCACATGGGTAAGGAATCTCAGCAGACCTCAGTCAGAAAATAAGATTATAAGATTGCTGTGAGTCAGTATTTGAATTGGAAGCTGCTTAGAAACACCTCAGTGGTCATCTGTTTCAGAAAGCACAATGGGTGATTTGGCAGCTTAGACAGCAGTCTCTGATCTGAATCCCTTCAGAACAAGAACATGGGACCTCCCATCTGGGATGCAAAGCTAAGACCTGTGGGATCCTCATAAAGATCTTAAGCCAGCCTTAGAGACAAGAGCTTTTACTCCGGAGACTTTGTGTTCCTACTTGCAGCTCCCATAACACTGGACAGCCTGATTTTGGATTTCAATGGATGAATCATTTTTAGCCGAGGGCCACACTGTGTAATGGCATGAAGTGCAGAACATGACTCCTGTATTGCTCTGTAAGTTCTCAGAGGGGAAAGAGTCATTCCTGCTGCTCTACTGCAAAATTATTTCAGGAGAGAAACCTTTACCTGGGATACAGTCTCCCCTTCAGGATATGATCCCACAGTGCCTACTGTCCACGGCGCTGGTTCCAGTCCTGTAGAGACCTTGTGAAGCAGCTCTTGCAATACAAACTGCACCATCAATATGACTCAGCGCAGATTCTGTCACTTAGATTACCCAAGCACAAACTTAAGTTATAGTCTGTTTTGCAGAAGTCTCATGCTCTTGGTTGTTTCTCAAATTCAAGAGGAAAGACTGGAAGTATCTCTGGAGTTGAGCACTCAGTATTGTACCTTCTGTTTCCCACTTATACAGCAGCAAACTGCAACGCCAAAGAGGGAGCAAGGCTCTCCCGGCTAAAACAGGGAAGGGACAGATGGCTTAGTGAAACAGAGCACAAGACCCAGTCAGGGCACATGAGCTGGGTGCAAGACCAGGCCGGGGGACTACTGTGCGGTGCTAGATGTGGCACGCCGGCATGTGCGTGTAAATCCTGTGCGTCCCGATCCTAACCCGGGGAGGAGGGATCTGCTGCTCGCCCGCGGAGCGTGTCTGCCCGCGGCCGCNCTGACCAACACGGACTCCGAGAGCTCGCCGCAGGAGGGCGGCAGCTCCGAGGGCCCCGGCCGGGAGCAGGGCGGCCCGCGCCCCGGTGAGTGCGGAGACGCGAGCGGGCACCGCGGGAGGGGAACGGCTGGGACACCCTGTGCGTGCACATACATACCCTGTGTGTGCACCTACACGCGCTGTGTGTGCACCTACATATACTGTGTGTGCACCTACACACCCTGTGTGCACCTACACACTGTGTGTGCATCTACACGCGCTATGTGCGCACCTACACATGCTGTATATATACGTACACACAGTATATATACACGTGCACACACAGTGTATACACCTACACACACACAGTATGTGTGCCTGGGGTTTGTGCGCCGATTCACTCGTTTTCCGGCTGTGAGGAGAGCGAATTCCGCCACTCCGGCCCCCCTAAGAAACGCAGGCGCCCAAGTGTGCGCTAAATCCGCGGCGGCTCGGCACGCTCGGAGTGTCTGCCCGGCCCGGCCCGGCCCGAGAGCGGCCCCCGGGACCGGCCAGCGTCAGGAGCGNCGCAGGGCTCGGCCAGGCAGAGCCAGAGCCGCGGCGGGGGCAGCAGTGCCTGCTTCTGGGAGACACCCGCGGATGGGGAAAGATCGGGGACGAGCCGGGAGGCGGTGGGGTGGGAGAGCTGAGAATAGCGAGAGAGGAGAGAAGAGGGTTGCGGGAGGAGAAGGGGAGGGGNCATCTACACGCGCTATGTGCGCACCTACACATGCTGTATATATACGTACACACAGTATATATACACGTGCACACACAGTGTATACACCTACACACACACAGTATGTGTGCCTGGGGTTTGTGCGCCGATTCACTCGTTTTCCGGCTGTGAGGAGAGCGAATTCCGCCACTCCGGCCCCCCTAAGAAACGCAGGCGCCCAAGTGTGCGCTAAATCCGCGGCGGCTCGGCACGCTCGGAATGTCTGCCCGGCCCGGCCCGGCCCGAGAGCGGCCCCCGGGATCGGGCAGCGTCAGGAGCGGCCCCGCCAAGCCCCGGGCTACCAGAGCTGGTTCGGGCTCTAGGGACTCGCTCACGGCGCTGCTCGGCTACGAGCGAGAGCATATAGGCGCCGTCAACTGTGGAACGATGTTATCAGAGGGGGAGAGAACTCGGTCCTTGAGGCTCTTGCTGTGGAATACATGGCTTTTTCTTTTGCAAGACAAGTAACTTAGGGAAGAAATTGTAAATTAGGGAAGAGGCAGCTTTCTTCCACACTATCTCTGATGCCTTCTGATATACAGAAAGCTAACCAGAGAGTGGGCTGCACAAGAGCAGACCTGCAAGTTTGAATTTCCCAGTTCTTGTCAGTATGCTACATCCCTAGTTGTGCACCTGAGGTGTTACAGAAGCAACAGATATGGGAAAGGAATTGAGGAGCTCTGATCTGATGTGAAGTTTAAAATGACTTAAGAATTATTGTGTATTGCAGCAGTATCTAGAAATCTCTGCCTAGGTCCAGAAATTCATTGTGCTAGATATTATACAAATGATTGCTGCCCAGAATAGATTATAATTTCCATATAAAGCAGTAAATGCTTATAGGCAGGTTCAGATGAAAAGTAGCAGCTTTACAGACTTTTGTAGGAAGTAATAAAGCACCAGGAAGTGCAGGAGTGAAAATTCACAAAGGTGGAGATCACAGGCCAGCTGGAATCGGGAGACCACAATTCTCTGCTGATCAAAATATGATAGGGAGGGAGAACTCAAAAGGGTCTATGTTGTACTCCTAAAGACTAAAGACAGGCTCTGTAGTTGTCACATGGGAAATTATGAGAATTTGAAGGTGAATGGGTCTATGAAATATTATATTAAAGAAGATTAGATAAGGAATTTAAAGACGTTCAAGATGATGCAGACCAGTGCGTTCAAATGACAGATAACAGTGTTGTCTCCAGCAGTGAAAGCTAAATAGAGCATTACCTTTTTACCCACACTCAGCATTATCTTAGCCATGTTTACTTTGAGCTGGTGCCTAAACATCATAAACAGAAGCTAGACAGTCCACGATCTCAGTCTGAATACGAGGTAATAAAGAGGTGGATCAGTAAGTATTCTTCCTAAAAACATGTTTTAATTGACTTTGTGTTTAGAGATGAGAATATCAGAGATAAGGAGAAAAGAACAACACTTGAGACCAATAGATACTGATGAGGGCATGGAAAGGTCTGCAAGAAAACCTTGCAGAAGAAATTAGAAGGAAGGCAATGAGGAAAGAACAGAGTAGGAGCAAAAATGATGAGTGGGACTTCAGTTAGGGCAAGCTCTTCAACAGAGCTGTGGTGGCGGCAGTTTAAGGAACCTGAGGAACACTGCTCCCAATTAGTGCCTCAAAAGTCATAAAGTACTTCATGAAGAGCTATTGTAGGGTAAGGTTTGAGGTAGGGAAGGAATAGGGATAAGGAGAGGTACTCCAGGGACTAGAAACAGCACTTTAAGTGAATTTACAGATGAAAGGGAGAGCAAGGAGCAATTGGAGGGGCAAATGAGGTCAAGTATGGGTTTAAGACATGAAGAGGAAAACATGCCTTTATTGTGAGAATTGAAAACTACCTAAGAGTAAGAGACAAAAAGAAAGAGTAAGGGAGGGGACAAGAGCAGGGTGGGAGAGATGGGGAAATGGGAGATGAGGCTGTTGTGAGTCAAAGTAGGAAGGTGGTGTAACAGGGAAACAGAAAGGAAGGAGGCAGCCAAGGAAGGGAGCACCAGCCAATGAAGATGGGGAAAGAGCATGAAGTTCTTCTTTGTCATTTTTCATTTGGAATAATTTCGTGAAATTCTGTGAAGAGAGAGACGTAGGGATAGGATGAAAGAAATATTTTGGGAAAAGACAAAAGCAGTAAAAGGTGGTTGTAACTGTCAACATGTCTCAGTTGTAGAGAAAAACAGAACTGGACATCAAAATGTAAAGAGGAGTAAATTACTCAAGGATGAAAGAATGTTGTGTATACAAAATCAGAGAGTGTATCAATGAGGAAAGGGCTAGTAACTATCATATATTAATCTTAGTAATCTCATACCACACAAATTTCATAATATGCTCCCCTTTTTCTCAGCCAGTATATTTAGCTTTCTGTGCCTGCTCTCACTGGAAGTATACATATTTCTGTAGCCAAATGTTTGTACCTTTACCAAAACATTTTGAAAGCTTAAATATTACTAAATTAAAAGGAAAGTATTGAGGATTTTTGATTTTCTCATTTTCTTTTCTATTTTTCCAATTTCAATTGATCCCTTCTTAGACTATTTGTTCATTTCCCTACTTGATTTTTTACATCCATTTTTATAAAGTGTATTGTAATCTCCCTATTTTTTATAGGAAGACATATAGGACAGTGTTAGTTGCTATAACGTACCTAAAATAAGAGAGATGGTCTTACGTTCATGAGAAATGACTTAGATCATGAGAAGTCTCCAACAGACAAAAGTATAGATAGTTGTAACATATAGTAATGTAAATTATGTAATTTAATAGTGTTGCAGTACAG
The DNA here is from genome assembly GCA_013399915.1 of Illadopsis cleaveri. NCBI lineage: Eukaryota > Metazoa > Chordata > Aves > Passeriformes > Timaliidae > Illadopsis > Illadopsis cleaveri. The sequence continues at coordinate 1,405,251 of VXBB01005920.1, forward strand.
GGCAACCAGATATGGATGAAGAGGGATAGAAAAGTAATAAATAACTTCATGAAGTACTGCAGGTGCTGGAATTGAAAGGCATTTTCTGGAAGATAAGTGTACATACTGTTCATTGGGTGAGTGGCTTCTGTGAGGGAGGAAAAAAGGAAAGAGTCACAGTGAGCCCTTACAATAAAGCAATTTCTTGGAAGAACATCCATTGCTATGTGAGCAAAGGACTTTTCACAGGACTGAGCTACTGCGTAGGTTATAGCTGGGGGAAATAATAGACCACATGTCTGCTTAGTAACCGTTCCTTGATCCTTGCAACTCTTTGCACAAATTGCTTTCTCTTTAGAGGGTCTGATTCAGCTAAGTGGAAGTGTTAGCAAAGTAGTGACTTTCAGAGGAAGTAATAATCTGTGGGTACAGATGAGTCCCCAGGGCAGTCACCACGTGTTACACGCAGACCATGGGGAAAAGCCTGAATTTACAGAAAAGCACACAAAAACTGACAAGCATTTTAGAACCTGTTTACACAACTTGTTATGTTATATTGGGATAACTTACTGAAATGTATATGTATATGTATGTGTACGTGTATCCTAGAACTTTAAGATGTACACTTCACTACCAGAAATCAGGGCTGTAAAAGTACTCTACAAACACATTCAATATCAACTCTAACACAAATTAATTTTATTTTAAAGCAGGTTTAAAACCATCTTATTTCTACTTCTTTCTATTTTCATTGAGTAATTTAGCAGTTGTATTCAATTATTTTTTTCTTTATTATACCTGAAAGTGCCTCAGAGTGAATATGGCACGTTGTCATGTGGTCAGAGAGACTACAATCAATTTAACCTGTGGGCTGCAAGTGCCTTAGGACAGGATCTCTCCTTACTGTTTTCTCACAGCAACCAGCACAGTAAGATGCCAGTCTTTAATAGGGATTGTTACTGAAATGCAAATAAAAATAATTAATTTTTAAATGATGTAGCAACCAAGTAAACAATAATTCTCTTGTATCAGAATGGAAAATTTGAATACTGATTGCCTCAGGACTGAGTTGTTCAGTTCCTCAACTAGTAAAATATTTGTTGACTTTTTTATCATTATGTGACCCACAGCATCAGCTAAAAAAAATTGGTTTTTATTCTTTGAACTTTTTACACTTTTTCCTTAGTGAAGTCATTTTTTTCCTGAAGCGTATTAAAGAAAACATTATCCATATTTCACACAGACTCACCTGATGTACTCAGAAGGAAAACTTGCTCATGGCGTCAGCAAACATAACTGCAGTAAGTGATCTGCCAGGAATGAAGGAATGAAACCTGCAATTTAGGATTAGTGGAGACATTTGCAGAGTAGCTATGAAATGGGAGGGCAATCGAGTCCTTTGTAAAATAAATAGAGAAAATCAGAGGAATACAGGAGAAATTTTATCACTGTGTAGCAATCTGGCTGGCTAACAGTTTATCTTGCATAACTGGCCTAATATTCTTGTGTGTTTATGAATGATTCTTGCTCTGCTCTCTGGGGCTAAATGCCTGGCTCATGCTGCTGCTCCATTGTTTTTTGGTCGCTGACAGCTCCGGGAGGTTTATGGACCAGGCTCATCATTTGTAGCTAGGCTTGGGTCAAGACTCAGTATGCAAAATGCGGCATTTCGGAGGTAACCTTCCCCAGAGAAGTTTTGGACAGTCAGTTCTGCATCGTTTGCGGCAGAAAGGACTGCGAGCAGCCGCACCGAGGGCCGGGCTGTGCGAGCAGCAGTTGCCGTGACAACAGAGGCTGCTGCGGGCTCGGACCGCTGCCGTCATCCGCTCCCTCATCTACCAGGTGTGCGCAAAGTTAAGAGCTTAACGGAAATAAATAAGCGAGACTCAGGTTGTAAATAAAGAACCCGGTGCAGCAGAGTGTTTTTCGTGAATTGGACTGCAAAAAAAAAAAAAAGTAATTAGCCATTTGTTTTAGGTCAAGTGGTAAAGAGGGATCAGTGCATTACATGGGTATATCAGGATCTCTTTGTGCTCCTATCCCCTTATGTTCTTTAATTAATGGGTTGTTTCAAAATCTGGTATGTTTAATAAACCATTGTAACAGTGATCCTGATGTGATATTTTTGGGAGATAGTCTTATTACTGTTCAGAGTTTCAGTGAAAGTGAATAAATGCAGCTCTTATGGACTCTAGATATATTGCAGCAATTCCCTTTCCATCTTAGTCCAGACCTTGGGTTTTATAATGTATTGTGTTTGTGTGACAATGTTTTATAGCAAGGAGCAGGGTACAGGGTTGGTTTCTGTGAGAAGCTGCAAGAAGCTTTCCCCACATCTCGTGGAGCCAGGCAGCTCCAAGATGGACTCACCACTGACCAAGGCTTAGCTCATCAGGAATAGTGGTGGCACCTTTGGGATAATATATTTAAGAAGTATGGGGGGGAAGAACCTGCAGAAGATCAGCCGGAGAGAGGAGTGAGAATATGTGAGAGCAGTACCATTGCCATTTCCCATTCAACACATTGTTGTGGGTTGACCTGGGACAGATGTCAGGCACCTACCAAGCACTCACTTACTCCCCTCCACAGCAGGACAGAGGAGAGAAAATTTAATGAAGGGCTCATGGCTTGAGATAAGGACTCATTGGGAGAGCAGTCACTAAATACTGTCACTGGCAAAACAGGCTCCACTTAGCGATATGAAGAGAATTTACTACACTAACAAAATCAGAGCAGGATAATGAGAAGTAAAATAAGCCCTTAAAAACACATTCTCTGCACCCCTCCCTCCTTCCCAGCTCCACCTCCTCCCCCAGTGGCTCAAGGAGGCAGGGAATGGCAGCTATGGTCAGTTCATCACCCAAGGCTTCTCCTGTTGCTCAGGGAGAGGAGTCCTTCCCTTATTGCACCATGGGGTCCCTCCCACAGGAGACAGTTCTCCACGGACTTCTCCAATGTGAGTCCATCTCATGAGCAACAGCTCTCTGTGAACTGCTGCAACATGAGTCCATCCCATGGGCAACAGTCCTCCCAAAACTGCTACAGTGTGGGCCACTCTTCCATGGGGTGCAGTCCTCCCAGGCAGGCTGCTCCAGCCTG
>VXBB01005920.1:1408543-1476357 GCA_013399915.1 Illadopsis cleaveri
AGCTGTTAATTCTTCCATTCCATGTATTTTCACCTTTGCTGGGATTTGATAGTGTAATACTGGTTTATTTTCACATTTCAGTTAAAAAATGGCACTGATACTTATTTGGCCCATCAGCTCATGCCAAGCAATCTACTCCATCACCTCTATAAGTATTTTTAAATTAATTGTTTTTTATTAAATGTCCACTGCCATAAAAAGAGGATGCATCCATAGATAGCAGAACTTAAGTAAAAGTGTCAAACATAATTTAGAGATGAGAAATTTTCTTCTATTATGACCCCTCAGCTTGCTATTCTGTGAGATGTATTGGACTGAATTGCTGGAAAAACATCAGTCTTGTTTGAGAGTAGGTGGTTCAGATACTGCATGAAGCCTCCTGACCAGTCCTTGTGTCTCAGGTGGGAGCAGCCACCACTCACCCCTGTGACAGGAAGGGAGGGCAGGGGCTGGACAGGTTCTCCAGGTGCTACTTCCTTCTCCAGCAGCCTCTCCATTTTCCTGTCTGCCTCTGGGATTACCTCAAAACATTGCAAAAGTTGTAACATCAGCCAACCCAAACTGTGATAATCTTTTCACAAAACCTCTCAGGCTTTGATTAATGTCTATTTAGTTAGTGGCCAACAGTCCTGATAAACCCTTCCTACAGTCTAAAGCAGACCTGCTAGGATTGATCACCCACAGTTTACCTCGGTATAATAATTTACCAAGTGATAAAGTAAATTTACTACAAATGTCACGTACTTGAATTGCATGAAAGGCTTTCCCAGCTGTCACAGTACCAGAATGCAGAAAGGCTGTTGAGCATCAATAGAGATGATTTGCAGGAGATAGGAATTGGAACCATCTCTCCAAATGATTTCCCTGTGGAAAAAAGCACTCTTTTTTGCAGCATTGAAATCTTTAGAAGCAAAAGTATTCTTAGTTAATGAGAGCCAAAGGTCTGTCATTAACTGAAGGAAGAGGTTTTACATTGTCTCTGCAGCAGGTGGTGGGGAGGAGGAATGGTGAAAGAGGGAGAGTGTCTGAAAGAGTTTGAGCAGAAAACCTGAGTAGTGGTTTTGTCAATGGCAGATCCTGCCTGCAAGGTGCTGAGAAGGAAATTACTCTGCAAAATTAATCTTCTTGTGGAAATAGTGCTCTTTCCCCCATCCCAGCCTTTATATCCTGATTCAGGACATTTAAAAATTGTTTTTTCTTTTATTTTTACACTTTTCCAGACAGTTCTAATTCTGTATTTTCCAGTTTAGGAATGTAGAATTCACAGCAAATGGTTAAAAATTGAATTAGTTTTAAGCAAAGATTCCTGCCAATCTCAAAGCAGAAGTGCAACGTATTGCATACAGGAAACACAGTTCAGAGTGCAGTTTCCCTTGTTGTTCATTGACTAAAATTTCCAAAATTTCCACTTTAAGCACTTATTTCAGTAATCTAGCATTGAAGTGACCGAAATCTCTCCTTCCTTTAACTGTGATCATTCAAGAAATATATCTCTTCATAGAAACAGAATTTATATTGCTAGTTCCAGCTTTTTTCCCTCAGATGTTCCTGCAGTTTAAAACAGATTGCAGTTAAAAGAAATCTAGGATTGAAAGTTGGGTTTTATCTTAAATTGAAGCTGTGATACTTAAGACTCAGAAACAGAATGATCAAAGCCAGCAGTTTATTGTGAGGCTTTCTCTTTGACCTGCACCAAGCAGCCCTCTTTTCTGGAGGATAGGACCAGATCCCTCTGTGTATGTGATGAGTGCAGGTTTTTCAGCAGCTGTCTCATGAAACAAGTGACTTGGGCCTTTGCTGTACTCAAAGAAATAATGCAATAAGGCAATTTTACTTTCTGATTAACACATCAGAAAATAAAATACCAGTCTGCTTCCTGAAACTGCCACAATACCTTTTCTGTTCTGTTTAGGAAAAATACAGGTTAAAAGTAAGTCAGAGAGGTAGATGAAATGAGTGGTGTTTTGCCAATTAGCACGGGCAAGCTGATGCCGTGAGGCAAGACTTTACACTTTAAGTTTTTCCTGAGTCCACTGAGGCCCTCTGCATTGCTGTTTGCTTCACTGAGCCTAACATTTTAAGCAGCTGATTAAAACGAAGCAATGTTGAGTCTCCTCCTGGGAGACGAGAGATTTAGGCTAGCTGGTTCAGATGCATGCTAGCTACTGAAGAGAAAAATAACCAGCCCATTCTTTATTGACTGACTGAAATATTTTGATTGAGGGTTTTTATACCAATTTCCTAACAGTGCATATAGTTGTGTTTCTGTCTCTGTACATTTTGTCTGGATATTGTCCTCATGCTGCAATTTTCATCTTGGTGAAATGCTAGCATTTCCCAAGTGGGCTATCAGAATTGTTTCAAGCACTTTCAGTACTAAAAGCATGAATATCTGACTTTTGCACAGTGCTGATGCCTGAATGCTTTCTGAGTGTTTACACTGTGTGTGGAAAAGATGGAAAAAATGCAATGGATTTAGCTAGAAGATGATTGATGGCTGATGGCATTAAGTTTTAATGTAGTTACTGCCTTCATTGTAGGGTGAACACTAAATGGGAGTGATGACTTTTTCACATGCATACAGATACCTTAAAACCAAAGCATTTTATGATCATAGTCACACCATGAACCAGTTAAGTCAGCAGTACTTTTCTGTATATTCATGGACTATAAGGCTGGGAATGCCACCTGGCCATACAGCCCACTGGACTTTCCTTAGTTAATTCCCATAGGGAGCATACCTTTGGAACATTGAGACTGAATTTACAGCTTTGCAGTGACTCACATTTTGCCTAACCCTTTGTAAATTATCCCAGTAGTCAATCACTATTTTTTAAAACAAATGTCTATGTACTACCTGGAACATTTAATTTCAATTCCAGCTGTTGAACCTTGGTAAGCAAAACTGAAGAGTAATTTCAGCTCACATTTCATGTACCTTTAAATGGTTTTCATGAGGATTTATATTCAGTCTGCCTAAATATTTTTGGTGCTCCTCAGTGTGATTAATTGAAATGATGAATTTTGTTCATCTTAAAGTTCCATGTGTGATTAGCTAGCTAATAAGAATGATAGCAATGCTTTCCATGTCTATGTTGGAAATTAGTCTAAATCATAATGAGAGATGTTTTATTACCTCATTCCAAAGGAGAAGGAAAGCCCAGGTAAAGGAGAGGGAAAGAGCATGTGAACACCTGTAGCTCTAAGCCATGGGTCAGAACAGGGTGGATACTGCTGTGGGAAGGATGACTGGGAGAGAGCCACCAGCCTGCTGCTTATTTTCCATCTCACACAGTGCTCTCCTGTAAGGAGAAGTCCTTTCTTGGCATGTTAAGGACAGGTTTAGACAGGAACTGAGCCAAAAGACAGCACTGTTGGAAAACAGACTGATGTGCCATAATGTGGACTCATGATATAGGGCATTGTGCACTGAGTGTATAATTTTTAACATGTATTTTTCATGGGCTTTATTGAAACACCGCCAGTATACTTGCATGTAGAAAAGCAAATACTGGCTTCTAAAATCCAGTACTATGAATAGCACTTCAGAGCTTTGCTATTTGTGTGTTAGTTTTTCAGTTTGGAGGAAGGAGTGATCTGTTTCTGGCATATCATGTTGCACTGGTTAGTTGCTTAATCCATTCTGTGTCATTATTTTCCCAGGCAAAAGATGTACTCAGCTGTCAAGGTCTTCCAAAATGTTGCTGATGCTTATTCCAAAATATAGTGAAAATTCAGTTCTTCTATCTTGTTCCAGTTATCAAAATTTGTACCTTCATGCATTAAATTCTGTTGTCTTTCTGACGTTAAGTCCTTGCCTAGCACCGTGATTACAATTCTCTCAAGTTTATCTTTTGTATCTTCCCTTGAGGGTCAGGCCAAGTCCCTTTAATTCATCTTCTGGAGTCTATTTGCCATGTGGAACCCTTTGTCTGGGGCTTTGAAATGATGACACATTTGTTAAAGAGTGTTGCAGCATGCTTTTCTTGTTTGGAAAAAATATAAATTTTATATTCACCTTTATTTACAGACATGGTTGAAACACTGTTAAATTTGTTTACAAGATAGTTATACCATGATTCTGTATCACAATTTTAAACTGAAATATACCAATATGCAAAGATTTAGCATCTGCATGTACTTGTGAAGTTAGGCCATGCAAGTGATATGAAGGTTTGCAGCTTGAGAGTTTGTTTGTGCTTTAGGATGAGCTCACTTCAAATAAGCATCCCCCTGTAAGTATGGAGGAAGGCACAGAGCTCCTGACTGCCTCCCTACACCAGTGGTGTGCCTGGGCATGGTTCAGCCCTGCCTGCCTGGAGACAGCTTTGGAGAGACCTCCAAAATGTGTGTAAAGTGCAAATGTGTTTGTTGTATTTTGTTTCACTGTCTAAAATTCAAATCACATTAGAGTTCAGAGAAATAATTCTGGATTCTCTGAATGTCTGGGAAGCAAATTTATTGCATTATTGTATTTACTGATACAAAACATTGTTTCTGATAATATTTTCCTGCTGCAGCAGGTCATCCCTCTGTAAATCTGGATCCTTCATCCTAGCTCACAAACCCACTCTCTGCTATGCCTGAAAGTTTCTAAATTGTTTCTTGTTAGGTATAAGAGCTATTGCATATTTCCTGAGCATCTGGTCTCATCCCTGAGGCTACTGCTTTGGAGGAAATGACTTAAACCTGACAGCCTCCACTCCATTCATTTTTTGTTGGATTCTTGCTACGTCTTGTTTCTGCAGCAGAAGGATGCACCAGCCCTCAGGCCGGCAGATGCGTGGCTTTCCCAGAAATATATAGTTTCAAATCAGGAAAACAGTTAGAGAAAAGAGATGTTTCAGTGTTTTTTTTACTTATTATTTGCAGCATTAAATGCAAGAAACTCAGTGATGCTTGCAAACATATATTTCCTCTGGAAGCATCTGTATGTGGTGATAACACTTTTCATTTGTCTTTAACTTTTCATTTGTCTTCACTGTGAGCTTTCTCAGAGTCCATCTTTACAGTGCAGCATCTTTTTAGGCAGGCTTTTTCTAAACCAGCATCTTATGCATTATGCATGAGATAACAGTCATGATAAATAAAAAAGGGTGATGCTGAACTAGAAATTTTAACCTTACTGGTTTGCTTGTAGTCAAAGCTACAAATTTAGCACACTAATCAACAGGTACCTGCTTTAAACAAATGTATGATTGTTATTCCATAACAGAACATGTGACAGCACAGGGTCTCATGGGTGCTGGGTCAGATCTGGAGTGTATTTGGGTCAGAATTCATGTCCTGTTTTGGTCACCACCTGTTGCTTTAAAATGAAGTGGGAGAATACTGTGGCAAATACACATGGAATAATTTTCTCCACAAACAGTTGATTCTTTTGGCTAAGATTAACTTTGTCTCCTTACTACAAGGATTCATACCCTGCCCAAACTTCTTGACAGCATTAGCTACTCAGCATTGCTGATTTTCTCAGTCACAGAAATTTTCAGGTCATCTTGAACCTTACTGAGATTTACTCTTTTGTTGAAGTCTGTGCAGGAGATCCAGGCAGACCTACCTATGTGTTATTTGTAGTTGGAGAAGTTTCCTGTGGTCCTGATATTTAAGGGCTACAAAATTGTACCCCCATAGATCTCTTTTCTGTCTCTCTGTGCCAGATGTCAATCCATTACACTACTTTGCTTTTTAGACCAGTTTTACAGTCATAAACTTAATAAATTAGGTGGTTTCTCCCCTTTTCACATCATCTTTATACAAAGGTGATACAAAACTCTTCATACAAACTCTGGTTAGAAAGAGTTAAGAGTAAGAATTTCCTCTTCTCTTTATAAAATACTGTTTTTAAGAATAATTTGAATTCTTAGGTGTAACCAGGCTGTATGAAGAACTAGAGCAGCATGTATGTCATGTTTATCCTTGGTTTTGTTACCATTAGTGTTGTCATTATAATAAAAGAAATCAGAAAAAATAAGAAATATAGGTCTAATGTCTCAAATTTTCATTCTGTATTTTGCATTTTCACTGACTTCTCTGTGATGAACACCCTATTTACTAAAATAATTATTTTCAAAGCTTTCTTAGACAGCTCCCTCCCAATGTAAATGGCAGTGGGCAGGTTTAGAGCTACGTGATTTAAGCATTTTGAATGGACATAAGCTTGCAAGTCTGTGAACAATTTTTCAGACTGCAATTTTAAATATCTGTCTCCTAAACTACAAAATTGAGATGATGCTGTCTGACACTTTATGAAAACTCATTCAAAATTTAAAAATTATCGTGTTTGTTTTGTTCTGTTGGAGAGCACACCAACCTAAGCTGCTTTCAGCTGCTTGTTCTGATTCCTGTGCTACCTCCCAAGTTATGCCAGTCTGACTGCTTGCGTCATTGGGGGAAGAATAAAGTCTAGGATTGATTTCAGTTTAAAATAACCCTGTTTTCCTTTGATGCTGCTGGAAAAAAGCATTTGTCAAGCTCCAGCCTAAAGGATTTCTATTGTCCTGGTGAGAAAGGCAAGACTTAGTGTGCCTGTGCAGTCCAGCAAGCAAAGAGGAAGGTGGTGGTAAACACTGCCAAGGGAGGACAAGTTCTTTTCGGCACGCTGTGTGTGGAAAGGTAGATGTGGATTTGTGAGCAATAGGGCTGCTGCAGGGGTGCTCTCCCTGTGGTCATTGAGAGAGAACTCGTGCATGTTCCTTACAAATAAACCTGATTACATGCAGTGAAATACCTGCTCCTTGTCCTCCATTCCTCCCCACAGAGGGAGCAGCTTGGCAGTCCCTCAAACCCCGACCAGCCATTCCTGAGGAAAGGTTCACCATCACATTCGTGAGCATTTAATGATCACCCAGAAACCCAGGTTTTGGGAACGGAGCTTTGGGAATATTGTAGCCTTGCCAGTTTATTTGAAAGTAAAATATGTGTATTTGATAGAGCATTGAGACGGGATGGGCTCTTTTCCCTGGCCTAAAGAGGCCCACAGACTTTTGGCAGGAGTGCCATGAAAGAGAAGGTGAGAATGAAAACATTACTGGACCCGTTCATTTAAATGTCTACAGTGATTTTACAACACTCCTGTAAACTGAAGCTCTACCATGAAAGACCAAGAAGATTATTTACCAAACCCCTGCTGTGAGGATGGCATAAATATCTCAACAGTTTGCTTTTAAACCACAATAAGGCAAGAATTGCCACCCTGCTGGCTTGTAAATTCCAGATAGTACATAAGAGAGTTAACTCTTCGTTTTTGTGTACTGTGGCAAATCTTAAATAGCAATGCAAAAATATTTGCTATTTTAAAAGCGACCATCTGTGTTCCTAATCCTTTTTTTAACATCATCTCTGTTTTGCAATCATCATTTTGTGTTATGTATCTAGTCTATAAAATAGGTGTTGCTTTATGGATTGCCAACAAATTTCGTGCTGTTAGCAGCACTGCTTATGTATTCTCACTGCAATTTCTTCTTGGTGTTCATACATTAAGAGCAAGTAACTGAAGCCATTAAACTGTTGCCCACTGTCTAAATCATCTATTTGCTAATGAAAATGAATTCTAGAATAGTTTCTTAACTTCAGAATAGCAAAAATATTACAGGATGAAATAAAAAAAAATCTTTTTTGCTTAGTATTAGTGACCACTAGGTCATCCATATAAAAATATAGTAGTGATAGTGGAGGGCTCAAATACTGACACCTGGTTTATGTTTGACAAGTCTAGCAAAAAAAGTCACACCCCTGCAATACAGGATGCAGCAAGTATGCTCAGGCTGCAAACTAACAGAGAAAAAAAATGAACCAGATATACCATTTTCAAGATTGAGATTTTCCATCAGCCTCTGGAAATGGATTCATGTAAGAAAAAATTTTCTATGCAAGACCAAAAGATGCAACACAATCTGATAAATGAACAATTGTACTTAATAACAAAAATGGCTTTTTAGCTGACAGCTGTTTCACCAGACAATTTAGTCAGAGGCCAGATAGCCAAAGAGACACATGGTGGAAAGTAATTTCATAGCATGATTCCACAGAAGGAAAAACTCATAATTTGGATGTTTGAAATGTCAAAGACTCAATTAATAGAATTAGTATGTAATTCCTAGTGCAGTTTGCCTGTTGAAAACTGTGCTGAAGCTTGTTCTCAGAGCTGCACTGCAAGCTGAAGCAGTGGACTCCTGGCTGAGAGCTCTGACTCACACGTGGCTCATTGCCTCTCCATCTTCCTTCCTGACAACTGGTTTTGTCTACAATATCAGTCTGTGCCACTTATTGCTCTGCACCAAGTCATTTTTTGCCTCTCTTCTGGCCCTGTGAGGTGATAGGAAGAGGTAAAACCTAAAACATAAGTAGGTGGGGAATTTTGGGAGATGCAGGAGAGGTGAGGTTTACTGTTGCCTTACTGAAGTTGCATCTAAACTTAGACATGAGAGCAACATCAGTTTTTATATCTAGCAGAAAAGGCAGTTTCCAAAGACAGATGTATTAAAAAAAAAAATTACAATATAATATTTTTAATTATCAGCTCAAATTTTTTTTTATCATAAACTAGATGACAGCATTATTAGTTACCACCACTACAAGTTAAAGTGTCTTTGGAATACTCTGCCTCCATCTTCTGACTGGTCAGGGAAATGGAGTGACTAGTTTGTATTCGGACTTCTGAACTCACAGAATCAGAAGGGATAGAAGAGATAGAAGAGATCTTTTAATTTGACAAAATTTTATATATTTTCAAGACCAAGGCTTTGAATATTTGGGTGAAACTTTATTGAATTCAGTCATTGCCTTTGCTAGTTAATACTGACAAATGTTGCTTTCTACTGTCAAATCATCTTTTCTTACAGATTTCTGAAAAATAATTCAGGACTTTGCTTCCTTTTTAATATCTTTAACACAGCACTTGAATTCCTACCTGATTAATGCAGAAGGTTTTGATGACACGATGTCACTTCATACAGCAATAGTTTGTCATTGGTTTTCCACATACTTTTTTCTCACTTAGTGTCTGTGACTCCTTAATTTTTCTGGGTTTGATACCTGCATTACCAGTTAGTAAATTTGCCTTCTTTGTTTCTCTTTTAACATAAAGCTCTTCATAAATAACCTTTGACAAAAACTAAATTGAGAGCAACAGTCATGCATCCCACTTACTCCTTGTATTTGGATTTCAGACCGAGTGTTGCAACCAGATGTTGAGTGCTCTGCACTCACAATAAATGACAACTGATTTTTGTTAATGCAGTAAGATGGGAAAATTCATTTATGCTGTCCAATATCATATTGTACAATGCATGTGTATCCACATAGAGCAGAAAGCAAATTACTCATTTATTTGATTGCTGATAGACAAAACAACATGAAATAAATCTTTTCTAAATTTCTTAACTTCAAATGAAAAAATATTCAAGGCAAAGCCATGAACAGGGCAACCTTTCCATCCATATTTGTCTCATCTGACATGCTGACATCTAACCCCTTCAGTTCCCAGAACTGGAACAGATTTAAGGGGGCCTTCTCTGGGTCTTAAGTTCAACTCTCAGTCATGCAAGGAGAGGTGTGTGTATGTAGAGAAGTCCATGGAGACCTGCAGGTGACAAAAATCTACTGATATGCTGCACTCATTGACTGTTTTTCCAAGTTTTCTGAGCCAATGTTTCACAGAGCAGTGACCGTAGGAAAACAGCCAAATCATGTCAAATGTGAGGATGAAGATGCCACAGGGAGGTGGATGAGTATTACCAGGTGATACAAATCTTCTTCCAAACAAAACAAAACAAAACAAAACCCCACAGTTTACCACCCTTTTGGGCCACAGAATAACTTGAAATGTATTATTTCCCACCTACAGGAGATATTCATGGCAGACCATAAAAGAGAGGAGGAACAGGGACAGTAAGTAAGGGAAGCTGAAACTAAGGTTTCACATGAGAGAAGTTCAGGTTTTTTCTCTGAGAAGTCAAAAAATCTAAATGGTGCAATACAACAATTCACAGTTACAACAGTGATCCTCCACCTCTACTCTGCCCTAGTGAGGCCACATGTAGGGCCCTGTGTTCAGTTCTGGTCTCCTCAGTTCAAGAAGGACAAAGAGCTACTGGAGAGGGTCCAGCAGAGGCCCCAGAGATGATCAGGAGTCTAGAGCATCCCTCTTATGAGGAGAGGTGAGGGACCTGGGCCTGTTTAGTCCAGAGGAGACTGAGAGGGGATCTCATCAATGCACACAAATATCACAGAGGTGGATGTCATGAGGATGGTACCAGATTCTTTTTGGTGGTGCCCAGAGACAGGATTGCATCACTGACATGATCACAAAATGTGGCAAAATAGAGGGACGCCAGAGCCAGCTGGAAATTGCTCCTCAGTATTAATTGCCCAATTCCATGTGTCCCTACTAGGTCTTCTGGAGGATGGGAAATTGGCTCACACAGGTGTATCTACAGCATCAGCCACAGCTGGAATGCTGAACACTGAGAAGAGGAACGACTGTGGCTCTCAGTGTGCAAACCCCATAGTCTACGGCGTGGGAACTACAACACAGAGACAGAATGGCTTCAGGACCACAGAGGTAGGAGTACAATTATGTTCCCTAATGCCCAGCACTAGTTTCAACCAGGTCTAAGTTACTTTTGTGACAGCCTTTCTCTTTGCAGTGAAACTATATTTAATGTCTTGAGATAGGAGAAAATGGTGCCAGGCTGCACTACAGCCATGGCATGATTGAGCTGAGCACCTCTGGCAATGCTTCATGCCTGAATGGCCACAGAATTGATGTTTTGTTTGTCAATCAGAGTAACACACACACTTGCTACAGTAAAAAAAGCCCCCATGCTAATTTCTTTCCAACTCAGTCCACCTGTGGCATGCATTATGCAAACTATTTAGATTAATTATATGAAAAGGAACATTAATTGCTTTTCCTTAATTGCTGTTCTGCTCTAAAATATGTGCACTGCATGAACTCTGGTTCGTTCAAAGCTGGACATGAAGCTTGAAAAAGTCAATGGGGGTCTTTTCAATAATTCAGTAGGCTTTGGACCAGATCCTCCCCCATTTTCCCCTCACTTATGTTTTGTGTACCTTATATATTGTAAGAACAAGGCTTTGGGGCTATACCAAAGACCAGCCTTCTGTCACACCTGCCTACCCACCCACCTGCCACCTACAGGTTTCCACTTGCTGCCCTGTTTGCATAGCAGCTGCTGAGCTGCTGCAGATTAAAGATAGCCACAGCCTATGGCTGGTTTACTGCTTCCTTGGTTTCTCATATGATAAGGTGTTAGGAAAAAATTCAGGGAAGAGAGACTTCCTTGTTTGCTGGGTTATCTGCAGATGTAGCAGATAAAGTCCTTTACATGGTCCTTGGCATTCTGGGGGAATCTCAATTTCTGCTTTGAGAAGTGCTTGCCACACTGTTGTTGCTGCTTCCCCTACTTTTTCAGGGGAGTCTCCTCTTACTACCATATCTAATTTCACATCTGGGGAGAGTGAGACTGTAAAAGTTTGGCAGTAACAGAATGTGCAGTCATGGGTGAATGTTTATATCCCTGTGGGAATCTGTCAAAGGTACACCACACTCCCTCCCGGTGAGCATGAATTAAGCCTTGAGGTGTTCCCAGAGTGAAATCATAAATGACATCTTTTACATCTAGCTTTGCCCTCTGTGAATAGGATGCTCCCTGCATTTGTATTGCTAGTTCCTCAAAATTTGGCACAGCAGTAGTTAAAGGTGTAATATTGGCATTGTCTCCTGCAGACAATGGTGAGTGGCCCCTGTCCCCTCGGCTTTTTCACCATTTTCCAGGAGGTACAATTGGTTTTCTTATCTGTACAATGCTGGCTAGATTGGCAGCCCTCTTAAGCATCATTTTTACCTTTTCTTCCAGTTTCTGCTGTATCTCCTTTTCTTTCTGTAACTGTTTGTGCAGCTGCTCAGCTTCCAAAGATAGTAACAATTCAGTGTTTTTTCTGCCCTCTATTTCCTCTCTCAGATTTTGTTTCACTCTGCTATGTTTCTTTCCTACCTAATTTCTCCAATAATTGTCTTTCCCTATGCTCTGCTGAAGTGAGTAGAATCTTAAAATTATCTTTCTCAGTTATAAGCTTGTTTTTGAGTTTCCAATCTTTCTTTTATTTCCCTCTCAAAAGCCAGTGATGACTTTAATACTCAATTTTCTGATTTCAAAGCATCATGTTCTATATATGATATATTTGAGGGAAGAAGGACTCTTTGATTCCCTTTTGCATGTAAGATGTGAGCCTCCAATACTGCACAAATAACTGCTTTGTCTTCCCAGAATTTTTGGGCCCATTCCTTGCCTGCCTGGGAAGGAGCACATTCAAACTTCTGTAACTGCTTATCCATGTCTGAGATCCTGGGAGACCTTCACAGACAATATTTTAGAGCAAGCAATCTGGCACTCTGGGTCTGGTGAGGTGCCAGAGGCACAGTGTGGCAGCACAATAAGTCTGGTCATGACCACAAGCCCTGATGCAAAACTGGCATGCATTGCACTGTAAGTCTGGGCAAATTCAGTAAGACATCCACAAATAGTGCAATTTCTTGCCTGTTGGACAGAGTAAGGTCCACAAATGGTTGTTGATAAATGCACTGATATCAGAATGCAGAAGCAATAGCATTACTGTGGAATAAAGCTTACCTGACAGGCATCTCCATGGGGGAGGAGAGAGTACAGCCTGTTGACCATCCCAGGACACAAAGGCAGAGCCTCCTCTGACCTCCCTCCCCTGTTAAGTTATATTTATATTGTTTTCTTTGATGGGAGAAAAATTTCAGTTAATGTAATTTCACACTTAAATGGAGTTTGAGTGACTTTATACACATGTAAAGATTGTACAGTTTTACTTTGTTAGCATATATGGGGCATGTAAAAGAATACGTATTTTCAAGTTCAAGCAAATTTGGGTCATTCCCATTAGCTTCATTGTTTTAAACAGAGAATGACTGCCACACCTCTGTGCAATTCCATCCTTTGTTTCTTGCCTCTCTCAGATATGAAACCAGCTCCCCTGGTGTCCCTGCTCCTCAGGCACACACAGTTTGTTTCTGCTGAATTACAGTCAACGTGGGCACTCCTCCTTGCTGAGCTTTGTCTTTTGACACTTTTCCACAGAAAGTGCCCCAGCACAACATGTGACAAAACTGCTGCACCCACCCCATACGAAGTTGTCCCATCTTGGGAGTCACATCCTTAAACAAAGGGGTCTGAGCAAATGACAAAGAGAATTTGGATTGAACTTCACCTTGCATTTGCTAACACACAACACATCAGTACATGTCTGTTTATTTTACACCTCCATTGTACCACTATCTTTTGTATTGCTATAGTACAAAGATATTCCCAGGTGACATAAAAGATACTGCTGTATCTTTTTGTGAGATACTGCACCTCCAGGTGGGCAGGGACACATTCCACAGGAACAT
The DNA here is from genome assembly GCA_013399915.1 of Illadopsis cleaveri. Taxonomy (NCBI): domain Eukaryota; kingdom Metazoa; phylum Chordata; class Aves; order Passeriformes; family Timaliidae; genus Illadopsis; species Illadopsis cleaveri. The sequence goes on from VXBB01005920.1 coordinate 1,421,985, forward strand.
GACATCTAGAGCCATGGGATTTCTGTAAATGAAAAGCCCAAATGCTTGTCATAGCCACTAGCCCAGAGAGAAATTTTAATTGGTGAAGTTGGATATGGTCAAACAGCACTACATAATTATTAATCCAATTTGAAAAAGACTTGGTCACAATTGAGAATTACAGTGTGTACCTGTCCTACTGTTTGAGAAAATTGTCTAATTTTGTAATTGAATGGAAAATTACTTCTGAATTGCACTTAGTAGGAAGTATGGGCAAATTCCCACAACATGTTAATAACATGGGTGTTGACTGTTACGTACTACTCAGTGAAGTGTGGGTTCTTGCCCTGAGGTCCCATGACTTTAAAAGATATTCTCCTGCATTTTCTAACTGAGATACATTCAGTAACATGTATCTGTGCTGTTGCAGCTCAGTGTGAAGAAAATTTCTGATGATAACTAAAGCATTTACATTATTCTCCACATCTAATGCAGGTGCATAAGAAAGGAAGTTGTCTAAACTTCTTGTCATCAAAAAAGAAATATGTATGCCTAGAGAGAAAGTGTGGTATCTAATTTAGGCTCCAGCTCTGATCTGCCATTCTTCATCTCTGTTTTTCCACTGTTTAGGGAACCATAAGATGAGCATACCATGTGAATACCTTAAGTTTTATTTACCTGAACATTCACATTGACTACAGTTTTTCTTTTATCTCAACATGCTACAGAATACAGTGCAATGCAGCACATGGTGCTCTCAGAAGACTTGGGTTGTGCCATCGGCCTGTGGGCTAGCAGGGGATAAATCTTGTCACCTCTCTGTTTCTCACTTTCTCCTGCATCCAGCTCTAAGGCAATCATCTGTCTTATCCCTTCATACTTGGTTATGACAGGGTACAGCTTGTACTGTTGAAAGGGAAAAGATTTGACATGGACCGTATCTGGGAAACTTTATTATCCTCTCATGACGGTAATGTCAAAACAATTTAGAACCAAAAGATGATGATGATGATGATCATGATGATGATGACCGTAGTAAAGAAAGGAGTGCTAATACCAGTGAAGGTAACAGGTTGGTCAGGCATCTCTCCCAAAAAAAGGTGGTATCCAGATTATGTCCCTGACTGACAATAATCTGGTTTAATTCTCATTATAGTCTGTGGCAAGTACTTGCATGAACAGTAGCACTGGGGGAGCAGATAGCAAAGGAGCAGGTATTCAGGCTGCAGAAATGTGAAACAATACACAGCAACAAATTAACTTCAGGTGTTGCTCTGTGATATATATCTGCCTTCCACTTATATCAGTGTCTGAACTTTATCAGGCATTATTTTACCTTGTAAATAATGCCTAATTTACCTGGCATTCCTTACACTGACAAATCATCTCATGGAACACTGGCAATGCAATAATCAAACCCACCAGCTCAGCTGTGTGTCTCTATCTGCCCAGATCTGGGTACACTTTGTTAGACCTATCCAGTTTCCTCTGCATTATAGTGCATTGCTAACAGTAACAGGCAGACAGTCTGGGAGATGGAAAAGTATAAATTTAAAGTAGGGATGCACTCGCATGACTCAGAGAGACTGACTTTTTTGAATATTGAAAATAAGCTGATGAAGCTCTGAAAGGTATATATTGTGCTTGGGTCTTGTACACAGGCAGAAGCAAGTGTTACTTTAAAACTATATTTTCACATCAGAAACATAAAATCAAGTACAGAAAATTCTATCTCAGGCTAGTGATAGTGATGTCACTACTCTCAGTGTCATCAAAAAGAACCTTTAATTTTCACTTCTGGACCAAAAACAGATTTATTTGCCCTGCTTTTATAGTACACACATGCAGAGATGATAATTATAGTCAAGAAGGTTGATCCAAAGCCTACTGACATCCACTGCCGTTGTAGCAGATATAAAAGCTTGTGTCCACGCTGAATAAGGAAGTTGCTCTGCATTGCAGGGCCATGTGAAGGATGCTGGAGGCGTTCTGTTTATTAAGTAGAACTATTTTTGTAAATTAGGGGTTAATAATCAATGACTCTTTCTGTTGTCATAGTAGAACTCACTGTACTGTTTTAAACTCTCACAGAGTAAATGGGACACACAGAAAATGTCCACACAAGAAGTCACCATTAATGTTACAAAAGGCATCAGACCAAGTGACAGAAGAAAAACAAAGAATTGTGCCAATTAATGAAGAAAACGACAGGTGAGGATGGGCTTAACAAAGCTTCACTGCACTTTACATGTCAGTCACTGAAGACATGAAGATCTAGGTGTTCCAGGTTGAATACAGCAGGCAGCTGCAACTGAGTACCTCCAGAAGCAGGTCTTGTGGAAACCAGCTGCAAGCACTGCAGGATCTTCAGACGTTTGTCTAAAGCAGTGGCACTACACAGAAACACACAGAAATTCATGATGTTTGCTTTTTACTACCTTCTGTGTTATCCCTTGTGTATGTCCTGTTCTGCATCGCTATTAAGATGAGGCTGGGTAATAAGGGGTACAGTTCATCCCAATTAAAACCAGGAAATGAACAAATGAATCTTCATTTTTAGTCATAAAGGGGTTTTGAGTGTGCACATTCAAACCCACAGAGTTAATTTAAAGCACTCACGTGTTTTAAATGCAAACCTAGACATCTCAAGAAAGTGAGACTAAAGTCTAGTTTTCACGTAAATCACTTTCCAGCTATATATATTGGTTATATATACTTAAGTCATACAGTAACATTTTTTATATATTAAATTTTCAATTACTTAGTTTTAATTTGTTGTTTGTATTGACATAATTTCGGTCTTAAAAACAGTAACTTTCACATTGATCAGCCTTACTTGAAGGTCCTAGTCTTAACTGGTAAGTAGAGTTATGGCTATTTGGTTGTTTTATAAATACCCCTTTGATTATGTTGAGGTCCAGCCTGACTTGGAAAAAAGTTGCCACTAACATTACATGAAAATAACCACAATTTTAAAAGTCATATTCTAATGTCAGCTCAAAAAATTAACTTTCTTTGATAAGATGTAATTAATTCACTGTGCAGAACTTATTTATTACATTGTGAGCATCCTGTACCACAGTACTCCATGATTATCATAAATATTTATGTAAAAGGAATATAAATGTTCAGTATAGCAAAGTCTAGGCATTAATTTAATATATTACCTTTTAATATGGAAGTAATAATATATATTCCCTGTGAGTTTGCATGTTTATGAAGATAAAAGAGGTAAATTTATTTGCCTCTCCTATCAGGCATATATATATGTATATGTATGAATATATATATATATATATATATATGGATGTACATTAGTATCCTTAAAGGGCCATTTAAAAACTACTCAAAACAGACAAACAAGTATGAGTGGGATTGTGAACTGAACCTTAGTTTATTTTGTTTTAGGATCATTTTAATAGCTTGCTGCTTAGGTGTTCAAGTTACTTTCCTTGTTGTACAACAAGTCTATGCAATAGAAATTGTTTATTAATTACTCCAACAAAAAGGCAAACTGGAATCCAGAGTTAGAGCCAAGATTTTGCATACCATAACCTATTCTAAAAGGATTTTCTGGCAGAGAGAGTGCAGTATAAACTTGTATGATACAAGAAAGCTACAGAAAGTAAATAATGAACCTGATGTGTTTAAGGGTAAACAGGATTTTGAAGGAAGGTAAAAGAGAAGTTTTGCTGTGTAAGAAGCTGTTCCAGAGATTGTGGCCTTGGGTGGATACCACATTAGAGTGAGTAGATGCAAGAACAAAGGAGTCCTGGCAGTGAGATTATTTATTAGCTAAGAAATGACTTAGTGATGATGTGCTGGCCAGTTGTGTCAGACAGCTTGGGCCATACCACAGAAAGAAGCCCATGAGCTGCATGGCACATGAAGCAGCCCTGGCTCATGCCAGCAGCCACCAGGGAGGCAGCTCTTAAACCTTGTATTCCAAGCATGAGATGTGACAGGATGGTTTGCAGGAGATGGCCTTGGTACACAATTATCTGGGGAGCAGCACAGACCTTTCTCATGCTGACCACATCCCCCATCAGGGTGGAAGCTGCAGAGGGGTGGATGCTGCCTGCCCTGGACTGCTTGTGGCAACGTTTCTGAGCTACTCCAAGATCTCCTAAACCTGTTTATATCCTGAAACTTAACTTTATAACGTTCAAAGATTGGATCCAACTTCTGTGGTAAAAGCCATGTTTAGTAACAAGCAATTTTATACACACTCCTCATGTAATACATTACTGTTCCTATTCATTAGGCAGTGACTGAAAAGAATTACATTATGTCCTAGGTGGCTTTTAGTGTTTGATGTGCAAACTTCCAATGACCTTAATAAAACTAAGACTATGTTGTGGAGATGTGGATCTTGCCTCTGATTGGGATATACTTATGTTTATTTTCCTTCCTCTAGATAACCACCAGTAGAAACAACCAATTTGTTTATAAAATAATGTACCACTATGTATAATTAGGGTGACAGAATCAAGTCTATATCACTTTAGACAATTTAAAGTCCTCATAATGGATTCCCATGCTGGTTTCAGTGGAAGAAGCAAGCCCAAAGAATCATCTGGACATTTTCACTCCAGGTGGCCTTCTTAGAAATAAGGAGTCTTATTTACAGGGTCTGTTCTTTGAGCATCATCTTTCAAGTATAAATGGCTCAAAGACATCAAATAAAATAACCATGTTAAAAGACAAGGACTTTCAGATAAAGGACCTGTGGGCATTTCTTTCTTACATGCCAGGATTTTTGAAATGAAATTTTCCCCAAAAAGGCATTGCCTCATAATTTGTTTGATGTCCCTTGGCTGCACATGAATATTTCTACAGGTGCACTGAAACAACACACTTTCTGCTGGAATGATTTGCCAACAGATGGTGAGTTCTTATGATTTATCTAAGTTCAGGTTTTAAACAGAAAGGAAATTTGTCATGTTTCCACAATTCCAACACAATATATATATAGGATTTTCCTATATATCTTGATATATCTTCTTCCACTATGTGAGAAATGGAATCATTCAAAAATCATTCTAAAGAAGAGAGAAGATTTACAGTTACCAATTCATCATGTGGCAAATAAATTTTCTCAAAGGCTCAGTACTGCTTTATCTCGCACTATTCTTTCATCTTCTCCCTTATGACTCCTTAATGTATTTCATCATTTCAGCATCACTGTAGGACATTGACTGGAAGACACACAATTTTACTGTGTGACTGAAATGATTTTGTACTGACATAAATAGGAAACTATCATTATTGTGTAAGCAATATATGAGTACTGCGTTAAAAATGCATTCTTATTAGTTAAATTACTGAAATTTCATAAGAACCAGGACACAGATATTTTTGATCTTCATAGTATGTTCATATACATAGATATTTATTTGTGCATATCTCTGCATGTGTATATTGTAATGTCTCTAGTGTGTACTTCTGCAGTTCAGGCACATTTTCTTGAGAATTTGTAATTCTGATACCCAAGTGTAAAATATTTTAATGTTTGAACTGAAATCTGTTTTACATGCCTTACGAAAAGGATGAACTATATAATTTGTGCACAGAAATGGTATTTGAAAAAGCAGGCTTAGTTTTATTTACAAATACATCTAAATTCAAACTAGACTAATGGGAACATTTTTGTACTCTCTGCAAATTAATGAACATTGACCTTAAATTTGACAATGAAAATAAAGAAAATTTTTAAAGTGTCTGGCTATTACTCCCTGTGTTTCATATTCCTGTGTTTGTGGTTGAGTTAGCTTTTAAAGCTGAGATCAAAGAATGCAAGGGTATAATGAATGGTTCCCATATCTGCTATTCATGGAATCAGAATATTTCTGTATCTGATGTCCTCAGATTGTGGCTCATGGACTGTTTGGTCATATGAAAGAAGGTGAAATACATATATTCCCATAAGAAATCGGTGTATTTGCCAAAGAGGGATTATGAGGTCAAAATGCAGTTGTACCTCTGTAATTACAAGTGGGAGAGTTTGTTGTTGCTGTCATGGCTAAAGTGGAAGACACTGGAAATCTAAGACACTTTCTCTAGTAAGATGCCATGAGGCAACTATGAGGCAACTAGAATACATAGCTAAAAGAAAAGGTGTTACTCCTGTCTGAACAGGATGGAAGAGTAGCTGTAGTGTTGTTTGACCTCTACCATAGAAGTAAACTCATAACTTTTACAGATGACACTTCTTATTTTTTCCAAAATTGCATGAAATTTTCATTATATTTTTCTTTACTACCAGAAATGCTGTTGCTAAAATATCATCCCCATCTTAATTGTCTGTGCCCCGGGTGTTGCCTGACAAGTAGCTTGTTCTCTTTGATTCCTGGCCAGGATGCTGACACAGCAACTGGTTTCTTTCCTGTGGAAAAGGAAGAATAATATCAAAGGAATGGCTTTCAGATGTGCCAAAAATAAAAAGGATTTAGGGGCACAAGGAAGCCATAGTCCAGCAGTCAGACGTGTAACAGCCCATGGGAACCCTACAAACAGGATGCTTCAAAATCTGGGATCAGACAGTACCTTGCAAGTGGAGCCTTTGTTGGTGCAAGAAGTGACTGGGGGGGAGAGAGGGTCAGTTCTTGTTGCAAGCAAAGCCCCCAAAGCTTAAATTTAATGGACTCTATTCCACTTGTGCCGCTGGGGAATATGTGCTGAGGTGGCATTTCTAAAATTAATGCTTAGGAGGTGCTACATGAGCTACAATAATGTGTACACAGTGTGTCCACAGTACCCTTCATTTCATAGTGAGGCAAATATTTTGAAGAACCCAATACACTGCAGTGTTTCAAAACTAAACCTTCGTTGTCCTCAGACCAACCATCCCTCATTGCACCAGTGCCTTCTCAGGTGCCTCCTTTCCAGATTGGCTCAGTGAAGCATGTGGAAAAGGTGTTAACAAGAATTAAGGTGCAGTCTAAGATGCAGGGATGCAAAATCTCATTCTCTCCTGTTACCATCCTCTAGTTTTCAAATCCTTCAGTCTGATTTTCAAGGTTTTTTTTTTCAGGCAGCTTGTGCATACTATCCATAGTTAAAAGCAATTCTTCTGCCCTTTGGTACACTAATGGCAAAGTTGGGTGACTAATATGAGACAAAAGTGAGCTGGTCCACCAGAAATTACATTTGTTGACATACGTCACTTAATCAAGATAAAATCCAAGTTTATTTGCAACAGCTCCTTGCACAGAAAAACTCAGCAAACACTAAAATCTAGGAAATACTGTAATCCTAATGTTAGAACTAGGATGTTCATAAGCAAGAAGGAAAAAGGGAGAATATAATAGCTTTTCATTTCTTTCTGGAGGATTGAATATCATTTAAGTCCATTAAGCAAAAAGTGGGATGCTGCTGTATATCCATCCATTCAAGACTGTATAAAACAAACAGCTTTAGGTTGCTGTGAGCCCCTGCTTAGGAAAAAAAATGGGATTGAGGGAGAAAGAGAGAGAGTGGTGTCATAGGGCAAGACTGAGCCATGCTGCCAGTTGTATTAATTAGCTTTGCATGCACACTTTTGCATTATAATCAGTATTATTCAGCTTTAATTTAATTTCCATTAACCTCTGCAAAACACCCACATGTTTGGATACAGGGAAACATGACTGGGGTATTACTGCATGGATAAAAAAACCAATTTGCTCACAGTCAAAAAGCAGCTTAAGAAAAGGCACCATAGCTAAGCAGCAGCCTATTCTTTATCAGCTATGAAGAGCTGTCAAATAAAAAAGGCATGAAATGATTAATGTTCATCTGTATCTGGTTTTACCAGGAAGTTAAATATTGGGCTTGTCCATGCAAGGCAGGTAGAACTTTCCAGGTCACACTTAGTAAGTGAATTAATGTTCAGTTTGCCTGACCCAAGGACTGATTTGAACCTAAAATGTTGGGTGTTGTGACCTGTCCAAGTCCCTAAACCAGCCCTTCTGCAATGCAGTAGCATCTCCTTTGCCTTCAAATTAGTTCCCTTCTAGAAAATTTTTTCCACTTTATTCAAACTATTAATATGACATATTTTTTGCAGCACATTATTAGACACATTATTATATTATTGAGAGCATAATTTTACTAATTCAGACATGGGCCTGGCAAAACTAAAGCTCGTGATCACAACTGCCAAGCACAGGGGCAAAATGAATTCTCATTAACTCACTGAACATCCACAACTCCACCCAAGCAGTATCATCACCTCTGGGAACTGTTGGAATGTAGGGAGTTCAATATTAATGTACACATATAGTGTCCTATGCAAATGATATTCATAATTCATGTTTCTGATTCAAAACTATCTTTCAGATGAACTAACATGTTTAAAATCATTGTGGAGGCCAACACTTTATACCCATTCCTGCTCTAGCTGGGATTTCATATCTCATAAGGATTTTCTGTCCCCGGTCTGTGCCTGATATCTTTTGACAATTTAGAGGAATAATTAACAAATACAACAGAATAACTTCCAGAATATATACTGGTTGTTTTGTTTTTTTTTTTTTCCGGCATTAAATTGCTGTCATCATTGCTGCTCATCTGTCTGCATGTTATCCTCTCTTACAATGTATTAATTACTTGCATCCACGGTGAGAAATAGTTTCTTATGCCTTCACCATACAGGTATTTTTAATATCTGTCTAATAATCTCTTGCTGGTATTTCATGTTACAAATGTATTTTTATCACAGGGTGAATTTATGCTGCCAAATCCCTTAGTTCCAATACCTGGTCCTGGATCCTGGTCCCAGACCGTCTGCACTGCACACATGGCACCTGTGCATGTGCACCCCTGGTGAACACAAAGGAACAAAACAACCAGATCTCTCTGCAATGAAACTGTGCTGGTCCAGGATCTCTCCAGTTGCAAATTTATGATCTTTTCTTATTAGCTCAGGATATCCTCATTTATGTCTGCTCAGTTCTTTGGACTGTTTCTCTTCAAATTCACGTGGGGTTTATCCCATATACTTGAACAGTCAGTGGCACTCAGATATATTTCTGTGCTCTCAAGAACCTGTTGGAGATTTGCTTGAGCAAGTCTGCTTTTTTGACATGTCTAGTATAATAAAATAGATTTTGACAGTGCTCTCAGACTGCCTGTTGTACCCTTAGAAAAGTAATAGCACCTTCCACCTCTGCTGGGTATTTGGGATGTATTTGAGATCAAAAGAAATAATGACTTCCGTCTTCACATGACAGACAAGTTTAAGCTTTGCTTAGTTACACCAGTGCAATTTAGAATAAATTTTTTATACCCTATGATTTTCTTCCATATATCTAAAATAGTTTAAAACTCTGTGGGGATAGGTCTGCGTGACATCTTTCTCCATCCATTAACTGACCATTTTGGTTGCATTTAGCAAAGGTAAGTTTTGATTCAAGAGACACTCATTTTCACTACTACTAAGGCCATTGTATACCACATTCTCTATGTTGTTAGCATAAAAACTTTGAAGTGAGTGTGGCTTGCACACTCTATACACTTCATGTTGACATTGTGATATAAAGTGACTTAACTCTGGCCTCAAATCAGTGGGTTGGTAGTTTTTCCTACAGTTTTGCTTATATAATTTTATACAACATAAAAATAACTTTTCTATAACTTTAGACAATATTTTATAAACTTTTTTTAATACCAAAAAAATTACTTTTCTGTGTTTATTAGTGAGCCTCTGGCTTCATGCATTCAACAAGGGTTATGCTGCTGCTGTTCTCCTTCAATAGTCCACAATCTGGAAGAAACCATGTTACTTTACCACAAATTAATATGAAAGTAGAAAGCTCTAGTAATGCAGGTTTGATTTTCTTCTCTTTTTATTGCTTTCAAATTCAGAAACAGTTTAAAACCAGCACTTCAACTGACACAGCTAGAGGTCCTGAATATAAAGCAACTTTAGATTCTTCCAAAGTGGTAGAAATTTGAGAACTTGTTCCTGGCATTCAACAGTTTCACTCACACAGTTCTAGTAGAGCTCTAACAAAAGCTAAGCAAAATTATTCACTTTACTCCCAGGAGTGCAGAAACCTTGCATTTACTAGTGGCTGAGGAAAAGACACAATGCAACTGGCAGAGATGCAGAATGTATATTGCATGCCAGAAAAGGCACAGAGAGGAGAATGGAACAAGGGAAATATACAAATTATGAAATTATGGGATGTCAGTCCATTGGATAAAATCGTTCTAGTTATATCTGTGTAAATCAATGAATACATCAAAATTTTTGATATAACATAACTTATTATTCAATTCTATTAAAATTGTTAGTATCTGTGTTTAGAATAAATTACTCCACAACACTTGCTTAGACAGTTTCACCTGAGTTTTTCTAAGGAAGTGGAATTAATTTGGTGCAAAATATAATTAGGCATGTGTTCATATAATGCCAGTGCAGAGAGGAGAACAGAAAAAAAATGCTGTCTTTGTCTGTTATTTAATTTCAGTCCCTTTGTTCCAGAGCAAATAACTGCTTGAGTGGTGAAGAATGAAGTTTTTAAGTACTTATGCTAGCTGTTGTGACATCTGATGCACAAAGAAGAGACAGGATAATTGAATTTATGAAGGATTTATGAATCCAAGGGCCACACTTACAAATTCTAGTAATGTTATTCCAATTGCATTTCCAGCAGAAATTGAATTGGGTGAGTTAAACTAATTTTTTACTGGTCTATCGATTTTGCTTTACTGACATTTTGAAAGGGTCCCAGGAGGTGTATTACAATACCTTTGCTATGGAATTTCTTTCTCTTTCTGACCTCTGTAAACAGGGTTGCCATCTCTGAATGTCCGTGCACCTCTTCACATGGATCAGTTGGCCTATTCCCTTAAGCGTTGTCAGTATCCTTAGGTCTGGAGTGGCTCCCAGCCATGATCATCCGCCTCTCCATCTTGTTGCTCAGCAGACCTATGGCCTCTGCCATTATGCTGGGATTGTTTTTCCTATTTTCACTTTTCACCATGAAAGTACTGGTTCTACAGAATGATACCACTCTGAAATTAGGCTAGACATAGAATGTAGTTCCAAACTTACCACTAAATGCAACCATGAAAAACAATGTTCCAGGAGAATGTGTACTTCCAGCATATCGTGACCCAAATTGAACCTTTTGGATGGTTCTTAAACTGCCTGAAAGTTTGAGTAAAGGATCATCAGTGCATGAGGTGACAACTGGTGGCACAGGGTGACTCACTGGGTTTTTTTGTGCCCATATGGCCCAGCACAAGTAGAAATGCAACTTATTGCAGTGCAGGACTGAAATTAAAGCCCTGAGTTGGACTTAGTTAAATACAACGAGTCATTGTTAAGTCATTGTCCCCTGCTACTGGGAGGTTCTGAATTGTGTTTTGTTGCAGGACAAGTGCATCATATTATGCACAAGAGTGTCTCCATGGAAGGAGACATGGACATCTCTATCATTCAAGGGCAGTTTGGGTCCTCTGAGGACAAAGACAACGATGATGATTAGGCTGCTGTTGGCAAGGAAGCCCTGAGAAGTTTCCCATGAACCCTAAGTGTATCTTTGTCTCAGAAGGTGTCAAGGATCCAGGAAATGGCATGAGTGCCTTTCACTTTCTCTTTGTAATAGGGAACACTTTATGGATAGTTCTCTGCCATATTTCCTGAACAAGACCACAGGCCTCTGACTCAGTGCTCTGAGAAGGGTGGGTTAGGGTGCCTGTGTCACAGAAAGGCATAAATCCCACCTTTGTGCTTATATGCCACATTTTTACTCTGCTTTGACATTTTGGGTGCTTTGTAAGATCCTTAGCAATTGCCCGCAGCTGAGCTTTATAATTTCCACTCCCATCCAGCAAGTAAACTCTCACCCAGCATCCTGTACACTCTTCTCAGAGAAGCAAAGAGCCTCCTGGCTTTCCTCTGCTGCTTCTCATCCCTATGCAGTGGAGAATCCTGCCCCTCTGTCCCTCTCCCACTGGTTCCTGGCCTTCCCTCTCCATCTGAAGCTTTAATTTCTGACTTTTGACCTCCTCGTTCATCTTCAAGTTGACATATAACGCTCAGCTATATGTCAGAAAGTCCAAGAAGGGAAATGAAGGCACAAACATGAAATCAGTACACTTTGTACAAAAATCATGTAAAAATCATGAGAGTAGTGGTTAGCCCCTTGTCTGCCTCCTTGAGTCTCAAATTGTCTGCTGTCATAGTTGATGGTATCTGTGAATTATTGAAACTCTGGCATGCCAGGTGGGAAGACAAATTTGAATGTTAACTAGATGTTGTTTAAAAAAAAAAAAGTATTTTTATGGTTAGACTCAATCCCTTGCTAATTAAGCTTTTTTTTTCTGTTTATGACCTACTGAGATTATTACTGACACATATTAATATTTTTCCTATCTCATTCATTATTGGCTTTGTCTATTTTAATGTTTTTGCCTGACAATATTTCACGTTCCATTTGCCCCATCCCTGCGTGTGTACAAGGCCAGGTTGGATGGGGCTCTAGGCAACCTGGTCTATTTGAAGATGTCCATGACAGGGAAATTGAAACAAGATGATTTTTAAGACCCACTTACAGCCCAAACCATTCTATAATTCCATGATTTTATTTTCTGCTATAATTTGTATTTGAGATGCTTTTATGCTCACACAGTTGTCTCCATAATCTGACTGCCAATGCTTGGATGGAAAGACTTAGTTTCCAGACATTGACTGTTATGGTGGTTGATCTTAAACATCAAGGATGAAAAAACATGGAAGGAGACTAAGAAAATTATATCATTTGGAAGTCTTAAAAGTGGTCAGCACTATCTTCCAGGACATGGTATAACTGGTTCCAGAACCCTATTTTGCAAATTCTCATTTAAAACAGTAATGCTGACACAAGCCCTGGAGTGTAGCAAGTTTTATTAACCTGACAAATTAGTTCTTATGTGGTTATACTTACTATAAGATCTAAAGTGTGATTCATTTTTGTATTGTGCATTGATCTCAGGCAAAACTGTATGTCTCAGCTGAAAACATACTTAGTATTCTGCATGATGCTTCCATTTATAATAGCTCAGGAGCACCTGCAAACAGGCTTAGGAAAAGCTTTCTTTCTGAGCTTTAAAACCATTATTAAAATAAGTTTTTGTTACCCTAAACAGTGACTAAAAAAAAGACAGAAAATGTCTTGCTGTTCTGTTTGTACAGATAATGGATACAGTGATCATGACAATTTCTAATTAATTTTTTACATATTAACAATAACTTTATTCCACAGAATTTAAAAGAAATGCTATTAAAGAAATTGGGAAGCAATAATAATGAAAAATTTGTGCTTCTTATCTGAACTTCTTCCTTCACATTTTAGCAAATAGTGAATCTGCTACTCCAGAAATCCCACTGGGAGGAGGTTTTGAGAGGATGTACTTACAGGCAGATCTGCATCTTTTTGTACAAGGTACTCTGTTGCCCTCAGCTTTCTTGGTTTTCTTTGTTTGGAATCTTGCAAGCATATTCTCATGCAGCTTCAATATCAACAATGTATATTTTTAGAGATGTTTTCATATTTCTCCTTTGGGAGGAGAATGTGATTGATGGTGGTATTCACCATGCAGGTTAAAGAGGTGGTGACCTAAATGACCAATCTCTTGGCCTCTGTACAAACTGTATATATGGAGTTGGATTGTTGACAGAGAACATAGAAGAAGCTTGTAGAATAAAGTATCATTAGCTTTCCCTTCAACTGCGGCTGCCTGCCTCGTTTCTGCTGTGGGTCCGATCCTCCTACATATGGACCCGAGTGTGACACCCTGCTACAGTACTCTGTTACGTAGTTCATCAGAACCTGGGAAGTCCCTGAAGCACAAGATTGTTATGATAAGGAGAGATGATGCATGAGCTGGTAATGGGTTGGAGTTACCAATGTCCTGAAACACTGCTGTGGATGCTCGTTAGTCTGCCTTTAACAGGCTGACATGAATCACCTTGTACTAGTTGCTTCTGAACTTCCAAAGCTATTGTTTTCTTGTATCTCTAGCATTCTCACATTTCAATAAATATCTTAAACTACGAATTTAAAGAACAGCATTTGAAATGTGTGTGAAGTCACTCCTGCTTTCATAATTGCACATTGTATTGAAAGGGACAGTTCTACTCAAGTTAATGGGTCGATGTTCTGGAGGCAGCAAAACCCAAAACTACAATATACCCCATAAAGCCAGGATTTTCTGCTTTGCTGTCAGAATCACCTATACCTTGCCTGTCCACTCTACCAGATCACTTGGTTGTATCAGTCTTTTCCATAGGAAATGACTCATGCTCTGAAAAACAGATTTCTTTTTCCCCAGCCTGCGTGACATTGTCTAGGGTGAGTACCACTCCAGCCACAGAAACAATGAGATAAGAGGGGGCTCTGTCAAGAAAAATGCTCACTGTTGCCACTACTGTTACTGTCACTGTCACCCACCCAGAGGGGCTGCAGATTCCTCAGGAGCAAAGGCAGTTGCTAAAGGTCCACAAGGAATGAAGTGTCCTTGGCCTTAAACTGTTAGGACAGTTTACTCTTTACAAGCGTACTTCCTGTTTAGTTTGCATTGTGCTTAATATCCAAGGCTAGGTGAGGTAACCTGTTTGGAAAGAAATACTATTAGCATAATCACTGTTTTATTAAAGCAATGCTGTGAAGGCACAGTGTTGTCATTTACAGACAAATGAAAGATGAGATCTTTCTTACATCAAAGAAGTCAACATCTTCTTGTGTGTGGGTGCCACAACCCACACAGTTCTAATATTTTGAAGGACTAAAGTCTAAATAACATACTTTGTTCAGGGAGGAACAGGACATGGGCTCCAAGTACCCAGTAATGCAGTTAATAGATGGCAATGCATCAACATTCTGGCTTTCTTAATATGATTCTTCTCCAGTCTTCATTGCTGAAGTGAGTTGAGGTGAGTGAGTTACAGTTTAAAGGCTTTATGGAAGAAAATGTTATAAACAAGGTTTAAGCTGACACAGCTGCATGAGACGCTCAAGTACTAACTCATCAATGACTGGATTTTCTAAATAACTGGGAAATTACTGTAAGACATCATTGTGTTCTTCCTCATGAGTTTACGTGTTCAGTTACACAGTTGAGCTTTGACTTTAGACCAACATTCTGTTCATAAACTATTACTGTAAACTGAAAAGTATAAATTATGTCAATAATGCTGTTTTGTCTAGTTTTTTTCATTTCCAAAATGCATTTGAGAAAAAGACAAGAACTACACTTTGCCATTCTAAGTCTCACAACAGGATTTATTAGTGCCATCTACTGGCTATTTAGTCCTTTTAAGTTCCAACAAATTATGAATAATGTGTTTTAAATGCAGAATAATAAGGACGTTATGAGACTTATAACTGAATCAGCATCAAGCTATGTAATTGGCAAATCTGTAACATTTAAATTACATTAGGTCAAACTTTGGTATAATGTTCCAACAGTGCAATTCAGTGATGAAGCTTCTAGATGTGTCAAGAGGAGAAAGCTTGAGCCAGTGTACTCATGTGCAGACTCCATCAACACCACACATCCTCCTGGTGTATCAGAGGAAGGCTTCCTCCTGACAACTGCCACCACTTGAGATCCCTCCTCCATAAAGCACGAGCATGTGGGGCACTAACATGTTCACACAGCAGGTAAACATGGTCACCTTGCAGTTTGCCTTTGCTGGAGGGATGTCCCCACAAAAAATTAGATAGAGAAAATGGTGCTTTAGGTCATAGCCCAGGCAAGGTGAGAATGTTTCTGCTGCGTGTGGGTTTAAGCAAACTGGGTGGAGCATGGGCATGGAGGGGATGGCACACAGCCTGTTCCACCACATCCATTGCAAAGATGGTGGGAGCAAGCAGAGCTTGGAAGGGACCTGCTGTGCACGACTTCTGAATCCCCTTCTGCTAAATTTGTTGAAAGACATGTGAAGATGACTTAGGATTTAAATAAGGCTTTAATTCACTTATACTCTTTGTAGTAAAAATTGCTAAACTATAATTATTTGAGGCAGTGCCAAGGAAGATCAGCAAATCAATATTAACTGGAATGTTAACAATATCTCCAGTGCCAGGTAAGAAAAGTGTTTACACATCTGAGTAGCTGCATCCCTAATCAGCAATATAGCTGAGCACATGCTTAAAATACTTAATCATACTTAAAGGTGCTTTGCTAGATACCAATGAAAGTGCTCACCTTCCCCACTCTGGTTAGCCAAGAGCCAGAAACAAATATATTTAGATCATGGCTCTGAGAATCAACCTCTGGAATAACTTGCTTAACAACTAGGTTCTAAGCAAAGAAAATATATTAATAGAGTGATTGAAGAAAGGGTGCATGCTTCCTGTTCTCTGCCTTTTCCTGTCATCTAATAAAAACATGAGAAACTTTAGGGAAGGAAAAGAATGTTACTTAACCATATCTGCTTTTCAGAGATTTATGTAAAAAACCCCACATTCTGATGGAACAAACTAAACCATGGCTTCATATAATGCCCTAGTCAATGGAACTAGAAAGGCAAGAGAGTTCATTAGAAATCTCGTGGAGTTTGAATCTGCACTGAACATGTTTTGTCCTTGCAAGGATTCAGTGTGTTTGATGGTGTTCCCAGAGCTGAAAGCAACTCTGCAACTTCATCAAGGGCTGACTGAGAACTTCCCAAGAAGAACTTCTGTAGAAGTGGAGTGGGGAAACTGTCCCTTGCATGCTTCTGGGGCTGTCACTGCCAGACCCCTAGAGTATGTGGCCTCTCAGAGCTCATGAAAAGAAAAATGTAGTATTTCTAGGATAGGAAGAGCTACTGAGAGAGACTAGGACAGAAGATAGCTGGAAGATGAGAAATGGAGCAATGACAAAGGATAATGTAGATGGGTGTTATCATAGAGTAAAGTACATTAACTTCCACAACCTGCATAACATTTAATTTAACATCATTTACTTGTTTGTACAGCAAATTTAATTCTAGCTATCAAGTTACTCCATGTGCTCAAGTGGCAGAGCTATGTGGGTATGCAGCAGGTAGATATAATCTTCCTCATGATTCATAGAGGTGCTAAAATGGTTTGGTGTAAGGAAATCTGGAGGAGTTTTATGTTTCTTTAGGGACATAGGCAAAGACATACAAAATATCTGCATGAATAGAGAATTTCTAGATGTATGTTGTCTTCTGAATAACCACATGCAGGTTCACACTCTCCACAATCCATGGAGGGATTCTCTGGATGAATGTGCCAGACTGCACAGACTGTCTAGGGGCTCATTAGAAGAGAGGCAGCGCTGCCTGAACATCATCAAATCATTCCTAAATCTGGTTTGCATGTCTCGGCATCTGGTGTTTCCTGTTCCAGTCCTGGAGCATGGAGCAACTTGCATGGCTGAACAGCAGCCTGATGAGACCTTGGATGGCTCCATGCTGAGAAATCTGGTCACCTTTGCTTAGTAACTTTTAACAGTTCTATAGTTAGGTCTCTTTAGGTGTCATTAGCTCAGGCCTGTGTTTATGAACACCACTGAGCACTACTGTCCAGTACGTGTCTGGTAGGTGTGGTCCCAGCCAGCAGCAGGTGTGGGAGCAGTGGGAGGACAGTTCACACATCCTCAAGCCACGTCTCTGGAAGGCAGTGGTAGTCTGAGCACCAAAGTCACTACAGTGCTCCTCTTTCACTTGAACAGTCATTTCCCTTTGTTCTCACCTCAGCGTCCCTTTCCTCAGCAAATATTTCTGATTACTTCCCTTTCCTTCATTAAATTCAATGGCAGAACATCGACTTCCAATATCAATCTCTTCCTCAGCTGTAGCCTCGTCTGCTGAGTGTCCGCACACATCATCTCCTGAGGATTTGGGCCTTTTGCAGGACGGTGGCAGCCCGGGTGGCAGTAAAAGCAGCAGTGAAGGTAGCAACCAGGGTGGCAGAGAATGTGGCAGCAAGGGTGGCAGTGAGAGTGACAGTGAGAGTGACAGTGAAGGTGGCGGCAAGCGTGTCAGTGAAGTTGTCAGTGAAGGGGTCAGCACGGAGCCGTCTCGCCTGGCAGAGGCCGAGGTGCATTCGGAAACAATCCTCTAGATCGCTTCCAACGGCGGGACAGGTTCACGGCCCGATACTTGAATGTCTGTAAATTGCCTTCAGAATTTATACAGTGCATTACAGAGATGTTTACGAAAACCCCAGTGCCGAGTCTGTTTGAAGGGATTCTTTCACTCCACGCTTTTTCCACTTCACACTTTTCGTGTTTGTGCTACAGTCCCGGAGCCCTTCCCAGCCGGGACTCCCCCTGCACGCGAGGTGCGCCAGGACAACACGGATGGCCTGGGCCCGCGGCCGCACAGGCCGAGTCACTGCTCCTCACAGCCCCAACAGNGCTGGGAACGGGGCGTTGGCAGCAGCGACGGCTTCGGGACCCGAGGGAGCGGGGGACGAACGCGCCGCTCTCGGAGCGCGGCTGCGCCGAGCCGCGGCCCCGGCAGGGTGTGTGGGGTCGGGGAGCGGCCGCGAGGGGCACCCGGCCCGGCCGGAGCCGCCTTCTCACCTGCAGGCCGGCCGGGAGGCCGAGCTCGGCCTTTCGACGGGTGGTCGCGGTCGGGTTGTTTCTGCTGTTCACTTTCCTGTGCTGTCTTTGCTCGTACAGGCTCGAAGAAGAAGGGACTTAGTAAAGTCGCGCTCAGCTTAAATGGAGCAATAGCTAAAGCAGCTCTAAGGAGGCTGATTGTGTGCCTTACTGCCTTGTGCTGGAGCCAGCAGAGGAAGATGCGTGTTTTTATCCTTGTGCAACGCTGGTCTGTCTAACTACTGAACAGAGCAATGTGCTGAAGTTGGAGATCCTGACAAAATGGGAGTGCTTGTGTTCTCTGCGACCTGCAGTTTACTTCTAGCTCTGGTGCAAGGGCACAGCTTATTCACATGTGAGCCAATTACTATTTCCAGATGTTCAGGAATGCCTTATAATATGACTTTTTTCCCAAACATCATGGGACACTATGATCAGGACACGGCTGCTCGCAAAATGGACGTAAGTTATCACACCCCCCCCCCAATAGTATGTAACAAATTTGTCATTAATAAATTATTTGGGATATCTGTTGCACTGAATGACAAAGCTGATAATGTTTAGTGAGTAGATGTTTCTTCAGAGTGTTTCAGAGCTCCTTGGTTGTATAAGCACTATGTAAGGGAGCTACCGACTTCCTCCCTCCACCCTGCCGTGGATCCTGTGTTAGAGTGGAAGAGGAATGGGTGTAGCGCAGCAGTGTGGCTATTCAGAGTATTTTGGCAGAGCTGATCACACACAGCTCCAGCACCTTACTGTTATACAGAACAATTGTTGAAATTATCAGGGGAAACAGTTTATGATGTCCTGGCCTGCCTGAACTCAGTGTAAAAATCATATTTAGAAGATGCTCTTTGCTCCTCTCTCACATCTACTAAGGAGAAGCACTTGAAGTTATTCTTAGCCCTATTCTCCATTGTGGGTTTTGCATTCTATTGTCTTCTGAGTGGATGCTGAAACTTTTGATTAAAAGAGCAAGTTTACTTTTTTGAACTGAAAATAAGCACTTTTCTTACCTGAACTGACTGTAAGTGTGGCTCCCCTGAGAATATGCCACGTTGTGAAAAGGCTTTTGCCCATAGCAATACCTGTAAAAGGCGAGAGCCTCTCTGGGTGAGAGGCTTGTAAAACAAGTTTTAAACCTGTTTTAATAATGACTTTTCAGTGGTAGGAGGGGGGAAATCTTAACACAGGTCTTGAAAAGCTCAGTGTCTTGTGCTATGCAGAGAGTGAAATAGAAGTGAGGTGAATATTAAGTTTCTGCTTTAAAAAAAATTATATGTGATGTTGAAAGTACTGCTACTAAAATGTTATTTGCATGCTCATTACTGAGCTTGGAGGAGGAGCTTGGTTCTGTTGCCAAAACATGTTTTTAGTGTTGCTTGTTATTACAATCACAATTCCCTGATTGGCCACCAGTTGCCAGCCTGGAATAGCACAGGCTTTGGTCTCACATTGTTTCTGTCAGCCCGGTGTAGATGTATGGGAAATTCTGGTGTCAAATGTTAAGCCATCTGTATGCAAGCAACTGAATTTGGCTGCACATTTCTGACAAACTGAGGGCTTTTAAGTTGGAAGGCAGGCTGTAAACTTCAGTTGTGAACTGTGCAGTGCTTCTCTAGTCTTCATTTTTCAGGAATGCTTCCTGCAGTGTCTGCTGCTTTATCAGGTGCACTGCTGCTTCTTACTTGGTGTGTGTTAACTGCAACCATTGAGCCAGCACTTGTCAGTATTTGTGCCTTCCAGTCATACTGCTGTTAGGGCAGAGAGACCACAGAGCCATTTTTATGAGGTTACTATGACTGACTTTTCGCAAATGTCAGTAACTTGTGCCTAGTGCCTGTGTGGAGTGAGTTCCTTGTGGAAAGTGTTCATGGCTTACCTTACATATAGCTACCTACCTTCTTGTATAGCTATTTCATTAAAAATTGTGTGGTAGTGAGAAGTTCTGTTGTTTTCTCTCTTTTTCCATCCTGTCACCTTTATAACTTGACTACTGTAGCATTGGATCACTACTCAGCCAACTGGCTGGGTGGCTGTGGAGAACAGCAGTGTCTGTTAGGATTTGATTTGCCTACTCTCTTTGATTTGCTTCCTAGTTTCCTGTCATTCACACTGCTTGGCTTCTAATTTGGTATTCCTAAGTACCATGGTGCCGTGCAGACAATTCTGAACTGCCTCCTGTGTGGTGGTCTGTCTTTATTTGTGGTCCAGCAGTGATGATGGGTTACTTGGTCAAAGGGAATTTTTAAGACAGCTGCTTTACAGGTGAAAGAGTCTTTGCTCCCATTCTGTATGAAGTTCGTGTTGAATCCACTGCTAGTGGTTAGATTTGGAATTAACATGATAAAAGCTTACGGTGGTTCTTTGCTGGGCCGTCTTTCTGAGGGGGACCAGTGTGTGCCAGTGTCACAGATTTTGATGCCATTCTTCATGTTATTCAGTAACAGCGCCAGCTTGTCTGTAGTTGATTGCAACAGAGAACCTCAAGATTGTCAAAGGGTTCTGCTTTTCAGGGGGCTTAGTGTTGCAGCAAGGGAGGAGGAGTCACTTCTGAAATAGTGTTTAATTCAGTTTGCAGCTATAACAAGGTACCAGGTTAGGAGGTGGAGGAGACTGCTGTTGTTTCCAGGTTAGGAGGTGGAGGAGACTGCTGTTGTTTAAGAGCTTAATTTTTTTTGTAATTTTCAGTGTGAATGAAACTTCATTCATACCAAAGAAAGAATTTTATTAGCATGTTTTCACTCTTTAGAAGTGCTTTCTTTTGATCCTCCGTAGGAATGCTTAAAGGCTTTTTTTTAAAATTCTGTCTTGCTCTTCCCCCTCTCCTCCCTCTGCCTGTTCTCAAAATTGGGCATAAGATTTACATCTTCGCATGTAAGGTCTCACAGGGTTTTGAGGTTGAGGCCTGCAGTATTTTGCTCTCTATATCATAACTTTGAGTAAGATGCTTGATCGTGCAATCCTAAGGTGCAAGGTAGAGACTTCTTCCAGAAATCAAAAACATTTTGTGCAGAGAAAGCCCTAATGTTAATCCAGTTTTATGTTTCTATCCCCTCTAAGATTTTTTGGGGAGTGTTTACTCCCCAAAAGGACCAAGATTTGTCAAGGGGACAAGTATCACATCAAGGTGAAGTTCATTCTCCAAAACAGTGGTAACTCACAGTGCTCCACTCTGAAGGCTCTACAGGTGTGTTCTGCTGCAACAGAGGGGAGTGTTGTATAGCCAGAAGAGTTGTGCTGGGAATGTGTTAAATTGGTGTTTCTGGATGGTGTCTTCATAGTAATCCTCCAGGAGAGGATGATGTGGAGCTACTGTCTCAGGCAGTGGTTGTCTTCCAGGAAAGCAGCTGATACATGGTCTTACAATACTGCCTGTATCAGCTGTTCATAATGATGTGCTATAAACCAAAACATTGAAGCACTAGAGCAGGAAGATGACTAACTCATGTTAGTCATGACATGGGCCCCTGTTATGGATGTTCTGGCTAGTGAGGATAGTCCCTCTGGGATCTTGTTTTCTCTAATAAAAAAAACGTAATTTCCAGTTGCTCCCTCCATTCACATATTTATTTAGTTTAATTCTGAGCTTTTAACTTGACAGACTGAGTTTTGGCTTCTTGAGTTTTACTTTATATTTGGATTAGTTTTGTTTACACAACAAATGGTGACTTTAGGAAAGTAAAACCACATGGTTTTGTGGTGTGAAGTTTTGTGTGTTTGCTAAACAGCTGCATGACTGTGGAATCTGATTATTTGCAGATGCCTACCATCTCTATCTCAAAGCAGTTTGTCAGTAACTGCTCTTGTTACTACTAGTTCAGGGTGGGAGGTGGAAGATCTAGGGTTTGTCTGATGAGGAAAATAAGTGAACATAAGATCTGGTTCATTTTAGCTGTACTTAAATAGGTGTAACTCCCTCTCGTGGTCATCCGCAAAAACAAGTCACTTCTAATTCCAAAGTAATCCTGCTTTAACTATACTGGAATAGGTTGTCAGCTGAAGGCATTATTCCGTCAAGGCAGAGAGTTACTGTGTTGTAACTTACATTCATATCTCTTAATCTGTTGTACGGCAGTTCTGGAAGGTGTCCACAGGAGACAAGCCCTTAAGACTTCCTAATGTGGGCAAGATCTACAGGCCTGTAGAAGTACAAAGGGAAAAGGCTTGCCAGTGAGTTTTTAGAGCAGACTATAGAAAACACTGGAAAATGTTGCACAGAGAACAATGAAGTACCTCAGAAAGACTGAAAAAATGTTCAGTAGTGAGTTTTCCATTCACTTCTGAGCTCATGGCCATGTGCCAGAATTTGTGTGTGTGTGTCTATGGAGGCTTAACTGCAGCTGGCTGCAGCAGTGGCAGAAATTGTGTGAGAACTGGGGTCGGTTTGAACAGAGCCATTTAGAGGGGGTTAAAAAGTACCTTCAAAAGTTTTAACACTGAAGTTGCATGAGTTAAAATTTGTAATGTAATAGCCTCACTTGCTTCCACTAAATCCAAAGTTAATTCAATATACCAATAGTTAAAAAAACCTGCAAACCTGGTGTCTGCAAGCTTAAATTGGCACACGTGTGTGTGTATACACACAGGAAGGAAAAAGCTGTCTACCACTGTAGAAATAAGTCTACCACTTGGGGAAATAAGTGCTGTTTTGTGAAAAGGTTATTACTGGGATAGCCTGCAAAATAGCACAGGTGTCAATTTACTTAATCTCTAGAGACAGCCATCTTTGCTTCTTGCTTGTATTCCACATGAGCAGTGCTTGGTGTAATACATGAACCACTAGTACTTAAAACTTGAAGCTTAAATCTCAGCATCTTTTAGAAAAACAATCAGTATTCTCTATCTGCTTGGAGTTACATTTTGTCCCTGGTCCTGCCTCAGACCCTAAAGTGGAGAATGTGTGCAGAGGTGTAGACATTGACCGAATGGAACAAGCACAAAGGAGTCTTTAATTCATATTTTATTTGTAACATTTTTGTTGTCTCTTTACCATGGTACTATGGAGAAAGGAAGACTTTTATAAAAAAGTGATAAATTTAGAATGTCATGTGTTACTGTGTACAAACTGAGGTAACTTTTCTAGCTTCTCAGAATGAAGTGGTGGTCACAAAAGATTGTGGTGATGAAACAGCTAAATTGTGCTTGTTAAATGGGAGTTGGCAGATACTAAAGTATTTTTTATAGATACTTCATATGGATCAAAGGAAATACAAGGCAATACAACTGACTTCTCTGCTGGTTATGTCTCAAGAAATATGGAATAGTTGGACATGAGTAATTCTGTTTTGAGCATCACCTTGGAACTTGCAGAAAAGTATTGACTAAGGGTTTGAAAACATGGGAGTTATCTGCATAATTTTGTAAAATACCATAAAAAATTGGGACGTGTGTTCATTTTTTGTGCTGTCTTACTCTGTGGTATTCCAAAGAAACATGTTACCTGTAGTACTGAGGCCCTTCAAGTGTGATTGGCTTGTGCAGATTGACTGAAAGCAGACAGGTGAATGTGTGTAATCCCATTGCCCTGGCTCTAGGCATATCAGTCGTCTGCAAAATCTGCTGCTGCTTTCTCTGAGCAGCAGGACTTGTCCACTTGATAATGTGAATCACACTGCCTTGTTCTTTGTTCTGTAAGGATGCTGTTTAGAATACTTGGGGGTCCAAAGTAATGCATGGTTGACAAAGAGATGGTAGCTGGGGTTCTTGGAGATGGTGTTGACAGTGTGATTCCAAGAACCTCCTCTTTATCCGTCTTCAGAGGCTATGCCTACATTAGCAAGTAAGTTGATGTTACAGGAGTGGATCACTAGGTGAAGTAGTCAGCACACTTCTTACCTGTTTGCCGCCTGAGACAGAGGAGTTTTGCTCTGGGTTAGATTTTGGCCAGTCTCACTGTGCATGAGGTCTGAAACTGGCTATGGAAGGCTGTCTTGCAGATCTTTGTCAACAGCAGACTTCTGAGAAATACCATGGTATCTTGTTGTTTGTCTCCTGCAGATGTCTGTCCCTTCTGCAGTGCCCTGGTTAATGTTCAGGTGTAGCTGCAAGCTGTTGGTGGTTTCTCAGTCTCGCTGTGCAGTCTTGTCTCCAATTCCCTCTTCTCCACGCTCAAATCTGCAATTACTGGCTAAATCAAGGCAGTGATGGACTTACTCCTAGAGGACACCTGTGGATGAATGGAACAGGTTCTCTGAAACTCTTAATATAGAGAAGGAAAACAGGAACAGACCTACTGAGTTTGTAACTACTTTACCTTCACTGATAAGGAGGCAGTTAGGGCTTGGGAGCTGAGCTGTCTGCTGAGAACACATCATACTTGGAGTTGGGGAAAGTAGCAGTGGGCACAAAGCTTTGAGATACAGGTGCAATTTCCGTACTGTCTTAGTGTTTTTATGGAAGTGGCTGCTGCCCAGTGGAACCTTGTGAACTTTACCTGATCATTAGCAAAACCTAGCATTAGGATAGGTAGGATAGGTCTGCTGAGGGTGATGTGGTGACCATGATTTTGAAGGTCATCTTCACATATATTTTTTCGAATAGTAGGCAAGTAGGACTAAATTGTATGTTGTTGTGTGCTGGTGGTCCACGCTGTTTGCCCTCTACTGTCTGTGAGCTTTCAAACTGTGTGAGATCAACAACTGGGTAACAGCTCACACCCAGTGCATTGGCCCACGGCAGCTCTGGCAACAGCAACTGGATTATCTTGAAGGATTTGGTGAACCAAGGTGCATTGGGTGACATCTTTGCTGGGCTCGTGATGTTTGTCATCTACAAATCTAGCCTAAGAATGGCAGAGGATCCTGATGTCTTTCTGAAGTGAGCTGTGTGGTGGTTGGGTGTGAGATGCTCTTTGTCCACAGTACTGCCTGGGTCAGGAGGCTGGATGGAGCTCGGGCCCTTATTGCGTGCTGGTGGAGGTGGAATGCAGGCTTAGTTTTCCATTTGCAGGATGGATGTTCACGGTGACAGCTTGGCTACAAGATGTTACCTATGCCTTCATTGATAAAGACTGTAAAAAGCAAACGGTCCAGAAAATAACCACATTGGATGGGGAATGTGGTCAAACGTCCAATTTTCTAGTTTGACAGTGCAATGATTAAAGCTGACAATTTCTAAAACTACTGTTGTGTCATCTCTTTAGTTCTCCCTCTACTGCATTCCAAAGGAGGGGGTGAGGGTAGCTGCACCACAGAATTTGCTGCCTTTTTCTCTCTCTAAGTGTTGACTGTTAATTCACCAGCCTTAGGGGCAAATATGGTTTCTTTGTCACATGGTTGCCTTTTTGGGTCTTTTCTGTGTATTTGTATAACACATTGGTAATTTACCTGCCAGAGGAAAAGATGCATATGTCTGCCCTCTTCTTCTGAGCTGTCTAGTGTAGATGAGTGAAGGCTTACTTGATTTCTGCTTAGCTGTTGGGAGAGGTGTGCAGGGGCTGTGTAAGAGCTGTGGGAGTAGCTACTGTAGATGGGGGAGAGAAGACTTTCGGAGATCAGTCTTTGTAGGACAGTAAGGATGTCCTCTTACCAAAGATACCTCTCCTCCAGGCAAGAGCTTCATGGGAGAAAAAAGAAAAATCCACCTTTCCTATACTTAAACTTCTGGTAGATCAAGTTATTTCAGGAAATAACCACATCCTTCCAAGTTTTCCTCATGCTGTATTCTCCAGAAGGCCTGTATAACCCAGATTTTAGTCTCAGTAGCTACTGCCACAAAGCACTTAGTGACCAAACTCTCCACACAGTTGTCCTGCGTGCAAAGTTAAAAGCATTAATTTTCTGGAGAGAGACTGTACCCATCCAGCCTCATGGTGACCTAGCAATACCTGTTTGCTAGAATGCCATGTCCCAGCTGCAAATTGTTTCACATGAGCTAATGCTCTTGCAAGTAAGGTACAAGGTGCACCATTTTAAGAATCCAGTTGGGTGGAGGATCTCACTGGGGATTATACTCAGAGCTACAAACGGAACATTAAATATCAAAGGTTAACATGGCCCACCAATCATAACATGAATGGGAGAAAGAAAAGGTGGCCTTGAATTTTTAGAACAGGAGAAATAGGGAGGATAATGAGGGGATTGTCACCAAGATGAGCACTCTGGGCTAATGCAGTCATTCAAAACTGGGGAGTGTCTCAAAGCATGACCAACTGGAAATAGTGAAAGCAGAAGGCAGAGGTAATGATTGCAGTGGCTGAGGTAGATGACTGCAGCTTCATGGACCTCAGTTTGGTCAGATGGCTTGTGCATGCCGGACTGACATCTCCTACATCATAACAAAGTTGGGGGTTTTTAAGACTACTAAAGTTTTCATTTAAGACTGCTTAAAAATTCATGAAGTAGGCAAGAAAGAAGTGGTGCAGGGTTACTACTCTGGTAATTTGGGTGGTGCTGTTGTGCTGAAGTGTGTCTCCACACTCAGGGAGAGGGGGAAGCGTGAATCTGGATGACTTTTGGAACCAGAGCAGTAATGACTGCTGGAATTTCTTTGAAATGAGCGGCTTTTTCAAAGATAACAGACAGACTGTTAACATTATTACAGGTAATCCTTTACATTGAATTCTGCACAAACAGTTCAGCAATAAATCCAGTTACTCCTATAATACATGGCAAATACACAGAGAATTTAAGATTTGAGATTCTTGTGCTACCATAGCCCGGATGTAATGAAGCTCTGTCTAGGCTTCAGATGTCTGAGGGCCTGCAGTGTATTTTCCTTCAGTTAAATTATAGTTGTCTGTCTTTTATGCTCTGTCTAGTTTAGACAAAACCTAAACCATATACAATGTATAACTGAAAATCTTTGTAACTGAAAATCTGTAACACTTGGGAAAAAACTCTCATGTTTGTTAAGGACTGTAAATTGCAGAGGCTAGAATATCTATAATTTAGGTCAAGCTATAATTTAGGTTGGAACAAAAAATGCAGACAATTTTGGTAATAAGCTATTTTGAAAAGTGTTTGAAATAGTTGTACATTAGTTTGGTTCAGAGAGTGAGATGTAATATTCCTGTTTAAATTGTTTCTAACCTTTGCTATAGTTAAAAAATAGAGGTATATATGTATTTTTGTTTTGCATGTGAAAATACTTAAAGGGAAAATATGGAATTAAGTTGTTTTACTGCAGAAAGAAATTCTGTTACTAGATCCCTGCATGGACCATTCACTTGAGTTGGACTTGGTCCTAGTGAGTCCCTTCCAACTCAGAATATATTGCGACTCTGTATAGTTAATACAAAACCATTCAGAGTGTATAAAAATAAAAAAGCAGAGTAACCTGCTTTATCCCTCTGTGTCTGTGTCCATTTGTGCTGTCAATGGCAACTTTAGTGCCAAGGTGTGGTATTGGAGTAGTTTTTATGGAGTTTATCTTTTTTTGAAAGTCCATGAGTGCCTTGCTGTCCTATTGACCTTTGAAAACATTCCCCCATGGGCCCAATCCTTATCCTGGTAGGATTTTTGATTAATAGTCCCATAACCTTGGAATAGCTAATGTAAAAGTTCAGACCAAAAAATATATGCAAACACATATTGTCTGTGTATATATATGTGTATTGCATGTGTTGGGCGAATGATGGTGAAATGTTTGCAAACAGACTCGTTCCTGTTGCAAATACTTTTCGATGCTGGGTGATTCGGCTCCCTGAGCAGTTGGACAGACCGGCACCTGAACTCTTGCCTGGATGGTTCAGCTGATGGCTGATGAAGCTCAGTCCCGCCGAGCCTCTCCCCACGGGCACCTGGCTGCCTGCCGGCCAGTTCCTGGGGACTTTACAGCACAGGGGTTTTAGGATCAGCTGCCATCCTTTGCCCTCTAAGCCGTGATCTTCAGGCGCTGAGGGGCAGGCAGCTCCTGCCCGCACGGCTTTGGGAGGAGCATTGCTGGGCACAGTCCAGCTTATCAGCTCCTGCACGCTGGGCTGTCCCCAGGCTTTGTTCGCAGCCCTGTGACAGTCTGAGTGCATGTGTTGCCTTTGCTGTTCTGTTGAAGGACAAAAATAAGCTGTATCTTAGCAAACATCTTTCACTGCAGACCAGCATCGTTTGTCCCACTGGCTTGTTTACTACCCTTTTCTTTCTCTGCACCACCCCCACCCTCTACCAGCTCTTTGAACTTCATATTTTCCTGGAGTAGGAAACTTAAACTATTGTCTTTTAAACTACAGGGGCAACCTACTTTGTACTCTGACAAAATACTTCATTCTTATCTATGTAAATTTTAATTTGATTGCATTTTAAAAATGTTTGAAAAGTTTTTAGATTAAACACAACTCCATGTACTTTTAGCTTATTGTCGAAGCTGCAGAAAGTAATGCTGTTTTTTTAAAAGCAGCTTATTAAAATAGAAATCAAATTAATGTATGTTTGATAGTTTTCTTTTTACCTCTATCAAATCAGGATGCACTAATAATGCATATTAAACTTAAAAGTATTCACATTTATAATACATATCTTACATACATTTATAGCTAAAATATAAATGGTGACTTTTAGTCCTGAAAAACTTTGTTGTTTTACCCATGTAATTTTAACCAAATTGAGAAAATACAGACTGTAGCTGATACTTGATGCTGGCAGCAGTAATTTATTATTACCCACAGCTCAGGTGGAGACATGGTGTATATGGGTTCTCAAATGAGTTCATACCATGTTCCTTGCTGGTTTAAAGGATGATTGGCATTGCGCTAATGTTTCTGGGAATTGCCATGTTCCTGTTTTGCAGTTCTGCTGTTAAGAGCTTTTAGCAGGCATGTAGCTACAAGACACTGACACTTAAACTGCCTAGTCCTCCCGCAAAATCCTTACATACCAAATTAAGTGCATTTAACTTGCCTTTGATCTAAATTCATCCATCTAACTTCCAATGGGAAAAACCTAGTCTTTTCTCAACCTTACTTTGAATCTATTGAACTTGAAAATTTCATCCTTCATTTAGTTTCATGTGTTGGAACATTTATTTATCAGGACTTAGTTAATTGTGCATGAACTAGAAGTCAGAGATTCTTGGCAGCTGATTCACTATGGCCATCAGCAAATTGCTGCCCTTGCCAGCCTCTCTAGGAATCACATGAAGGCATTAATCTCTCTGGGTGTGATGCTGATCTTTTTTGCATCCAGTCGAGAATAACTCCATTGTAACAATAGTGTAGGATTAAATCAACCGTGCCATACATGCGCCACTGTTTTTAATTGGAACAGATTATCATTGTAAAAGTGGCTAAAGATGCTGTGAAGATTGTTAGTATAGCTCTGTGAGTGTGAAGAGTAATTATTGTCTCCTCTTCTGAGATCGTTTATGTGCACTGTGATTGATGGTGGCTCTATTTCCTGAATATCACATCTGCAAATTTACATGTTTATGAATATATTTGGTTTAGGGTTTGAGGCTGTACTTCAATTCTGTAGTGGCTGGATGGTAGGTTTGTTTGTATGGAACTGTAAATTATTAACTATTTTTAATTATTAATCATGAAGGTGCCCTGCGAGAAGCAAGGGCTTGGTGATCCTTCTGAGTCCCTTCCAATTTAAGATATTCTGTGACTAATTATTCATTAGAGGTAGGTGTTATTTCCTGTAGTAACAAAGTTACATGAATAGCAATGTGTATCTTTAATATAGGTAGGAATCTGAGGTACTCAGTGTAGTACAATTGTAGAAACATAGATTTAAACCTGCCTTTATACAGTGACTGAAATACACAGGTAAGCAACAAGGTTGTAATGTTGCTTTGGTCACAAGATCTGTATCAAAGAGGTGACATGGCCTAACACTGAGACAGTTGGTGTCTGTCATTGTTCAGCTTAGTTAGCCTCAGTGTTAACTAGACTGATGAAGCTAAATGTTTCAACACGGTAGGTAGAGCTCAGGGGTTAGGAGAACAGGGGGTTACTGTCTTAGATATCTGACTCCAGTGGCTGAACAAAGGCTCGAGTCCTCTGTGTCTCTCAGCAATTCACGGTATTTCCTGTCTCTTACAATAAAGATTTGCCGTAGATGGTGGTAACAAAGACCTTGATATTTCAGTCCACTGTTTTCTATATTATGAAAGTATCTCTGTGACATTAATCAGCAGAGCACAGGAGAGTATTTTCACTTGTTTTGGCGTATGCTGGTAGTTATCATACATCAGAAATCCAGAGACTGATCATCTCTGGTAATGCTTTTCTCTAGGATCAGACTGAGGTGAGATACAACAGAGCATTTGGAATGTCTGCATGGAATAATGAACTCGTTTCTCTTGTGTCTTGGAATTGTAAGCCTGCCAAGCACAAAACAGAGAAGCATGGTGAGCACAGGATCCAAATATAGTTCTAGGTTGCAATTTACTTGTTGGCACAGCACATTTAAGAACATGTTTGCACTTAGACATTTTTTCTGTGTTTTGCATCATTTGTCTTCACTTACCTCAGTTGTGTTACAGTTTGTAGAACCATACCGTAACTGGATTTCTGAGGCAGCTTGTCTTTGCCGATGGAGAAAATATAACATAGGCACACCTTGTAAGGAATCCAAGACTTAATAGTGTTCCTGTTTGTTAGTGCAAAGTTTGTATCTCACAGTCCTTGATTCTTCACTGATAGTGTTTGAGGCAGTGCCCTTCTTGCTGTTACAGGCTACATCATCTTTGACTTTACAGCTGCTGTTTGTTGGTTTGGGGTTTTTTCTGTTGTTTTTTTAAAGGTTGTTACTGTATTCTAGCTTGCCTTATATTTTCTGAATTTTGTTTCCAATTGTCAAGAAGGTGAGAATTGATATTTTAGGACATATTGGCTGTGTGAGGCTCCATTTCTGTTTTTTCAAGAGTCTGGTTTCACTCTGTTTTTACCATTCTCATCATCCACTGTGCAGATTGTCATCTCTTCTTCATATGACAGGGCAGTGGTTGCTATTGCTTGAAGTGCCAAGTGCTTTAATTTCCTGGAAGATCAAATTTTGTATGTTTGTGCCACATGCAGACCCTGAACTTCCTGAAGAGAGGAGAATTATGGTGTAAGATTGTGAGTTTAATCCCAGACTTGGATGCCTGGGACACCAGCTTGTGCATCCAAGCAACTTACCCAGCTGACCACTTGGGTAAAATGTGGTTTGTGGTTGGGACATCCATGGTTCACATAAAGTGCCCTTGAATCTTACTGTCAGTGAGCTTGTGATCTTGGCTTTATTTTTTGCTTCCAGACTTTACAGCTGGAGAAGCAAATACTTTGGTTTTGGTAAGATTTTGCTTTTATGGTCCATCAGGAAATGCCAACATACTATTTTCTACGAGCAAACTTTTCCATTTTGGCTAACTGAAAATGAGGCCCATGTTTGAAGATAGCAGAGTTCCAGGCACAATTCACTAACACTTCTGGTGTTCTTAAATGTAAAAGTAGGCCATTGCTGAAAATAAATCTGTATTTTACAAATCCCATTTGTGTGTGCTTGAGGCAAAGTTTTACATTTTATAGAAATTTTTTGGATGAGAAAACTCATTGGCTGTAAAATGTATTAGAGTTTTTTGAGGGACTCCATACTTCTGTTGAAAGGGACAATTCAGATGGTATTATATATACTTCAGTTTCCAAAAACATAGTCACAGCCTATATTTTTTTAAGATACTCTGTTGGTAACCCATTGGAGACTGTTTTCCAATGCCTGCCTAAAGAACAAGAAGAAAAGTAGGAATAAATAAATAGATTTTTTTTTTTCCCAATAAGAAGTATTAAATCTTAAGCTGATAGTTTCATGCTGTACCAAATAAATTACTTGAGTGGTTCCCCTTAGTTATTTGTACTGAAACCTCTGATAACAAACTAATTCATAAATGGACCTAGAAGAGGGATAGATACTAAATTTGCTGAGAAAACAAAATGGGATGAAAGAATTGCAGAGAGATCATGTGCTAGAAGCAACTGGACAATAAAATAGTAGGTGTGATTTAGGGTAGGGAACTGCAGAGTAATAAGTTTGGGCAAAAATAACCCCCAGAGTAATAAATATGGGGAGAAAGTAACACGGACTGTCTGTACAAGTGAGTGGGCTCAGTATTTCATCAGTTACTGTCACTCAGAAAGTCTTTGTTGTCACTGGAAATGTGATGTCAGTCTTCATATTTAGACAAGGCAAATATTATAAAAGGAGCAGAAATCAAAATTCAGAGCATTACTATACTAATATAAATATAATATAAAAATGATAGCAGGAAGACAGAATGGCATGGCAGTCTGTCACCTGTTGGTCAAAACACACATTAGGCTGCAAAACCAGGAGTTACAATAAACAGGTAAAATGCAGTATTTTCTCACCAATGTCTTCTTATATTGTGCAGGGCAACTTACTGCTGTAGTATTTTACAAAGGGTTTAAACTTAAATGATTGAAAAAGGGATGTGTTTTAGAAAGAAGAGTTTGTCACTCTCTTCTCAACACAATGGTTGTGTTACAATGTACAGCTTGTTTCCTAAACCCTTGATAGTAGGAAACTGGAAGAGATGTCAGCTTGTCTTGTTACAGCCCCCTTGCTACCAGTCAGGGTGGAATGAGGTGTCCAGCTGAATGGTCTGACTCGGGAGGTAAGCTTGTGTTCTCAGAACACCAAACTTCTTGCTCTTGTGCTCATACTTTCAGGTGTCAGAAGGTAAATATTTTTAGCAAGCTGAAAGAAATAAAAGAAGTATTGCAAGAACAGTTGCTCTTGGCAGCGAAGTCCTTGGAATTCTACTCTGATCACTTTATAGTCTAAACATAGCATTCTTCCTAAAAACTTTCATTTTTCAATTTATCTGTTAGGGTGGTTTTGCATTTAAATAAAATATACTCTTTAAACGAGTGTTTAGACAGTGACAAGATGCTTTAGCAAAACTCTTGCAAACATTTTGGTTTTGCTTATTGTTTGTTATCTGTCTCTAATACCCAGGATCATTATACATACTGTGATTCATGTGATATTTTAGCTTTTAAGTAGCTTCATAAGACAGAAACTCTGTCGGAGGGGTAAAGGTTAGGTTTATGTCCTGACTTTCTTCACCGGACGTTTTCTTTATGCTAATTTTCTGTGTCAAAGGAGCAAGCTTAAAATATGTAACCTTATGAGCTATGTTGGAAAATGCTATTTAAAAACTGTTACATTGTTTATCAAAATAGTTGGTAAAATATCTCTGTGAGTGAACTTGGTTTCATTGATATAAATACTGGGATTTTAAATTTTTTTTACTTATCTAGAGAAGATTGCTGAAGTCTGAAAAGGTTTTTGGCTGGTAGTCCAAAACTTGCTCTAGAAAGTTAATGTTACTTTTAATCAAGTGAGATGAACTATGGGTGACAAAAAGAAAGAATTCACAACAACCAGGACAATTTCTGCAAGACTTAATGTCAACAGTAAACTCAGTTTCTGTAACAATTCAATATAACTACCCAGGCTATTGTCTTTATCCTAAGTTCCAGGAAGAACAGAGCAAATATAAATTAACAATTGAAAAGAAAAGAAACATCATTATTATGCAAAGGAAATTTAATTAATTTATGGTAAACTCCTGACTACTTTTTTCATCTGAAGCTGTGCAACCTTTAGGAAATAACTGAATTTATGGAACACAGCATACCAGAACTGCATTTCTCCCCTTTTCAAGAAATACTCAAATCTTGGGTTCCAGCAAAGGCAGCTCCAGAGGAGACATTCAGAGAGGGGATCAACTTCTGTGTGCCTGTTGTAATGGCATGTGCAGATGCAGCACACAGCTGGAGTGCTCTGAAGGGTACTGCCAGCATTTTTTTGGTTTATCATAAAGCACTTTTATGTTATTCTTGCTTTGCCTTATCTTCCTTCCTCCCCACACATTCCTGTATTTGTTATGAAGGTCCTTTAAGGACTTGTAGATATTCTATTTTGTAAGGGAAAATTTATGTACCAATGCCTTTTCTTTTAAACAGCATGTTCAGTGGTAAGACTTGCTTCTTGGGTAAGGAGATAGATATATATATATATGGATACTTTAAAGCTGAAAAAAGTAAGGATACTGTTCTGGACTCAGAATCTATCCTTCCTTTTACAGCCATTGGTTGAAATGTTTGAGAACCAGATATTGATGTCAAAGAATTAAATAAAATTCTTACTAAATAAAAATCTTACTAAAAGCTTGGCCTACTTTGAAAATTGCATGCACTGTCCCTGTTTAACATCACACATAACGTTTGCACACACGGTAGTATTTTGGCCAAAATAATTAGCCCTAACAATAAAGCTGAGAAAATGTAGAACAGAAAGGCTGGGGTTTTTTTACACTAAAAGCCTGTCTGACTGTGAATAAGCAATTGAATGCATTGAGCAGAAAAAGTTAAACTTCATTCTATAAATTCTCTAGTGAGAACAGTTATCAGTTACTCACTGCCTGGTACTTGGTAATCCAGGCAAAGAATTTCTCGATCATGTTGAGAGAGATTTGAAATGAGATGTTTAAAAATGGGAAATAGTATTTGGACCTCATTATATACCACCCCCACCCCCTCAAATGTCTTCTGTGTGAGAGAAGATGAGTACAACACACCGCTTAGGACTGAAAATGTAATCTAACAGGAACTACAGGAACAGACACACCTTGAAAAACCTCAGGGCATTTGTTTAGAGGCTGATGGGTGAACAAAGAAACTCAATGTTTTACCTTAATTTTTTAAATATTTTGGGTATTCATAATACCTTTCAGATTTCTAATGTTGTCAAATAGGGAAAATGAGGTTTGGATAGCCAAAGATTGTCCAAGATCCTGGGACAAGGACTGGAAGTGCTAAGGGAGCCTCTTGCCACTCAGGCCAGTGGGTTTTGCTTTTTCAAAACTGCTGAACAAACACTATTTTCCAGGATCTTTTCAAACCTACATAGGATTAAATGTGAGCCCTAGTGATGAAAGCTAGTTTTGAGGCTTTGCATTATCTTCTAAAAATTGCTAACCGAAGCCTTTTCCTTCCCTCTAGCCTTTCCTTATCCTTATGAATCTTCACTGTTCACCAGATGTCCACACATTTCTGTGCAGAGCCTTTGTTCCAGCCTGCCTGGATCAGATTCACGTGATTCACCCATGTCGAAGCCTCTGTGAGAAAGTGTATTCTGACTGTAAGCAGTTGATGGACACTTTTGGAATTGCATGGCCTGAAGAGCTGGAATGCACCAGGTATTTTTCATATTGACAAGTGGTGGGAGTGGTGTTTTCATGTTTGACCCAGACTGAGTTGAAAGTCTGGGGCAGAATGTTAAATATTATCTTGCTGTAACTTCCTTAGTATGCTGACCCTGCAGTGCTTATGCATGGGACCATTTCTTTATTAACATTTGTTATTCAAATGATCAACTGCATTTTCTGCCTGTGACATTTTTTGCAACAAAGTTCTGCGGCAGTTCTTTTCAGTAATCAGATCCCTGCAAGAGGTGGCTTTTTTACTATACATTTCTAAAATTTTAAAATAATATATGTTACAGAATAGATTTTGTTTTGGTTTCTGATCTCTAAACTAAGGATGGTCATGCTTACTTTATTAGGGGTTTTAGAAGGAACTGCTCATAAGATAATGAAATACAGAATATTCTGTATTTGAACAGACAAAGAACATTAAGTAGTATAAACCTTATTTTGCTCCTAACTACTTAAATGTGCCAACCTCCTCTTGTGTTGCTTTTCCAGTACTGCCTGCCAGAACTCTCTTTTTTGAAATGTCATATTTTCCTCAAAGGTGTTCACATGTCTGTTTCAGATTGAGCACAGTTAATACTTCATTTGGGGTAAACATATTTTAAATGGAAACCACTGGAAGCACTCCAGTGTAATCTTCTTGAGATTATGACTTTCAGCTGTAGATATTAATAAGTTATTAAGGCTAGATAGGTAGGTTGGTTGGTTGGTTGTTAACACACACCAAGTCAAGAGGTATAGGAAAGGTGCAGAGACTGGAAACTCATATAAGTTTTCTAACCCACATGCAGTTGCTAATCTGTGATGAGGCTGAGGGAAAGCTGGGACAGTAGTCCTGTGGATGACCTCTGGTAAAAATCGGTATTGGAGTCAATATGACAAGTGACATTAATGCCATTTCTCATAGTTCTGCAGAAAAATAGAGATTGTGGAGTTTTAAGACAAGAGGGCATTAACTTCTCCCATCTTCTGTGAGGTTCTATGCAACAATAGTGCCCCTCAGCCAGCAGGTATCTTCAAGGAGTGTTTTGTAAAAGTAGGACAATTACAAGCGCATCCAATTTTTCAGTATGTCTTTAAAATGACATTTTAAATCAAAATATGTTTTTTGCAGGATTTAGTGCAGCTTTAAATTATTTTATTACTCCTAGCATTTACTGTAAATTAATCTTTCCTGTTCATATGTGAAGTGATACCTCCCTGGTAGCCAATACTGAAAAGTCCATGTCCATGTTCTGAGAAGTCCAGGATGTTCTTAGAGCAGCAGAGATCCTGCTCCTGGAGCCCATGGAAAAGGAGCTGGCATGAGCATGGGCAGTAACTGGAATCCTGAGCTCCACACTTCTATATTCTTACAGATGAACATGGAGCTGATTAAGACAATGAGTGAATGAAGTTCACACTGTTTCCACAGGTACAGCTCCAGCCTGTAGTTAATAAAAGAATCTGCCACAGAATCAATTTTCTTAACAATTAGTCTGGATTTGGTTGTTCAGCACAATAGTGCTGTAAAACAAAGAACTGAAGGAGGTTTTAGCTGGAGCTGTGCTTGGATACTGAATTGAGAGACTCTTGTAATAGTGTTCGACAAAGAATGTTGAGATAACAGAATTTTACTTTAAAAGCTAGAATGCAAAACTTGTTCCTTTTAAACGTACAGTTAAACTTGGAATGCATGCAACCATAAATCCCATTTTGAGTAAATGCTTACCTGCTTGAGTTATATAATCTCCTTTGAAGATACATCCAGCACTGCTAATATGATATGGTATTATCCATATAAAAAAATCACATCTTGTGTCCAGTTAAACCCCGGAGCACTTGAATTTTGAGCAGTTTTTAAATTAACATCACAGAGCTAGAAAATTGCTAAAATACTAATAATTTTTACAGTACTTGCATTTTCTACCTAGGTTTTTTTCGGTTAGGTGGTTTATTGTTGGCAATGAAATAGCAGTGCAGCACAAAAAATTATACTAATCATGTACTAGTCATCAATTATGATGTCAATCTTCTTCCTTAATTGGAGCTTGCATTTTGACAAGATTTTTTGTTGTCACAGTCTGTTATTAAAATTAAAAAAAAAACCTACTGTAAATGTTTTATGTACATATGTAAAAGCTTAGTATAATTTTCAAGTGTAGAATGATTGCAATTTGAGTGGTGTTTCATAAACTATAAAACAACAGCTAGAGAGCAACAGTTAAATGAATGCAATTGAAATCTTCTGAAATGAAGATAGTTGAAGTTTGGTTTTTATAATGCCATCTGATTTTTTTTTCATATAATTTCACATTTGTATCATCTGTAAAATTTAACAGTGTTTAGGATCAGATTTTTCTCATATTTCTAAGAAGTAAATCTAGTTGAGAATGAGGGCTGTTGAGATATATCTTCTTCTCTTTATTTATTCAGACTAATCAATTGTGATGAGACTGCTCCTGCCACTGCTGCTGTAACCACAAACATACATGGAACTCAGAAGACCGCAAGCCAGATCCGAAGAGATTATGGATTCTGGTGTCCCCGACACCTACACACTACCAATGGACAAGGCTACAAGTTTCTAGGAATTGATCAGTGTGCACCCCCATGTCCCAATATGTACTTCAAAAATTATGAATTGGATGTGGCAAAAAGCTTCATTGGAATAGTTTCAATCTTTTGTCTTTGTGCTACGCTTTTCACATTCCTAACTTTTCTGATTGATGTTAAAAGGTTTAGGTACCCAGAGAGACCAATTATATATTATTCTGTCTGTTACAGCATAGTCTCTCTAATGTACTTTATTGGATTTTTACTTGGAAACAGAACTGCCTGTAATGAGGCAGATGATAAGTTAGAAATTGGTGAAACGGTTGTTCTTGGCTCCCAAAACAAAGCCTGTACTGTCCTTTTCATGGTTTTGTACTTTTTCACTATGGCAGGAACTATATGGTGGGTGATTCTGACAATCACTTGGTTCCTTGCAGCGGGCAGGAAATGGAGCTGTGAAGCTATTGCACAAAAGGCCATGTGGTTCCATGCAGTTGCCTGGGGAATTCCTGGTTTTCTCACCATTATGCTCCTCGCAATGAACAAAGTCGAAGGGGACAATATCAGCGGAGTTTGTTTTGTGGGTCTCTATGACCTGGACGCCTCTCTGTACTTTGTGCTTTTGCCCTTGTGCCTCTGTGTCTTTTTCGGTCTCTCTCTCCTTCTAGCTGGCATTATTTCCCTGAACCACGTGCGGCAGGTCATTCAGCACGATGGCAGGAACCAGGAGAAGCTCAAGAAATTCATGATCCGAATTGGAGTTTTTAGTGGTTTGTACTTGGTGCCACTTGTAGCACTACTTGGATGTTATGTTTATGAACTGGTGAACCGGAAAATCTGGGAAACTACTTGGGTGTTTGACCACTGTGACCAGTACCATATTCCTTGCCCTTATCAGGCAAGTAACGTTTTCTTTTATAAATAATAATGTAAAGTTAATTAGCAAAAACGCTTATGCATATCTGCCATGCAACGAGTAAATTATTTTCATGTTAAGGAATCAGTTCAAAAACATGGAGTGATTAATTCCTCTTTAAGTCAAAAACAATGGAGTATTACTTTTGCTTTGAAAGTTTTAATCTAACTGGTAGCATTCAGCAATTAAATTCCAACTTGCAGCTCTAACAGAATATATAGCTTTTTTATGATCTTTGAACCTCATGTTACAAATTGTGATGGAGGAGGGTCATTCTTCACAATATTTGTTTCTAAAAGTATTTGCTTAGTACTTTGGTGCCAAGCTCAGTATCAAAGTATATAAGTTGAATTTTCATCAATTTCAGTTGAAGTTGAAATAGTGATTCTTGAAAATTTAGACTAAATTGGATTTTAAATGTTGCTTATAACCACAGATTTAGAATAACATTCTTCTTTTTTTTTTCAAAGTGTTGAAGTGCAAACCGTTTGAAATTACAGAACAAATTTCCCATATATTTTTTTCTACAATAGCTGTTGTTTGCAGGCAGATTTTCAGAAATGCAAAGAATTCTTTATTCAAAGAACAACCCAAAAAAAAGGCAATTAAAGAAAGAAACCTCAACTTGAAATTGTGGAGGTGGTTGTATTTGACATTTGCCTTTTAAAATCCAACTTACTTGGAAAGACTTTTAAATCTGCCTATGTTCAGTGGATTAAATCTGCTGCAGTTGCAGGGAGTTTTATATACTTACAAGTATTGTTTCTTTCAATAAATCAGTTTTGTAGTGCTTAAATATGACAGCTTGGCATAATAACACAGAGCATGTATTTTTAGCTTTTAATTAGCCCATTGGAAAGAAGAAATATCAACATTAAATGTTACACAAAGATCTACTCAATGGGATCTGTCCCTGTAATAGACAGTGTGTGCTAATTGTGAAATAGCTTAAAACGGTGTGCTTGGCCTTGTCTTACCTGAGCTGGCTTGTAGACTTTTGTTACATTTGCCAGATGAAAAGCAAATAAAAACAGATTGAAGTAGCTAATGTTACCTGGCTAACAAAAATAGTTATAATAAATAACTTTCATAGATGGATCTGGCAGATAAGACAAGTGGCGTAAATTAAATTTGCAGCATGAGAGCCCAAGATAATGATCTCTCACTGAGTTAAATGTCTCAGCTCCTATGATACAGCTCTGCAAATAGGTGGATTAATTTTGCAATAAACAGAAAGGTACTGTGTAGTTCCCTGCAGCTCCTTGAAGATGCTGTCTAATCAGATTAACTCCCAGCTAATCCTTCCAGTACCTGAAGGGAGCTTACAAGAAAGAGGAAGAGAGACTTTTTACAAGGGCATGTAGTGACAGGACAAGGGGGAATAGCTTTGAACCGAAAGGAGAGTAAGTTTAGATTAGATATTAGGAAGAAATCCTTTACTTTGAAGATGGAGAGGCACTGAAACAGGTTTGCCAGAGAAGTTATGGATACCTCATCCCTGGAAGTGTTCAAGGCCAGGCTGGATGGGGCTTTGATCAACCTGGTCTAGCAGGAGGTGTCTCTGCCTGTGGCAGCTGGGGTAGAAGTTGAGGATCTTTAAGGTCCCTTCCAACCCCAAAAAACAATCCTTTTCACAGATCTCTTCTGTGTGTGTATTCAGCTGAACCACATCTGACTTGTCTATACATGTCTGATGTCTGTTTGCAATACAAGCCTCAACAAAGAACAACAGTCATAAGGAGAAAGTCTCTCATTTAAGAAATTTGTTTTCTTCATTTAAAAAAATAAATCAACGAGTCTATTTTCGTCTTTGCATTTATTAAATTTTGTTATCTTCTAGGCAAAGGCACTGGCAAGACCAGAAATATTTTTGTTTCTGATGAAATATTTGCTGACATTGATTGTTGGCATATCTCCAGTGTTCTGGGTGGGAAGCAAAAAGACCTGTTCCGAATGGGCCAATTTCTTCAACAGAAACCGCAAAAGAGAGTAAGAATTTTTTTTTCTCTGTTTTTTAAAGTGTGTACTTAAATTTGGCTTTCAGACATGTTTCTTTTTCTATAGCTCAGGTAAACAAAATGTCCTCAGACTATAAATGCTGCTTTGGGCATCAGCAGAATTTCATTGGAATCTGGGGAAAATTTAAATATGCAGTGAACTTTTAGCAACAGTCTCTATAATACAGAAAATACTTTCCTCTGCTGATTTCTCTTTTGTAGAGCAGAAGGTATGTTGCTGTGTTTAGCATGGACTAATACATCTCTGGTTCACAGTCAAAGGAGGAAAGATAATTTCAGCCATCAGTTTAGTTCTTTTCATGTGTTGTGACCACTTCATTTCACACAGTACTTACTACTACATTTACTGTCATGCAATTTTTTTAAAAAAATTAAACAGAAGAATTCCATTTTACTACGTAATATAAGCAAATTTATATCTATGGATTTAAACAGCTTATAAATTTTGTCTCCGTTTCTTGTAGTTGTCATTTTTTTCAATTCTTTTTTATGACTTGATTATTTCTTTTCAGATTATCTGTTACTTATAAATCATATTGTTGTTTTAGATTGTTTTGTTTCTTTGGATTTCGCAAGGCAGTGGTCTCTAAGCTCTTTTTATTTTACATCTGCATTCCTCAGTGGTGAATTTATAGCTTCCTTTCCCTCTCCCCTCTTTTTCCATTTCATGTATATTTTTTTCTTGTATTTCAGATGTTAATTGCTTTTATGTACAAGGATTTAAAAATAATGAAGTAATTTTTACAATGCTTACCTTTCTTCATTTGAAGGAGGTTGACTCTGTATAAAATTGGTAATGCAGCTGCTTATGAGCGAATCCTTCTTTTCTCTCTAGTAGATCATTAATTCACTGTAGTCATTGAACCTATTTGCAGAAGTAAAAAATGTAGAAATCTGCTTTATTTATTTATATCTAAAGAAATTACTTTAGAGCCATTATAGTTTTTCCTCCTCTTTTCACATATAGTTTTTTTCCCTGTGTTCATTTCATCCAGCTCAGGTTGCTGTTCTTTCAAGGTTTTGTGTACTACTCTTTTTTATATTATAGCTAAGTTATGTGCCTGTACTCTCTTTCAGTCCAATCAGTGAGAGTCGAAGAGTGCTGCAAGAATCATGTGAATTTTTCTTGAGGCACAATTCCAAAGTTAAACATAAAAAGAAGCACTACAAGTCAACTTCACACAGACTGAAAGTAATTTCAAAGTCAATGGGGACCAGTACAGGTGGCACAACAAATCATGGAACTTCTGCGGTAGCAATCACTAATCATGATTACTTAAGCCAAGAAACTGTGGCAGAAATTAAAACCTCTCCAGAGACTTCTGAGAAAGAGATAGAGGCAGACGGAGCATCAGCCCGAAGGGTCAAGGAAGGTGAAAACAGCGGAGATCAAATGTTACCCAGCACTAAACTGACCATGGATCAGGTGGAAAGGAGAAACAAAGCAGAAAGCACATGTCATATGGGTACTTCAGCTGAGAGTATGAAGAGAGTAGGTGAAGGAAGGTAAGGCTCCTGAACTCAATATTTTCTTTGTTTATACATATTACCATTATTTTTGTTAGTTTTCTGTTTCTTCTCTCTGAAGAATCAGGGTATTCTCAGGATGGAACTGACCTTCAGTTGCTGTCAAGAGAAATTGCAGACTGTGGCCACGTATGTTTAGCATGTGGGCTGTATTTATAGGATTCTTCTTTCTCTTTCAAGCATTGTGTGTTGGGGCTTCAGCTTGTAGGATATTCTTGCCTTGTTGAACAGTGACCGTCAAGAGGGTCACTGTGACTGCAGTGCAATTACTTTGGGAGGTGATGGGTCTGAAAAAGAACAGTGGTGACCGTAGTCACCACTAGGAAAACACTAGGAAAAGTGTGCAGAACTGTGCTGGATTTTGAAAAGAATACAGCTGAAGACATATTATGATTTCACTACTCTTTTTTTCCCAGTGTAGTGTAAATT
Organism: Illadopsis cleaveri; assembly: GCA_013399915.1. NCBI lineage: Eukaryota > Metazoa > Chordata > Aves > Passeriformes > Timaliidae > Illadopsis > Illadopsis cleaveri. Next base: position 1,465,080 of record VXBB01005920.1, read on the forward strand.
AAACTGTGCTTAAAATTTACTCTGATTTATTTTTTGTTACTTACAGAATAACTCCTAAAAATGGTTATAGTGAATCCCCTTTACTACAGAGGAGCTGTTCCCAAATACCTGATGTCTCACAGTCACCTTCTGTATCACTGCTTGTCTACTCAGCTTCAGACACCAGAAGAGAGTTGGATTCAGGAAACAGTTCTAATCCTTGAAAGACTGAAAATTTGTATGAACATTTGCATTGCATAAAACTGATATGAGTTCTTTGTCATACTGGAAATAATGGATATTCTGTGCCTTATTGAAAAACACACATATCCTGCTTTGCACTTAAAAAATGTATGTTTTGTTGTAGGGACAGCTAGCAATAATGTACTGTATTTAATCCTGTCCAGGACTAATGGAAATTGAAGTTCTGTAGGACATGGCAATAATGTAAGAAAAAGATGAGAGACAAATATTATTCCTTATATAAAGAACACTTTGTAATGAATTGCATTAAAATAATGCTTAGAAAGCACTGTTACTCTTAAGGTATAAAATTCCATCTGCCTCTTCAATATTTTTCAAAACTTGCTAATTTTTTCACTTTTTCAAAACTTGTTATTTTTTTCTCTTTTTTACTGTCTCTTAAACAATACTATCACTTAAATAAATGATGCACAGATTACTAAATACTCTCTATATTATGCATCATGCTGTATCAATTATAGCACTGGTTTATGGTAGCTTGTACACTGAATTTGAAAGGGAATCTGAAATTATAGGAGTTTATTTTGTACATAAAAATGAATTTTGTAAATAAGTGACTGCATAAGGTCAATCTTTAGAACTACAGTTTTGTATGTATTGTACAAACTTAGGAAAGTTCCCGTGCTTCCCTTAGGATGTTGCTGAAGCCAACAGTCCCCTGGTGCTCAGCCAACATGACACAGTTCTGAGAAAAGCAGGTTGGACCTTTATCCATAACATGCACTGATATTTGGGGTGTGACGGGTCCTGTTGCAGGGATGGTGTAGAAGGTGCAGCACTGTCTCAGAAAACTGCCTCTTGGAGCCTCACCTGGTGTGGTGTTCCAGGCCATGGTGTCCAAGGGAACACCTCAGGCTGCTGGGCTCAGTGGGCACAGTCTGATGTGCAGCCTTTGGGCTTTTGTCCTGAGCTGTAGCGACAGCTCGTCTCGTGCTGTTTCTATGTGAGTAACTTCTTTTTTTTTTTAATGATATAAAGAAATGTCTTGCAGATAAGTGCTGCAAATAACTGTTGAGTTATTAATATGCAGGCTTCTTTAGCAGTCTGTTTACTGAGAAGACAGCCTTAATACTTTTCCTCCAAAGCCTAATTTTCTACAAAACCTAATTTTCTATTATGCTACAACAATATATTTTCTCTAAATCAGAAAGGCCTTAATACTTATAGCCTTTCTTACACTAGGTGATTCTCAAGAGCAAGTACTGCTGATGTGGATAACAATTTCATTGTCTGACTTCATTTGAGTCAAGATTTTTTTAAGATCCAATGGGATTTATTACTTGAGATAATTTGGTGATAGATTTTGCTGTTTTCTAAACCTAAATGTCAGTGCATTTTGTAAGACTGTCCAGCATCATGCATTTGAACACTAGTAAGAGTATTTCTCAATGTTATGGTATTATGCAGAGAATTTACTGTGAGTTGGGGCAGCATTCATGGTGATGCATTGAACAATGAAAATTGCGTGGTAGAAAGGACATGTAAATGCTGGAACAGCAAGAACTACAGTTCTGATAAACCAAAGTTATTTGTTTTATCCATCATGCATTAAAAATGGAATTTATTTACGTTTATGTTATGGTATCTACATTTTAGCATTTGTAATTTATTACCTTCAATGGGATGTGCTCTTTCTTGTAGAATTTTCCCATTAAAAGTACACAGAATTCTTGCTACTAAGTGGACAGTAAGAAAGATGTGAAAAACCTCCTGTGAAAAGGCACACTAAATACCCTTCATTTTCTAGTTCTGTTTGTAACCAGGTAACTTTATACACATGTTCAGTAGTTTTGTTATTACTGTATTTGTTAGTAATAAAATATGCTGTTGTATAGTAAGAGCCTCTGAGTGGATATTTCTCAGTAGCTAGATGTGGCATGTTTGTTGCTCTACCTACTACTGTAGTATTTTTGCACCTAAAACACAAGTATTTTTTTAGTAGGGCTGTGTGAGTTAATAAGTATTGCAATATTTTTATTCCTCCTGTGTGAGAAACTGAGACAGAACAATGCTGGGAATTGCTCACGTGAACACAGATTTATGAAGGACTGAGGAACTTGAACTAGTTCTCTCATCCTGATGTTTACGGCATTTCATGGCCTCTAAAGACCTCCCTTAGCTGATGTAGAATGTGTATTTCCAGACTGCTCATGCTGCCACTTCTTAAAATATTGATTTTTATTTTTTTAATGTTATTCCCCCTTTCTAGGAAGTTCTGAAAAAAATTGCTTTTGTGGTAACTGCTCTACAAAAGATAAATGCAAAGTAATTTTGAAGTTACAGCAATACTGTGGGCTTAAAAATAGATAATTTATCAAAGTGTGAAATACAAAGCAATAATCAAAACACTGGCAGTGAAATGCATCAGTAGTAGGTTGAGACTGTAGCACTTTGTGTGTTCCAGGGCAGCTGTACTTCAAAAAACAGACTCTGAATTCCCGGGGTGATCCTTAGAGCCAGAGAGGCTGTGACCTCTCTGGGTGCTTTAACTGCCAAGCATCCGAGCAGTGAATGGAAAGTCAAAGTGCTGTTTGATGCTCACATCAGTGATGAGGGGAAAGAAACAGAAAGAAAAGGGGCACAGAGATGAGTCAGGGCCTGGAAGATGGACTGCCTTATGGTGAGGGGCAGTGCAGAATCTCATAGACAGCTTCTCTAACAAAAGGTATTTATTTATTTGCTTTCCTCTTATCTGAATAAACCATTCATGTTAAAAGGGCTTTTCTGAACCTGTGAGAATAACTTCTCCCTGGGACATCTCCATCAGCCGAAGTTGCTTAATGGAGGCTGGCAATCGTCTGGAAGATGACTCTAAATCCAGCTATTTACATTGATTTTAGTCTTGTTAGGTGCCACTGTTTGCAAGAAGCTAAAATACAGGATACTGACAGCTTCTCTAAACCTGGAATTATGTGTGCAAAATAGTCTTTCTCTGAACAAAGATGTCATAAATCACTTCAAATTATGCATTGCACTGAATTTTCAGGTTGCATAGAAAATCTTTTAAAGGACAAAATAAATTTAGCAGCTCAAATAATACTTGATTTATGAAATAAACAGCACCTGAAATTACCAACATGATACTTTTATGGTACAAGTTGTTTATACTGTATCTTACTGTTCTATTTTGCTAAATGTGTTTCGTGAAAACCGGAGTAGACTTTACCTAGAGTGTAAATCTATGCACATACTAGCAAAAATAAGTCTTAAGTTTGAAAATATAAACAAAATAATGTTTGTAACATTTAAAAAGTGCTATTACCAGAGGAAAAAAAATACCTGCAGTATTTAAAACCTGTTTAAATCCTTCTGGTTTTTTTAAAGTAAAAACCCCAACAATTCAGCGATGGAGCACTAACAAGCTAAAGTATTACACTATTTTCTTTGACAACTGTTCAGCTGATTTACAGAGAACTGTAGCTCCTTTTTCCTTACAGGATACAGAATATATTTGGTTTAAACAGTCAAATCCAGTTTAAATTCAGAAGCAAAATAGAAAAAAAAATAATATGCAAAGTTTAACTTTAATAAAAATAAGTTTAGTATTAATTAGTATTAATAATAGCAATTATAATTAATTAGTATTAATAACTTTAGTCTGCAAAACACTGAAAAATGCAGTTGCTGAAGAGGATGAGGAATCCTGTTTTGCTGTGAAGTTTGACCACCCAGTCTCAACATGCTGTTTTAGAAGGCTGCACATCAAAGGAGGGATTCTGCATCCTTCCCTTCACACTGGCCACTTGTTGGGTCAGTCTTTGAAGGCATATGGCTGCTCTCTGCCTGCATTCACTGGTAAAGCTCGCTGCCAGTATTAACCAGTGGTATTTGCAGTAATTGAGATGGCTGGCACCAAAGGTATTTCAGAGTCTCGTGAGTATAAATGCTATTTCCTGCATGTTGCCTTTTTTTTTACACTTACTCTTTCATGCCTTTACACTTATCATACTTGCATTTTTTAATGGACTAGAGTTTAATTAAAGCAACTTATACCATGTGCTCATAAGCTTTCTGCTTTTTAGACCTAGAAGTGGAGCTCAGAATGTGTTTCTGATGTACGTCTATGAAATCCACTTTTATTAACTGGATTTTACTTCCTATTAAAAAGTGCTTGAGATTAAAAGTACAATTAAAAGATTAAAGACATGCCAGGACATTTATATCTGAGGTCTTTGTTAATGTTTATTCCTTGCATTTCAACTTTGATCACTGAAACAAAATGTGAAATAAAAGTTTGCTTTCTTTCGGGTTTTACTAGTCGAAATAAAGTAATGGCCAATGAGATGTTTAAGCAAATTATGATCTACCTTCATTAAATGGGTCATAGCTGGCTTCTTAGCACAGACAGGAGCTGGAGAGGGGAGTAGTTGCTGCTGTTTGGAAGAAAGCACATTTTGTGGAAGGGCAGTGCTAAACAGGCACTTGGTACTGGGTGGAGGTGATGTGGAGGGCCACTGACCTCCCTCGCACAGAGCACACTCAGGTACAGCAGGATAGTCATGAGACAACATCAGGTATTTTAAAGGGAAATTTTGGGACTCGTTTTTGCCATACAAGGTGAAGAGAAACAGCAAGAAGACATTTTATTGCCATTGAGTGGGTTTGTCAGAGTGGTGAAGGGAGATGGTTAGCCACCAAAGGGGTCTTAACAGGAAAAAGGATGTTCCATGTTGGTTGTGTATGAAGGACTAAAGAGAATGTGTGTCCCAGTTTATCTTCCTCATGTTCTACCTTACCACATGAAACTGGATCACAAGAAATTAATAGTAAATTGGTTATTAGTTGAAGACTTAAACTATCTGGGAAGCATTCCCTCCAGACCCAATTCTAGTTGTACCATGCCTACTATCCAAGAGTGGAACTAAGTCTTGAATGACCAAAGATGGAGGCTTTGAGGAAGCTGAAGCGGTTGAGCGCTGGGTTTGAGTCACTGATGTTGCCCACTGGACACAGTCCTATCTGGGAGTTGCTGTCCTCCTTCCAGACTCCTCCAGACATGGCTGTGATCTGGACTTCCAAGTAAAGAACAAGTGGATGCATTATACAGGGATAAATAATTTAGACACGTGAATCTGTGAAATGTGGAGAGGTGGCACTGACAGGTGTGACATGCCAGTGTGTGGATGACATGCAAATGTGTTGGGATGGCTGAAGTCAGGGCTCACCATGAAAATTAATTTATTTTTCTTAAAATTTTCTTAAAATTCTAGTAGGCAAGATTATCCTGAGAAAGACCACTAAAGATGCTGATAGTTGTGATGAGATTCTCTATGGAGAGAAATGGACAGTCACCAAACCAGCAGGAAAACACAAGGAAGTGCACGCACGCACACACACAAACACGCACAAAAAACCCAAACCAAACAAAAAACCCAACCAAAACAAAACAACCAAAAAAAATCCCCAAAAAACCCCAACCAAACAAAACCCAAAAATCCTCCCCCCAAAAAAGAGGACTTTGCCTTTTAAATTATTCTTACTTAATATTACTTCAACAGCATTTTTAGGGCACACATCCTGAAAGTTCCTCTACTTCACAATGGGAAATTATGAACTCGTAAATAAGATCTTTAATCAACCAAGAGGTGCTGTAATTACAGCAAAGTGACAAGGATAGAAGCAAGGAAACCACACTAAGTTAATGTCTCACAAAAGTGCAGTTAGATGAGCACCTGCTGTAAAAATACAACTTAAAAAAGAGCTCAAAACCACATTCTTCTTCACAGGAACCTGGTGGGTCTTTTACTGTTCTGGCCAAACACATTTTCATCTCCACATGAGCCAGGGATTCAGGTGCTTGATCCTTTACAGTTGCTCTAGTCAGTTGTTCATGCAAGTCAAGTAAGATTCCTATATTAGCATATAAAACAACTTTAATGCAAGAGTTTACCTGTTTCAGTATCCTCAGGGCTAAAGGATGACCCCACTGAACCACTTGTGGTGAACCTCACTGTGCCTGACCCAGCAGCCCCCGTCCATGCATTGCCCTTTTGGTGACAGTGGGTCATCTGGGAGCAGATGTTGGGGGTGCTGCCCAGAAGCTCCACAGCCCTGCTTGCCTCAAGCCATGGCACTTTTTCACTGAGGTCAGTGTGGGCATGAGGAGCCAGGTCACAGGAATGCCACAGGTCCACCATTACATCCAAGAAGCAGAGTTGGAGTGATCATGTGTGCTCTCATCTGTCATTGTTTGGCTCTGCTCATCTGTCTCTCTACTGAGATTTTTTGCAACTGGGCCAAATAGTTTGTTTCTTTGACTGAATCTTGCAGCTACAGGCTTCTGTGCATTTTGTGTGTGCCTGTTATGGTGGCTATAGACCTCTGGTTTCTGTAAGCCACCCTGAAGGGCTACAGAGCCCTGCCTCAGCCCTGTTCATAGCTCGCTTATCCTGAGGAACTCCTTTTCAAAGGGTTTACTGGACACAAATAAAATAAAACATTTCAAGTTCAAGTCTATTCCTTTAATTTCAGGATTATCACTAATTCAAGCTACTCCCTTCCTAAATTAGAAGGACAAACTTCTGGCAGTGCATTTGATGAATGGTGTAGAAAAATGCAGATTGTGCCCTTCATTTGAAGAAGACTTCCTGTCTGAATGGAGCACTGTATTTCACATCCTAATAACCATTTATTAGTGCAGGATTTAAGGAAAGTTAGCTTTTCAGTTCTGCATAAGCCTGTCAATTCACTGAGGTTTCATGAGGTAGCCAAGTGATTTTTCTACCACTGACTAATTCCCAGCCACTCTAATGAGCAAATGTTCCTCCTGAGAGTCAGCTCTCCCCTTGAATCAGTGATGATTCACTGGACAGAGTGAATATAATTTTAAACTGGGCTGAAATAATTTTACCATTCCACAAGTCCTTGAACAACCCAATCTAAGTGGACCTGCTTCAACCAGATGTGCTCCAGATGCCCCTGCAGACCCAAACATTTCTGTGACTGCAGCTGGGATTGCCCCAGCTGCTCTTGGGAGTAGACTTGCAGAGGTACAGACCAGACTCCTCCAGGGTCTGAAATTTGCAAACAGCAGTCAATGGAAACAGTATGGGCTTTTCTTCATAAAGTTTCACTGTGGAAAAAAACATCTGGGTGTCCTGAGTTATCCTTTATCAGTGAAGCAGACAGTTCTCCCAAACAGTTTTATTAAAGTTTATCTCTCTCTGACTGTTCGTGAATAGTGTTTAGTTTAAAATATTCAGTGCCTCCATTATTATTGTAGAAACACAGCTATAAGCAAATGCAACTATAAATCAACAGATGGCTTGGACAGAAAAAAACAGGTCTGTCTGGAACCCCAGCAGGCAATGAAAGGAATGGTTTCTATAAGTTTTCACTGGTATCTGACCTATGTCCTGGTCTTGATTTGTCAGAGACAATGTTAAAGATTTATCTCCAAAGAAAACATAATTAATATGAGTAATAAAATGTGGTGATTCTCTCATGTTTTCTATTATGTAAAAAAATACATTTCCTATAGTAACATTAAGAACTGCCATGTGCTTATTCAGAAATAAAGAATTAACACTTTTATTCAGGATTTTTTTTCCCGCACTCAAAAAATGCTGTCCTCATAAGAACACAGGGATTCTCTTCTGCAGACAAGCCTCTGAAGGAGGAGCACATGCCCCAAACTGGATATTAAGATTCAAATGTTAATATGTGTGCCTGCAAAGCACTGCTGTGGCTATAATGCTTTTATCATTTTACGTAGAAGCTACTGGAAGGTTTTTTAAATAGGTGTATCTGTGCTAGTAAAGCAAAAAAATAGAAGGAGAGATGTTTTGGATTTTTTTTAATATTACTTATGCTATATGAATCATATATTTAAACTAAGAGTTGTTAGAAAGGACTTAGGCCAAAATCTCTTTGACTTTTATGTAGTTCCAACGGCTTTTCTTGTGGAAGAAGTTTGAATCAATTTCTTAAATCTGTAATAAATTACCCAAGAGCTCTTACTTTAGTTCTCTTCTACAGCAGTACAGACAGCTCTTTGTTTCCTTGATCAGACAAGCAGCCTGTAAAGAGCCATTTGAAAAATTCAATAGTTTTCCCTGATCTCAGCCTTTTAGACCAACTTACAACTCACCCTAAAACATCAATAATAAAGTGAACAAGATTTTAATGATGAACTCCACAGTTAAAAACACCAAGGACAGATTGGCAAGGATGCTGAGTGTTGTGATGCTGAGCCCTGCAGGGCTAACCTCGAGTGCTCTGCTGTTACCCAGGGGTATAATAACATGCTCCCCAGAGTGATGCAGAGATCAGGCTGCCAACCAAAGTCAAAATCCCCAGACATCCTCAGAACAGGGAAATGTATAAAGCAGTAAGAGTTAAAGGCAGATGAAAAGTCCAGGTCTTGGCACTTACCTTACTGGGCCTCTTTTGTCTCAGGATCCTCAGCCTCAAACTTTCTGTAATATTTACACATCCAAGTCTGGTGTTTCTGGTTCCCTGCAGTTATTTCACACTGTAAAGACTAAGGACTGAATAAAAATTGAATTGAATAACAAACATTTACTGGTTGCATTCAAACCAGTGTGCTAACAAACAGTATTCATACACTGGAATAGTTTGAAGAGAGGCAGAGAGACCCAGTGACCCCATGGGCAGTCCCTTGAATTTAAATATGTTATAGCTGAGGTGAATGGAAACATATGTGAGTATGGGAACATCCTCCTCTCCAGTCTTGTGTGTCTGGATTTTTGGAATGCTGAGAGGCTATGTGAGGGGGGAAGCAGCTCAAGCTGCAGCAGAGAGACTGCATTCATGGCATGAGCCTCATTTATGAGCATCTGTGGTGCAAGATACATTGACTGTGACCTTATGTGAGCCTGCCCAGGCTGTGCAGGAGCAGGCTGGCCATCTGGGAGATTTTAGTGACATTAAGTCGTGGATGTAACTACTCATAATATTTGTTGATATGTTTGTGAGGCCACATGTAAAAGATAAAGCCTATATCCTATGGCAGGATGCATAAAATGAAGGAATCACTAGTTGATGTAATGCAGAGGATTCTCAGGCAAGTTTATTACCACTTCTTTTAGCTGCAAAATAATTAAGGCTATAGTAGATCAGTAACTCTGACTCAATTTGAGAATCTCACCAGCATTTGGCAGTGGTTGGTGCCCTCAGAAACATTTAAATATATCAGAAGCCTACAGAACATAAGCCTAACAGATGGTAAGGCTTGCTTGGGCTGAAGAAGGCTAAGGGGATGTTGGCATTTCTGTTTTCCAGAAGGAAATGCACACTGCAAGTTAAATGAGTGCTAGGAGCTGCACAATGCACTCTTCAGAGCTCAAAGCAGATGTCCCACTGTTGTTTGCTAAGACCTTCTCTTACAGTTCTCCTCAGTTTGCTTCCTCTGGCAAAGCCATTTGGAATGTCAAAGCTTCTAAACCACACTTAAATATATGGTGAGCAAACCCAGGTGAGGAAATAACTGTGAAAGTCCATGCAAATTTTTTTCTCTAAAATCCTGAGTGATTGCCTTAGGAAGGTGTGAAGTGCTTGTGCACTGTGCACTTCAGCTGTTGCACCTTGCCTGAGGAAATTAATTCTGCAACGCAGAAATTTGGCACCCTGTGAAGGGACACGCCTTAGCAACAGCCTGTGTTGATGCTGAGGATCCCCAGCCCTTGGTAAGGGTGCTTGTGTGAACATGCAGGTGACACAGAAATCAAACATTACCACCTTCACAGAACTGCCACCAGCCCAGGCCAGAGGCAGCAGTGTTTGCTGACAGCACTGCACAATTGCTTAATGAAGCCTCTGACTGTGTGTATTTGTGGATGCTGACTGAGGCTGTCACCAAAGCAATTGTTACAATTAAGGATTTGCATCATTCCATAAATTTTCCCAGCTGGTTTAGGGGAACAGTTGTTATTTACCAGCTGTTTTTTTGAAGTTGGCAGGGTGTAACGCTGCCTTTCTTCACAAGGTAGGAACCCTCAGCAATGTGGCTGACGTCAGTCCAGTTCTCAGGACAGCGTGTGAAGGGGTTGATGGCAGCAGTGTGACTGACCTGTGCTGTAGATCTCACTTCACCTCTGCTGTTCCACCAGCACAGACATGGAAAGGGGAGAAAGGCAGAAGTGGCTTAAAGTGCAAAGCCACATGAAGGGGTTCAGTCCACACAAAAATGTGGTTCCATGCTGCCCATCTGAATGACTCAACTTCTTGGAGCATTCTTTCCTGCAGGAGAAACGTGTGGTTTTGTTGAATACTTCAGGAAAAGAAAATATATTGAAGCTTATCTCCCCCTTCTGGAAACTACCTTCTACAAATTCCACAAAGTTTGCAGTATACAGAAGCTACCTCTAGCTCAAAGATTCATTTCTGTTTTCAATTCTTGAGGACATATCACATCCTTTATTTTACAGTGCTTTCATTTCTAAAATGATGAAAAGCAAAGTATGATTTTAAATGAAATCAGTATGGGATGGTTTACACTGGGTAGCCAAGAACTTTCCTTCTGTTACTAAATTGACAATGTTCAGTCTGGCAATACAATTTTTTTTCGAAAAAGGACAAAATCCCCTATTGTTTAGAAGGATTTTGTGTCCTTACCTTGACTTCTGTTAAAATGAAAGCTGTGACTGACGCCCACCTGATACTTTATCACAGTTCCCCCTCACGGTGCATCAGGATCCCGCTGTGGCTTTAGGCGGTTTCTTGCAGAGACATCTTCATCGGAAAAGAGTCACCGGCTGCCGAGCAAACACCTGAAGACGTGGAAGGGAATTGCCTCGGGCTCCGGGAGAGCCGGGAAGGGCTCCGGGAGAGCCGGGAATGGGCCCGCAGCGCTGGCGCCGCTCGGCTCGGTCAGGGGCTCCGGCATGGCCCGGGGAAAACTCGGCGGGGCCGGCCCGAGGGGCGGGAGCCCCCGGCCCCGTGCCAATGGCTGCGGGGGGACGGCTCTGCCTGGCCGCCTCGCTCGGTTACAGGATGGAAATTCCCGGCCTCCCCGGGGAGGGAGCTGGGGCTGTGCGCTCTGAAAGGCTCATTTATCCCCCGCTGCCGCCCGAGC
>VXBB01005920.1:1476476-1498765 GCA_013399915.1 Illadopsis cleaveri
CGGGGGGTGGCTGGAGGAGCCAGGCAGCCGCTTTGTTTTTGCAAAGATATGAAAAAAGAGGTTTTCGAAAAATCTCGTGGCCGGTCCCGCGCTGCTGAGCATCTCCTGGTTCAGTTAATTACGCCCTTGTTGTGCTGAATCAGGAAAATGCGGAGAAGGCGCTGGACGGGCTTTGACACTAACCGCAGGCTTTCGGCGACCCGGTGGATGTTTTAGCGCTTCCCCCGTCGGGTCAGGGTCGAGGATGGCGGCTGGGGCCGGTGGAGCTCGCACTCTCCCCGTGCCCAGGGCCGGGGGACATCGCTGCGGGAGCCGAGGCAGCTCCGTGGGCTGGGTCCTGCTGCGCGGGCAACGCCGAAATCTTACAGCCCTTCCAACATTAGTAGTAAATGCTGTTTAGCTCCTTCCAACATAAGCGGTTAACTGCTGTTTAGCTCCTAAAATGCTAGTGGATAAATAGTAATGAGAAATACAATCTGCATGCTCTAAAAACTATCTGCATGCTTACCAAACACATTTTTCCTTGGAGTCGCATGAATGCATTATTTCCTCTGGCGGCAGGGACTGCACACCACTGTTTGCAATTCCATTGCCACTAGAAACCTGAATGCATTGGGACTATCCCATCTCAGGGATAGTTGACAGGAGAGAAATTTTCCAGTCCTTGGAATGTAGAAAGCAGATGTGAAGGTATCTCTGTGAGCTGCTGGGCTGCCGCTCACTTTCTATAGAAAATCAGTGGTATGGTCATTTCTGCTGTGATCTCCAGAGAGATCCCCTAAAGTGATGTGCTGGAAGCACCACTACTAGCAAAGCTCCTTCCCTTTCACACTACTTCATTGCCTTTTCACTTTTATTGTGGAAATTGAATTGCATTGAGCATAAGGAGTCTGTACACACGGATGAGCTAACATTTTCTCAGCAGTATTTTAGAGTCCCTCATTTCTTTGAAATTGCTCAGTGCTTTTTGTGTGCAACAGAGTGAGCAGCAAAGTGTGGGTAAATCAATGGCAGCTGACTCATGCACAGCCCAGCTGTACAGACTGCTTCAGCAGAAGCCCTGCCAGGGCAGAATGGAGGCAGGTCTGAGGGGGGGGATCCTGCCTTCAGTGGATGTTTAAAATATGTTTTATGCATTTTCAGCTTAAGAAAGCATGAAAAACCCTTGACTTGGCAAGACAGACAATTTTAGTTGGAGTGGAGCCCAAAGCCCAGGTGATTCTTGTGCTCCCATGTATTTTGTGAGTCTGAGGGGCTCTCCCTGTCTGGCTGTGGGTGGCAGCTCCTCTGTGAAGGCAGAACAGCCCCTCTGGGTGTCTCTGGGGATGGGGGCAATAGGCCAGAGCTCTGGCCTGCCCCCAACTCTTGCCCATTTCCACATCCACAGGATCCACAGGATTTCTGTGGTGAGTAACCACATGCAAAAGCCAGAGCCAGTCACTGTTACAAATAGAGTCCAGTGGGAAAGCAACAGCAAAACCAGATAACTGTTGCTGTGTGAAATAGAAATGTCCTTCATTGTTCTCCTGGGTTGGTGTGTGTTTTGCCAACCAGCCTTCTCTTCAGCTAACTTTTCTAAAATTTGGTTTTCTTCATGAAAATACTCCAATATTTCCACTGCCTTTAGCCAGCAGGATTTTCTTTGGTGAGGGTACTAAGGGAAAGCTAGCAACCATTAGTCAAACTCTCATCTGACTTCTTACTAGACCTCTCCACATAGTCACTGATTTTACTTTTGGTGTGGCTCCAGCTAAGGCTGTGATGGCTCAGCTGGTTTTTGCACCAGAGCCTGTGAAAAGCCAGCCTCAGTGAAGAAAACTCACCAGTCTGACAAAAGAAAGAGGGCAGGGGCTGTAGTTTGCAGCTCCTGCAGTGCAGACAGGGGCATGGCTGGCATGAGGGGGAATAGCTGCAGCACTGTTTCTTCTTGAAACAGGTGGGGATTAGGTGGTTTAAACTACATGAAGACAAATAAACGTGAGAAAGTGGAATCTGTGAGGATTTGAGATGAAGTGGGATGAAGACTGGAGGAAGCAGTCAGTCACCAGATGAGAAAGAGCACATGATGTAAAAGCCGCTGCCAGCCCCTGAATGTTCCTGCTCAGCGCTTCTGTGCTGGCTGACACCAGTGCTCCTCCCACATCCCAGCACTCAGGCTGCTGGGGGAAGGAGCTCTGGACTTCACAGACCTGCTCTCCGCGGTGGGCAATCCCAAGGCTCATAAAATATGAAGGCAATATGTGTTAACATGGGGTTTGGGAGAGCAACATTTGACCTTTCCTAATACTGTGATGTTAGGAAGGATGTTAGTGTGCCCTCCTCCTACGCGTGCCTTCCAACTATTACAAACAGGGTTCCTGAGTTCAGCTTTATTCTAGGGTGCAGCTTCCCACATCCATATCACCATCCATTTGTGTGCATATTGGAGTCTGAATTGTGGCACTTGATCATGATGTAGTTGTGTACCAGAGGAGCAGTGACAGAAGAAAAGTGGCATTAACCTTTGCTCTCTGAAACGGAAAAAATTTCTTTTAAAAAAGAGCAAAAATAATAATGAAAATATATTAGCATAGACAATTATACAAGTAATGGTGGGTTAGGAGAAAGCAATTATTAACATGTGACTTCTTTTTTGGGTTTCTGTATTGAAATGTTTTGACTCTTCTGAGGTTTTCCAACAGGTTTTAATTCTTGGACTAGGTAAATTTTTAATTCTAGGACTTGCGTATCTTTTCATTTAAAAAATGGCATCTTATTTTACAGCAAATTCTATCTTTGAAAATTTACTCTTTCTTTTTTTCTTCTGTGGAGCTATTTTCTCAGAGATGCAGAAATAGCCCATTGTGGCACAGCAGGGGTTTGTGTTTTGTTGTTATTCATTTGTGTTTGACTCGGTTAGCCTCAGAGTTAAGGGATGGAAGCAGCAAGATCTGTTCTGTCTTCCAGTATAATGGCATGTGCTTACAAGGCCCCAGTGGCGTTCCTGGACGGGATGGAAACCCAGGAGCCAATGGGATCCCTGGGACACCTGGGATCCCAGGACGGGATGGGCTGAAGGGGGAGAAGGGCGAGTGCATGCGCGAGAGCATCGAGGAGTCCTGGACACCCAACTTCAAGCAGTGCTCATGGAGCGCGCTCAATTACGGCATCGACCTCGGCAAGATCGCGGTAAGTCGGCTCTGCCCAGGGGGGCTGCACCAACCACAGTGAGTTCTAGGTCTGCCTTTGTGAGCTGGGCAGCACCAGCCTCACAGATTTCCTGCTGGGACTTTTTTCTGCATGCAAGGGTGAACTTCTCAAAGGCTTAGCTACTTCAGATTCCTCTCAGCTCTGTTTCAGCTATGTGCCTGTTTTCATTTCTGGAATAGGGTTTTGGAAGAATTTTGTAGCTGGTGCAAGAGTACATTTAGTAGACCAGATCTGTAACTGTAAGTCACAGTACCAAAAAGCACTTTTAGCTTCCCCAAAACAAGACAAGGTTTTTACCACTTCAATCCTAAGAAGGGATGAATATCTTTAATCTGTTAATTGTACTCGTCTTTATAACGCTTGCTTCAAAGTGGTTGTTCACTGAAAGTCAGTTGCAGGATGCTACTGCAAAGGATCAGCATTGCTCAGGAGCAGACTTGCCAGCCTCACCCAGACTGACACAAGCAGTCTGTCCTCCACTGCAGCTCCAGGTGTAAAACTTTTAGAAAAAAATCTCTGCTCAAACCCAGCTATGAAGCAAAGCCCAGAGTGATTATAGCAGTTTAACTGCCGTGCTGTGGCTAGAGGGAGAACAACTTTTGCAGTAGACTTTTCTCACTGCCTTGTACTTGCAGAACTGTCCCTATCTTTTTTATTTGTTTGGTTTTTTGTTTCCCATGATATCCAGCATTTTGAAGACACGTTAACAACCACTTCAAAACCTGAAACTATCTGTTTTTCAGTTGTGGAGCTTTTATTTGGTACAAACTGCTCAGAAGTCTTGTGATAATTGTTAAGTCCAGGATTTCTGTTAGCAGAGACAGAAACTGTGCTGTCTTGTCAGGACTTGGGGATTGGACTGGATGATCTTCAGAGCTCCCTTCCAATCCTTATGATTGTGCAATTCTGTGGCTTGAGTGCAGCTTTCAGAGAACTTGTATCCCTTTACATAAATCTCAGAAGGTAACTAGGCTACCGACTCAACAGCAGGTGTTATCTAAATAAAGTTAAGAATTTCCGTGATCCATTTCTCCTTTACCATCTATGAAGTGCTGTTCTGATTTGCATCTTTGCACCACAAGGGATTTTCCAGGCTCTAATTATTTTTTTTTTCCCAGAGGGGACTAAAGAGAACAGCCAAAACATTTTGAAAGAAATATATCCCTAAATCTGTGTCTTAAATATAAATACATAGAAAACAAATAGGCTCAACCCCCGAGGTTTGTACCAGAGCAGTTTTGTCTCCTGGCAGGAATGTACGTTTACCAAGATGCGCTCCAACAGCGCCCTCCGGGTGCTCTTCAGCGGCTCCCTTCGGCTCAAGTGCAGGAACGCCTGCTGCCAGCGCTGGTACTTCACCTTCAACGGGGCAGAGTGTGCTGGGCCACTGCCCATCGAAGCCATAATATACTTAGATCAAGGGAGCCCAGAGTTGAATTCTACTATTAACATACACAGAACTTCTTCAGGTATGTATGCTGGGAGAGCAGAGGGGAAGCAGAAGGCAGCAGCAGCTACCAAAGGCAGAGAACTGGCCAGCTCACACTTGTTCCCCTTACTCTGCTGCCTCAGAGTTGACTATTGATAAGTAACAGTATTATAATTATTTATTAAGTGGTACTTTATTGCTGTGGTATTTTTTGTGGCATTTATATCCTGAGACTTAGAAATGGAAGAGATTTCTGTCCAGACAGGTCTACTGATCTCTGCCATAACATGAATAGAGACATTCTGTGCTGTATTAGCCTGTGGAGAAACAGCCTTACTGCCAAGTAGACAGTATCATCCTGGCTTAAAATACTGATATTTGCACATTATCCGTGCAAAAAATGAGACATTCCTCCTGCAATTTCTACTCTGATTTCAGGTGAGGCACAAAAGTACCTCCAAAGTGAAATATCTGAGAGCAATTACTCATTTGCTTAGCAGAGGCAAATTAGTGAATTCATTCAACACTAAGAAAAGGGAATGTAAATTCTGTGCCCTTTCTCCATTTTCCTCCCTGTACTGCATGACTACATAAAATCTAAAGTCTAGAGCTATTATAGGATTTTTTCAGCATAGGGGTAGAGCTGACTGGTCTTTATTACTCCACCTCCAACTAGTGGTGCTAGTGGGACATCACGAGTGGAACTTTATACAGAAGCAGTGACTTAGGAGTGGAAAAGCTCACAGGGTGGAAATCATCTTTACAAGGCTTAGCTGTAGACTAGGAATGGCTGTGCCCCACACCCCCTCCCATCACTGCTAGAAACATGTCTGGAAGGGTATGAAGCCATATCCCAGCTCCCAGTGTGTAAATTTGGGTATTGAAAGCAGCAGGTATACGTCCCTTTTAGCCATCCTCTGGATTGTGATCTGCTTCAGGTACTGCAATGAGTGTCAAACAGCAGCAAGGACAGAAGCACTGCATGGCTGCAACTGATGCTGCCACATCTCTACGTAATAGTTTTTATTTCTTGTTCTAAAATTCTAAAAACTGTTCACATTTAAAGAAATAGCACAAGCTTGCAACAAACTGCTATTCTTAAGTACTTTTGTCCATCTTCAGTTGTGCAATACAAAGGGATTGTGTCTGCTGAGGTAACCTGGTTTCTGTCTCTAACCAGTGGAAGGTCTGTGTGAAGGGATCAATGCTGGCTTGGTGGATATTGCCATCTGGGTTGGGACATGCTCAGATTATCCACGGGGAGATGCTTCTACTGGATGGAATTCAGTCTCCCGAATCATCATTGAAGAACTGCCAAAATAACTTCCCTCCCTTTTTATAATACCCTTAATACCCTTAAAAAAAAAAAAAAATTGTACTATTTTTTTCAGAATTTATTTCAATAGAGTTGGATGCAAATAGTGGACTGAAAGGCACTAAAGCCTTGCATCTGTAGCCTTTGCCTTGTTTTGCACATGGCAGAGGCTTTTTGTAATAATCATTTTAGAATACAAATATCAAAACCAAGTTCATTAACGTTTTAAATTTCTTTTTTGATGTAATACCATTGTTTTTAGAATTAACCGTAACTTTTTGTATCAAATAAATAAGACCTTTTACAAAAAAAAAGTCCAGATTATTTTATTGACCATTAATCTGTTTAATGTATTTTACATGGTGTTATGATACATGATTCTTTAGAAGGCTTTATGAATAAAGTTCTAAGAAAGTAAAATCAGGCGTTGGCTTTAGCCGTCAGAAAACACACACAAAATTCACTCCTGTAAACCTGACTGCAGGAAAGGATGCTCCGCTGTTACAGCCTTGCCTCTCAACAAACTCCTGGTGACTTAACTGTGACCTAGACAAGGTGGTAAGTGCTAAATACCTCATTATGAATAACTGAGCAAAACCCAGACTATCTAAGATCTCTTTCCCTCTCTTGCTTGATAGACTAGATTTCAGTGTAACATCTATGACTGGTCTCCACTACTAAGATGCAGACACTAAATAATTTTACAGATATAACACTTAATTTCATTGCTCCAATAAAATAATTCTCTTCCATTTAGCCTTTCAGATCACTTTGGTGTTGGTTAAAAGCTAGATGTATGAAATAGTTCAGAAGATACAGAAACAAGGCAGGTTGAAATACCTAAGCTTTCAAAAAGTGAACTGGTAAAGTGAAATGATGATGTCACAGCTGTTTGACAAGTGACATCGATCATGGCAACAGACCATAAACTTCAGTGTTTTAAGTATTTTCTTCCAAATGCTGCAAGTGACATACTCAAATATTTTTAAAAATTGTACACCATCTAAAGAGAAACAATAGTCATGTTTGTATTACAAAATCAATTTTACATTAATGAAATAAAAAACCCACAAAAAGCATGTACAACATGCAAAAATCTTCACTCTTCCCAGAAATTAGAAGGAAAAAAACCCCATTAAATCTGAGATGATGAATTTATTTCAACTATTTAGGATTAAATCTCATCTTCTTTTCTGAATGGGCTGTAAGACTTCCCCCAGGCATCTCTTGGATGGGTAGCTCTTGCCTGTAGCTGTTGTTGCAGATACCAGGGGAGGATTACCTGCAGTGAGGGGAGCACTTGGGCTTGCCCAGCTGCAAGATGGTGTCTGAGATTTGCTGCAAGCCAGCATGTTACACAGCTGGTATTTTGTCTCTGAAGAACTGTACTGTTTTCACTGGCTTGGACGATGGTTTTAAGGTATCTGAACACAAACAAGTTACTATGAGCTGAGCTGTGGTGTGAGCTTACAGAACGTCAGTTAACACACAGTGAGCGATTGTGCACACGCTCGCAGCCTGTCTTTGCATTTATCCTGAAGCACCAGTAAGCTGCTCTGGGCCCAGAACACACTAATCCAGGGTACTACATGCAGTTTTTTCTCTTTTATGATGTTTTCATATGTTTTCACAATATATTTTGGACCTTGGGTGGTGGAGTTAACTCAGTGTTCCATTAAATTCACTCTATGTACCACAAAACACACCAACCCTGGCAAGCACCCTCCAAAGGCAGAAGTTGCTGTTATGGATCTACATAATTTACTTGGTAAACTTCCAGTAAATTTTTCTTCAGCTAAATACACACGGAACCTTTTGTAATAAAAACCAAAGCCAGAAATACTGGCCCCAGATGAGATTATTCCTTCTGATGAGATTATCAACTGTATCAGTAGAGGGGATGGGATTGTGGAAGTGTAAACTATTAATAAAGTTAGTAATATACAAAATGTGGTACGTGGCAATAGTATCTACAAAAACAAGCAAGTGGATCGCTGAATAAAGATTCAAAATGCTGAGTAGTTTCTGTAGCTTTCCAGATTTTAACTTAAAATTTAAACCAAGTCTGTTAATTTTTTATTAAAAATTGTTCTCTGCTTTAGGTTAGTCTGGTAAACAGGAAACTTCTGTAAGTGATTATTCTGCTCCCTATGTAACTGATGATTTCCCTGTAACTGTTGGATAGCCTTTGCTAACTTGTTTCCTGGTTAAATGATACTTACTAGATACCTAATATCTTCTTACAAACAGCAGAAGGCAGATGTTAGGGGCAGTAATATCTTTTCTTAAAGAAATAAAACCCCAAACCACCAAACCCAGAACTCTAAAAAGTATATAATCTTGATGGCAATTACTAGTGTGGAAAAAAAACCCTAATTATTATACAAATTTACTGAGATGTACTGTAATTTAATTTATCAGTAAGTTAACAATCAATATATTAACAATCTTTTCTTTAAACCAAATCAGAAGACATTAATAGGTTGTTGTTTTTTTTTTAAGAAAGTCCTGTGCACAGGATTTTTTTAGACTAGAAACCCTTTTTTCCAGAGAGCATTATTGAAAGTAAGTGTGGTCTTATTTGCTATTACACTGGTTTAAACACTGCATCACTATGGGATTACAAGAAAAAAAAAATCCTAATTTTTAAAATGTAAGCCCACTTTCAAATATACATTTACTTAGTAATATTTGGTCAGATGTATCATTAATGGAGACAGACTGGCACAGAGAGAGATGGAGAGAGAATGAAAGAGAGAGAAAATGAATTAAGTGGCCAGCAATGCATGCACTTTTAGCACATCAGTCTGCTGCTAAAACCAAATCAGAAACCACAGTGCAAGTCTGTCCTGGTATGAGACAAGAACTGAGTTTCATCAGACTTGCAATTATTCAAACACAAGAATGGACAGTTGTTTAAAAAAAACAATTTCAGTTTCCAAACTGCACCCCACTGAGGCAGCATTTTTGTGTTGGATGAGCAATGGAGTCCGGAGCATTCCATATCCTAAAAGCTGATGAATAACACAGAGGTGGATTCAGGTGACATTCCTTGTTTTAATGAGACTCAGAGATTTAAGAAAGCTTTGACAGGCCCCAGGGTTGCTTTCATATGAAGTTTTCCACTTGTGTAGCAACAAAATCTCGGCAACTGTTATCTTGAGCCTTGTTGAAACTGCTTAGAGGGTTATTCCAGACAGGCCAGGATGAATGGAATCACTGTGCAGCTGCCTTCACCCAGTCACAGCACTATTATTTCACAGTTGCAGACATCTGCTTCAAGCAGACACAGCTGATTCAGAGAGGAAGGCAGCAATGCAGGAACATTCCATAGGAGAGATGTTGGCAGGGTTTATTGTCTCTACATTCTTTCCTCAAAATATCAGATCAATTCAAAGTGTCAAAGAAGACTGCTGAACTAAATTTCTCCCAGATCATAAATATAAAAAATGAAGGATAGATTCCTTTCTAGGAACACAAGTTCATACCTTTAATTATTTTCGTTTCTAAAACCAAGTAAAAAGCCAGACACATTTTCATAAACTACAAATGTAATACAGCAGGCAGGAGTCACTCTGATCACATTAGGTATGATTCCTTTGTAAAATCCATGAACACCTTCTTTCCTTTAAAGACAAAAAAAATAGTTTTAATACATGTCTTTTAATAGAAAAAATCAGACATAAAACAAAGCCTGGCATTTTATTTCTCACTCTCCCATTGAGAGATGTACTTCGGATTAAAAATTACAATTTCAGACAGTGGTTTAAGTGCACCAAGTATTAACCCATCATTTTTTCTCCTGAACATATAATAGCATTCTGTAGATCAGTTATTTAGCCCAGGCTTTGAGTGGTTTTTTGTGGGTATTGTCTAACTAGAAGGCAATTTACTATCTTTCTTCATGCTATGAGAACTGACTAAACAACTAAGAAAAGTCAGCATTCATTTTTTGAGAATTTAAGCATCCCCTCCAGAATTTTGATTCTAAAGGCCAATAAATGAGAATCTAATTTAACCCAATTTTAATCAATGTGTCATGCTAGGGCTGTTAAAAAGTTTCAGAGACATTAAATCTCAGCTCTTTAGGTGCAGGACTCACAGGCCTAGAACACCTGGAAGGATGAGTAAATAGAGATCCTGAGAAACGCTTGGCTATGGTTTACACTACCCTCCCTAAGTCACATTTGTTTCATCACGAGCATGGCAGTGGCTCCAGAATGGCTGTACTTCACTTTATCAGAACTAATAAGCCTTCCTGTAGCCTGCAGCACTGAAGGGCACAGTACTGACACATCAGAGCTATTTTTGCTCTTAATTGCCTCCAGTCAAAATGGTTGTACAGCCTCTGAACCAAGGGCCCTCCTGGAACAACACAGCCTCAGTCACTAATTCAGCTGGCCCAGGACCCCTTTCCCATCTCTCCAGCAATATCCTGCAACCCAGAAGCTCTGCCCAAAGCAATGGATGCACATGCAGAAGTGGCCACCCTCAGTAACCACACAGGTCTGTCTGAAAACTCTCCCCTGCACTGTGGAACTCAGGGAAGGTTTGTGAGAAGATATGAACAGGTGTGAGGTCACAGGTCTCTAAAGCTCCTAGAGGAAGCTGGGACTAGACTACAAATGCAGTCAGGCCCCAAGGTAACCCAGAGACATCAGTATAATCAGCTCTAGCTAGCTCACTTCACCTTGCCAGGAATTTGGATTAGCCACAACTCCCAGCAGCACAATGCTCCTGTCCTATGTGATAAGCTAAAGCAGTTCAAGAGAGATTTCATTTACTGTCCCAAACCGGCCATGACGACATTTTTTTTAGCCTGTGAAATTTGCTGGAGAAGAGAGAAGGGAGACAGAATAAACAGAAACAAATAAACCTGCAGGGGGGCACTGACTCTCTATCTCCTCCTCTCTCCTTAGCTTACTGGTGTTGGTGGCATCTTGCACAATATGACCGTGCAACTAACACTAGGTTGGCTCTGAACTGTACTGGTTCTGCAAGTCAGCACAGAAGCCAGTAAAGGTAGCTCTGATTCTGTAACACTCAAGTTTCCAACATGTAAGCTTTTAACTTTGCACACCTACCTCCATGTCCTGCGGATCACATCAAACACCCCAGAATATGTGTTATGCTGGTCTTGGAGACGAGCTCGCACAACTTGATAGGGATATGTTGCTACCACAGCAAATATTTTGGATACAGCTGCCATCATTATGTATTCCACAGTGTTCTAAAAGCAACAAAAATTTTCAGGATTGCCTTAGGTATGGATTAAATGAGCCAGTTCCCAAAATCTTATTTGATTTTTAAATGTACAACCAAACAATAATCTAGATTTTTCCCCTTATAATACAACACTTTAAAAGAAATGCCAGTGTTTACTACATGCAGTGCAGGAAGTAATTGACTGTAAAACGCATGTTCTCATTCCCATCAAGAGAAACACATCTTCCAAAAGTAGCCTGTGCCCAAGTTGCACCTGAATGGTTTTCCAGGGTTCAATACCACCCCCTCTGGTTCCACAAAGTAAGAAAAAACCCTCATTCCTTCCTCTAAAATTCTCAAAACACTTGCCAAAATAAGAAGTTGGTTTTCAATAACAGTGAAAACCAGTTGCTTGATCCTAAAAAGTGAGAAAGTATTATTTCCTTCTATATATGCTGCATTTCAATTAATGTATCAATACTTTGCACATGTGGCTGCTGTATAACCTGACAAATGGAATCAGCTTCTATTAATTTACATGCCACAACATAATTTAATTCTCAAGCATCATACCAATTTTGTATCTGATACTCTGTTTCTATACTTGTTGTATCTCTCTTTCAAATCCTCGTAGGCCATGAACTGAAGTGCTCCATGTGATGTTCCAAACAGACCAGGCACAAATCCCTAAAACAAGGGTAAAACAAGGTTAAAGGATAATGCACAAAACCTAAACAACTTGACAGAGCTCAGCTCACACATCTACATTCGTCCTCCCTTAATGTACAGACTGTGCCTGCACAGCTGTTGCAGTCTGACTCAGGTATTCTTACGGGCAGGCATCACACCAACACTTAATAAATGCTACTTTTCTGATATACAGCCTAAAGTCACCTACTGAGTTACTGAGATAAAACAAGTGGCCCAGGGACTCCACTTCACAGAGCACAAGCTGGAAATACAGATTAGGACTGCAAGATCACAAATCAAGCTGTGGTCTTGCAAATGCGCTGCTCAGTGCCTGCCCCTTTCCAGAGACTGGCACTGAGGGGTCTGGTTCCCACCTGAGCTGGTAAAGCAATGACAGATGCTGGTAACTCAGAGAAGGGCCATCAGGAGCAGAGGTACAAAAAATTATTGTGATTGAGCCTGGGAAATAGAAATGTATGTGTTTGCAAATGTGTCCCTACATAAATATGTGTCTATGAGATACATATATATTTCTATACCAAAAATGTTTGTGTCTATACAGAATCATAGAATCATTTTGGTTGGAAAAGACCTTTAAAATTATCAAGTCCAACCATAAACCTGACACTGCCATGGCCACCACCACACCATGTCCCTGTGGGAGAAGAGTGAGCTGCTCCAGCACTTTCTTACACACACAAGCACACGAAAATATACATCAACGTTTATCTTCAAAAAAGTTGAAAAGAAGGGGGAAAACAGGTACTTTCTGAACTGTCTCCACAAGAAAGAGAAGGCAGGAGTTGCCCCAGAAGTAGGATTAGCTCCATTAAAATGACCTGCCAGCTGCATCGTTTCTGAAATGCACTAATTCTCTTTTTGAAGAGTTGATCACTCATCATCTTGGCCAAAAAGGGACTGAAAAGCTTGCTGCAAACTGTTGGGGGACAATTATAACTGAGTAAATGATCAAAATGTGGTTAAAAGCACTCAAAGAAACAAAGTATTTTTAAAAAATTAACAGTTTTATTTCCTATGATCCATTGAGGCATGCAAAATGAATTTTAAAAAATGCCCAGATGCCAAACTCTGTGTTAGATTAAAGGCAAGCTCAAAATGTTGAATAAAGACTTATCAGTATATGATTAAAAGTCTGGAGGAGGTTAAAAAGAGAAGGGATCCCTGAAGGAGTCCACTGAATTAGTTTTAACAAGACAAAATAATAAAACTCCTAAATTGCAGAAAAAACCCCAACTACTAAAACTAAAGCAGACATAAAAATTGCACAGATAATACATAAAATACCACTTCAGGGATCAGCTTTCCAAATGCCACATATAGATTTTTAAAGTTTTTCAGTCATTCTGGAAATGATTTTTTAGAATTTCTTTAATACATGAGGATAAATTTCTTCTCACAGTAAGAAATAATGGTCATGAACTCACCATCAGTGAACATAAACTGGTGAAATACATTAAGTGCTAGTGAAAGTCCCAGAAAAAAAACTTCTTCAAGTGAGAACAAGTGGAATTAAACCATCTATCTGTATTTTGTCAGCTGTAAGCACAAAGGGAAGCTTGAAGCCAAGGGGGCCCAACAGAAGGAAAAAGACAACTTTGGTTTTCAGAAATCCTGGATCAGAGAAGAAAATAAAAGTAATATAAAAACAGAAAGAACAGAAAAAAAAATGAAAAATGTCGAAGAAAAAATTATCTGGGTCAGCAAAAAAGGCAACAATATGAAACTTAGACACTGATAGCAGGGAAAATCTTCACAAACATTTCCCGTTGATCAGACAGTAAAACCACAACAAGACAGTGGAAGTAATTGTTCTCCACTTGGAAAGAATTAGAACGATGTATTTATATCATAGAAGAATGAGGCAATACTTTCCCAGCCAACAAAAGAAGAATATTGAACAATCTTTAAGAGGGCTAAACTCTTAAACTTAAGCCAGAAGATTTGAATAACTTGCACCCAAGAGTCCTAAAGCATCTACTGGTTGTACTTCATAAACAAGTACCAGCACGCTGTAAGTCTTGTGCTGATGAGAAAAGCTTCTAAAGACTGAGGGGGACTTTTAATGTTGTGCCAACATTAAAAAATGCAAGAAGGGAGTGAGGCAACTGTCAGCCAATGTGCTTCAGTAAAATAGGAGCTGACCCAGGTTTCTACTGATCATAGAAAACAACATATTCTTATGGAAAAATGTTTCTAAGCAAAACTGATTTCTTCACAGCACTGAAACATCTTGGCTGAGAAAGTTTTTGAAACATATTCTATTTTCTTATTCTTAGAATAATTAAATCCAAAATCCTTTTTTGCCATAAAATTTGATGGAATTTAGTATTTATTTTGATCCATATGACCGTAAAGATTTTATAATAACTTCATGTATTTCTTGTTATTTTTTACTTTAATATGTGAAATATATTCTTAGAAGATTTTTGTCATGAAGGGATGACAAGATGAGTGGTTCCTCAAAGAAGTCCTGCTTGAATTCTCTTTTAAAGGATTAGAACAATAGACAGAATTAAATATATTATTAGAAAATTAAATGGCATATAATTCTGAGCAGCAGACAGTGGGAATAAAGAACTATTTTAAAGTTGGCTTAAAATGTTTTAAGTACTGAAAATCCATGACAAGAAGAATATGTCCCGTTGGTTAGTGTTTCAAAGGTTACCCATCACAATAAAAAGAAACAAAGGCAAATGTACACACTGGAAAACCTGTGCTTCTTAGTAAAGAAGGGAACAAGGTTCATTTGGTGATGTGACTCACATCACTGCCTGAAGTATTTGACAGCACTCAAGTCAGCACTCAGCCTCTGCTGTATGTTTCAAAAGAATGCAGCAAATACTCCTCATAATCCCTCCAGTGTTGCCTTCATTTGGGCTCTCAGTGTGTCAAAGACCTGTAGTACCTGAGTGCCCTGCTCCAACAACTTGTGCAGACAAGACACTGAAGTCACCATTATCATCTTGATTCCTTCATGATGAAAAATGTAACCATCTTTGAAGTCAAAGACACTTATGTCTCTGTAGAATCTGCAACTTCAGTTAAAATCAAGATGGCCAAATTTTGCTATGTACAAGTACCAATATGTGAAGCTTACAAGCTTCACATTTACAAGAAGAAAAATAACAGAAACAAAAGCATTGCAAAATAAAGAGAGGTAAGTGCCTTAGCTCTTGAGGGACCAGAAAAAGTACTTTACCCTTGGAACATAGAATCTTGCCCACCAAAGGTGAAAGGACAACACAAAAGTGTCCAAATGTATTTCACTTGGTAATGAGCACTCATTACTGTTACGACTTCTGTTGTTGTCAGCATACTACATTATTATTCTCAGTCTTGATGAACCTGGATTTTAATTTAACCTCCTTAAATTTTCTACATTTCCTGTGTATTTTACTCTTGCTTATTAAGCTTTGCTCTATTTCCAACTGCTGCTTCTATATCATCAATAGAAGAGAATAAAAATGCACATACAGAAATATGAAGGCCATGAAGGATGTTAGTTGCATTCCTGACTGATGTCTCAGTAGTCAGTCACTCTAGACTGTACATCTAAGTTTCCTCATCAGCTCAAAGATATTTTATGTTTTCCCAAAAGCACCAATCCTGCAATCTTACAACTATTTTACCATATCTGGTCACTCCTACCTTGTGCTTGAAAAGAAAAACAGAGCACTCATAATGTGAAGATGGTTGCATGACATTTAACTTCACAGCAAAGTAATTTTCAGAGCTCAGATCTCCAGCAGACCCATGGGTGTGTTCAAAGTACATAACCCCAAGCTGTTTTTTAATTCAGCCTGGTGTGCAGCAGAGCAGCTCCGTTCCCAGTCATCGGGGGATAGAGGCCAAAAGACAAAGCTCAGTGGATGGATGGAGGGTGTGGAAGATCACTGACTAGGTGATCACTGGGATAATGAGTGAAGGAGACTCCTCCTGCCTCTTCAAAACGGGGCCAAGTTCAAGAGGAACAGCTTACTGAGAAACCCAGATTCAGACAAACTATATTTGATGAACAATCAATACACAGCAGAGCTAATAAAGACAGCTTTGATCCCTGCTAGAAAGATTGATGTAGCTGACATTACCGATTTGTACCTCAAAGGACTGAAAGGATTTGCTCAGATCAGTAATAGCATCTGTGCAATAAAGAGCAATATTGAATTACTTGGTCAGAAACACCATTCTTTAGAAAACAAATCTCATACAGAAAGAAACTCCTTCCAAATTTTACTTCCAATTCTATCTATCTGAGAAAGTTGTTCTATTTGAGATCCCTTCATTTACAATATGGTGGTACTATCTGAGATCCCCTTATCTGCTATAAGGAATGCTATCTGAAATGAAAATTATGAGGAAAAAGAAGACAATTGTGTGTACTCTTGTGACTCAGGCCAATTAACAAAGCTTTAACTGTACAATTTCAAATAGAGCGAGAAAAATAAAAACTCCTCCAAGCACTGAAATGAAGTAAGGCTAAAGCACGTACAAGTCAAAAAGCCACCTGAAGAGGTGCCTTTCCCCCAGTATAGATCAGGTTGAGAGAGTCCTGATGTCAAATGGAAATTGCTCAGTGTACATACTTATGTAGGTCACTCAGGACCTATTTAGGTCACCTTCTTTGCAGATTTAAGCAAGTAATTTGTTCTTTCAAAGGAAGTAGCTGCTTTAGTCCCACACTTGCAGATTAACACTACAAAGAAGTGTCTAGTGCCAAAGGCGACACATGCTACCCGCAGGAATAATCTGAAAAGAAGGGTGGAAGGACGTCTTAAAACCTAACAGATCCAAGAAATCAGAACTTATCTACATGGAACAGAGCAGACATCCAGGCAGGCAAATCAGAAATCCTGACAATTTCAATTTAGGAATAAGTAAGATGCCTTGTTCCTGGTGTTAGAATTTGGCATTCATTGCCATGAAGCGCACATGTCTTACAGAATAGGAAAGATCACATTTTTCACTGAAAATAAAAGAAGCTAATGTTCAGTAATCAGAAGAATTTCTAAGAGAACTGGTCTTGTTCCCTATCCCTGGCAGGGTTTAAGGCCAGGCTGGATGGGGCTCTGAGCAGCCTGGGCTAGTGAAAGTTGTACCTAACATCGCAGGAGTGTTGGAACAAGAGTATCTTTAACATCCCTTCCAAACCAAGCCATTCTATGATTCTGCAGCAATACTTGCAGGAGGAGGGCCAGACTGAACTAAAATAGGCTTCTTCACAACTTCCAGGCACTGATGAATGCATCTTGATGTCATGACCTGAAGGGGGGAGGCGGCAAAAAGTCCAAATCTTGTTGCCATCTGTTTCCCTAAATTAAAGGGAACAAAAATCCCACACATACGCAGACCATATTTAGAGGCCTGCAAATTTAATATATCTAGAGCTGACAGATTACAGACATTAATAACCAGAGGGCAAAGAAGCAGTTGTGAAACTATCCAGTGTGGAAGAAAAAAATAGCAAGTACTTTAGTTATGTTATCTGCCAGAAGATGTTAGCAATACAGAGATAAGGGATAAAATGCAAGGAAGTACTACCAGCAACATAGGTTACACTGTTGCTGCCCTGCTTATACAAATTCTAATTATAGGAAGATTCAAAAAAATTACAAAGCAGTTTATCAACAGTGTAAGGGCTTTCCTTCTGACTAAGCCTTTTTGCTGCAATTCTTCACTGGGAGAGGCAGAATGAAAGTGACCTATTACAATTTTTTTTGGTAGAGTATTTGGTAAATATTCAGAAGTCTCACCATGCTACTGGGTGGTGCCAGGCAATCCTGGAGTTTTTCTTAAATGTGATTACCTTATATAAGCCACGTACGCCCTCTGTCCTGTATATCTTTATAAGAGCATCAAACATTCCTCTGTACTGCCGCTTGGATGGATCCATGCCAGCGTTATATTGTAGCACAAGTCGAGTTTTGGTTACCCATATTGGGTTTGTAATGCAGAGAGTCATGGCTCCTGAGAACAGACAGAAGTTACACTCATTGTTATGCCAGTAACTCCACAGATTGTCCCAGTTTGTTTAGTCCAGTATAACACAGGCCTCTACAATGACAAAACTACTTTTCCCACCAGAGTATTCATATTGTTTAAAGCAGGTGAAGTTTATGTGCTCCATTGCTCACTCTCACCCTTCAAAGCTCACAGTCAAGTCTAATTCACTCCTGCTGGGGGTACTGTTGCAGGGCACATGTATTTTTGTATATTGCTAGTACAGCCCCTTTTATGCTTCACCTTTCCACAGTTAGTTGTATAATCTGAAGTAGTCAGGAAATGTAATTTCTTAATGTACCACTGATTATCCAAGTTATTCTTTAGAATACAATAATTCAAAACTTAATGGACACCTCAGTGATGAGAAATTTGCTTAATAATATTGACAGATTAATAGCAACAACCTGTTACAGCTTTAGACATTATTGAAAATGCCATTGTAGCAGAATCCATTACTATATTTCATGTCAAACAATATGCCTTATATTTCAACATTAAATGAATGCTTCAAAATCCTAATAAAGTCTTCCAAATCGCCTGTACATCATGTAGTGACATGACAAGGGGGCATGATTCAAACTGAAAGAGAGTAGGTTTAGATTAGATAGGAGGCAGAAATTCTTTACTGTGATGGTGGTGAGGCACTGGAACAGGCTGCCCAGTGAAGCTGTGAATGCCCCATCTCTGGAAGTGTTCAAGACCAGGCTGGATGAGGCTTTGAGCAACTTGGTCTAGTGGGAGGTGTTCCAGCCAATGACAGGGGGTTGGAACTAGATTATTTTTAAGGTCTCTTCCAACCCAAACCATTCCATGATTAAATAGGCTGCCTCCTTTCCAGGTCCAAGTGTTAAACATTTAACAAGTTAACAGTCTGATAGAAGCAGATTTCTATAATTACATTTAGGGACCCAATACAGTACTAAATATGGAAAGTGCTTATACACAATGAAAACAAGGACAAAAGATGTTCTGACAACCGCTAATTCTGCACAAAACTGAAGGACCACAGTGACCCATCTATTTGTGCTGGACATCTTTGTTTTATTTACAGATAGCAAACTATTGCATTTGGGCTGGAACACTTATACTTGCCACTGTAAGAAAAAGCTGCACTGACAGAGAAAGGCAGGTAGCAGCATATGAAAAGGCTACAAGTGAACATTAAACTTTGCATTTAACCTCACCAGCTTCTGCAGCCGACACTAGGTGTTCGCTTGCACTGAGACTTTCCATCTTCCCTTCCTTCTTGTAAGCTTTGATGGCATTGTAACTGGAAAATGTACAACATAATTAGTAAAGGTGAAAACAGATCTACATCACAAAAAAACCAAGTCCAGAATGACATACCTGACCTAAGATCATGGTGGTACACAGCCTTTGATGAAAAGATATCCAAACTACCTTTGTTAGATTGATTATTTATCTCTGAGCAGTTAGCTCTTTAAAGTGAGCTACGGTAGTATGTATTTAAACTGTATAATTAACCTGTCAGTATCAATGGGACTACATCTTGGAAATTATCAGATATCAAGAATTAACTTATAAAAAAAGTTTATTGGGAGCCACAGTGCTAGGTATCTACCCTCTAGCTCAGAAATACACTGAGCTTTCTTCTCTTGATCCAGTTTGCAAACTTTGTGAATTAAGAAATTGTCAACAGAAGATGAAGTGTCAATAGCAATCTACAGCAAAGCTTAAGGACTGAAGTACAAAGTAACAGAGTCTAGACAACTGACAAGTGAGCTTTGCATAGGCATGCCACCTAACTAGTCCCTAAAATGTTTCAATTAATAGCGATAAGCAATAAATCAGGTCACAGTAACAGAGTTAATAAAGTAGAATATTTAAAAACAGGCTTTAAAAGCACAGCCCATCAACTGACAAAAATAATGAAAAAACTGTCACTAAAATGATTAAAAACAATCAAACATTTTGTTTTAGTAAAAAACCTCATGGTCTTTAATTTTTAAGAAATCAATTTAGATTCTTGCGTTTCATGAGGTTTTAAGAACAGTGTATTGGCACTTCTAGAGAATTCTTTATTAATAGTATCACCACCTCCCCAATTCCTTAGTATTTTCACAGCATCAAGAGAATGCACTGTACCTGACAAAGGAACAGGTCTCTGACTCAAACTGCTTAAACTCTAAAACAGCAAACCATAATAAACGTTACCAGACCTGGACTAGCTAAGAGAATGACAAGTTTGTAAGTCACTTAGCACATTTTTATACCTCACAAAGAAGACGCAATGTACATCTGAACACTACATTGTGCAGGGTGTGACACATTTTACAGTTCTACTTACAAGAAAAAGTAAAGTCCCCAGGAAGCCCCTGCTCCCACCATGTTTGGAGTCACCCCTTGATACAGGCCTCGTAGTCCTTCATGCTTCCAGACCGTGGTCACACAGTGGAGAATCCCATTGTACTTTGGCCTCAGCTCCAATCCATCGCTTACTACAAAAGAAAGAAATTCTACTGGAAAACATTTCAGCAAGCATAAAGTTCTACTGTGTCTAAGCCAACACAGAAGTCCACAGCCTCTAAAGCAAGCAATAAAGAAACATGAAACTTAACTGATTAACTGTATTACAGGAGTATTATTTCACAAGTATGCAAGAGTTGGGATTTACAGCTTTATAAGCCTAGAGTTCAAGAACTTAGGAAAAAAAAAAGGGGGGCAAAAAACCAAAACAAAAAAATAGGTAACTCCATAGCTCAGGAAGAGGAAAATTCCTATTAATATGACAAGGCTAAGTAATGCACTTTCGTGCATTTTTGATGAGCAACAGATTTGAAGTTTTGTCTCTTTTTTTTTAGCACTACAGCAATTTTGCATCATATTTCAAGTGATATGGATGACATGTTTCTCAAAATTGTTTAGACAAGTCTCAAGTAACAATCCTTAAATTCAAATTTTCTCTTTAAAACATTCTATAAAGCAATGGGTCACATCTTACTGATTGCCAAGTCAGTTTATCTCAGAATACTCAAAGGTTTATTCTCCCACCTAATAACCTAACACCTGGTTGTCCTAATATTCAGAAAATATCACTTCAAAAATACAGAAAATACACAAGTTTTTGTCTGACAGATCATGTAAAACATGGATGTCCACAAAACCTGGAGTGGTAACTACTACTGCTCCTACCATAACAGCAAGGGAGAAGGTTGATTACTGATGACATATGTGATACGGTCCATATGAAACGACAAGGGTAACAGACACAAGCTGAAATACAGGGAATTCTGACCAGAACATTTTATCCAGAGGAGTGGCCAAATAATTGAACAAGTTGCCTGAAGAGCATCTTTGGAGCTACTCAAAACTCCAGTACACAAGACTGAACAAACTGATCTAAGAAGAGCTTATCTGAGTAGGGGGTGAACTCCTTAGGTCTCTTCTGACAGAAATTACTCTACTATGCCAACACAGCAGCAGCTTTTGTTCTTAATACAGACGTATGGCTAGACTGGAACTGTACTGAAAATTGATCTCAAAGTTTTACATGAAGCGTATTTTTTGTGTTTCCATCAAAATTAATCCTGGTAAACAGGCATTTTCTGTTCAGTGCCACATTTATTATTCATTCCCTCTGAACTTGGTGTCTGGTACAGTACATTGTGACAGACTTGAGCATTAAAGGCAAAATGCTTTTGCTGAGCACAGTGTGACAAGGCCTCAACACCTTGACAACCACTCAAAACTAGAGCACAAACATCTCTTTTCTCCTTCCTGAGTAAGCGTTGCTAGACCTTTCCCAAAGACATTTATGAAACTTTTGACCATGCAGACACTAGATCAAGTTTATAAACATCTTAAACAGTATGGGAAATCAGAGACACAAATGCAAGTCTTTCTGTCAATGATACTGCCAAGAATCTTCACAACATTCATTTCTGATATCAGCTCCTGCTCCCTGGTTGAAGACAAAATATAGGAACTGTTATTTTCAACCCAATGAAGCATGTGAAAGTATGTGACCTCCAAAAGCCACCTAATCCAAACCCCTACTCAAACCAGTTCTAATTAGATCTGGTTACTTAGGGACATGACCAGTTGACTCCTGAATGTTTCCATGGCTGAAGAGATTACATCCTCTCTGCGTAACCTTTTTCAGTATTTGACCATTCTCACAGTAAAATAACTGGAATTTTCCATGTTCACACTTGTGCCTGTTCTTTTTCAGCCTACTAACTATCTCCAAGAATCTGACTTTACCTTCTCTGTGTCTTCCAATAACTTTGTCATAGACTGCAATTTTAGCTCCCCTCAGCCCTTCCTTTCTGAGGCCAAACTGACCCTGTTCTGTCATCCTGTTCTATGCCACGTGCTCCAGCCCCTTCACCAGTCTGGTGGCCTCCACTAGAATCACACCAGTGCATCATTGTCTTCTGTCCTTGTCCTGGAGAGCCCCAAACTAGACACAGTATTTCC
>VXBB01005920.1:1499670-1547193 GCA_013399915.1 Illadopsis cleaveri
AATACAGACGTATGGCTAGACTGGAACTGTACTGAAAATTGATCTCAAAGTTTTACATGAAGCGTATTTTTTGTGTTTCCATCAAAATTAATCCTGGTAAACAGGCATTTTCTGTTCAGTGCCACATTTATTATTCATTCCCTCTGAACTTGGTGTCTGGTACAGTACATTGTGACAGACTTGAGCATTAAAGGCAAAATGCTTTTGCTGAGCACAGTGTGACAAGGCCTCAACACCTTGACAACCACTCAAAACTAGAGCACAAACATCTCTTTTCTCCTTCCTGAGTAAGCGTTGCTAGACCTTTCCCAAAGACATTTATGAAACTTTTGACCATGCAGACACTAGATCAAGTTTATAAACATCTTAAACAGTATGGGAAATCAGAGACACAAATGCAAGTCTTTCTGTCAATGATACTGCCAAGAATCTTCACAACATTCATTTCTGATATCAGCTCCTGCTCCCTGGTTGAAGACAAAATATAGGAACTGTTATTTTCAACCCAATGAAGCATGTGAAAGTATGTGACCTCCAAAAGCCACCTAATCCAAACCCCTACTCAAACCAGTTCTAATTAGATCTGGTTACTTAGGGACATGACCAGTTGACTCCTGAATGTTTCCATGGCTGAAGAGATTACATCCTCTCTGCGTAACCTTTTTCAGTATTTGACCATCCTCACAGTAAAATAACTGGAATTTTCCATGTTCACACTTGTGCCTGTTCTTTTTCAGCCTACTAACTATCTCCAAGAATCTGACTTTACCTTCTCTGTGTCTTCCAATAACTTTGTCATAGACTGCAATTTTAGCTCCCCTCAGCCCTTCCTTTCTGAGGCCAAACTGACCCTGTTCTGTCATCCTGTTCTATGCCACGTGCTCCAGCCCCTTCACCAGTCTGGTGGCCTCCACTAGAATCACACCAGTGCATCATTGTCTTCTGTCCTTGTCCTGGAGAGCCCCAAACTAGACACAGTATTTCCGACATAGTCTTACAAATAGAAAACAGACAGAAAAGAGCCCTTCTGCTGGCTGTGCTTTTCATAATGCAGCCTAGGATGTGCCCAACAAGGGCATGCAATGTTTTAAATTTTGTGAAACGTCTCTGTGATAATTTGGTGTTGAGATCTTAAAACATTCATGTATCTATTTAAGAAAACCATCCAACAATACAGTAAAATATTTCAACCTCTCTGAAAGAGAATATGATAAATGGTGGACAAGTTTCTCAAATTAGCAGAAAAGTCAAGAGAAGTCACCATGTTTCTCTGTGGGAAAACAAACTAGTTAAGAGTTTTCCGCAAAACAATACCACTATTGTTACCAAGGTTAATCGAAAATACCACTACGCTATGAGTGTTGAAAATATTTGGCATAAAGGTGAACTTTGAACGTGGGCTTGGGACAATCCACCTGTTAAAAGCAGGCAGTCCTCCGGTGTCCTCTGGCACTGGATGGTCAGGGAAGGGGGGGAAGAGGCTGCACAGCTCTCTAATCTGCCTGGAAGCAGCTCGAGGCACACTGCACATTCTACAGTCCCTACAAGTGACAAGAAGCTTTGGGATAGCAGGGAAGAGAATCAGAGACCGTCCCTTTCGGCTTACGGCCAGTTTATCCCAAGCCATGGGGCTGCAGGCGGTACGGGGACGGGCAGAACAGCGCGGGTGTTGGGCAGAAAGCCCGGCCGGTCCCGGGCTGGGCTCGGCGATCTCGGGCACGGCGGTGCGTCTTTAGCGCAGGGCGGCGGGGGAACGGCCGGTCCGGCCTCACCTGCGAAGCGGATCTTGACGAGGTCCAGCGGGTGCAGCGCCAGGGTGNGGAGGCCGGAAGGCGTTCGAGTGTCTGTCGTGCGCGCCCCGCTCCGCTCTCCTCCCCTCCGCCGCTGCGCTGGTGCCCGCTCGGGTGGTGGGCTTTGGGCCTCCCTCCTTCCGAGCGCCGGGAGGTTTCCCCGCGGGTGCCCGTCCCAGGCGGGGGTTTGAGTGTGGTGCCCTCAGTGGAGGAGAACTTCCCTTGCCGTGCCGCGGGGCCGGGCGGCTGCCAGAAGCTGCATCTCGGGCTGGCAGAGCCTGGGCTGGCAGCGGCGTCAGAGCAGGAGTGCGAGGCTGGGGGTTTAATCACTGTTATGGTACTCCGAAATTGCGCTTAGTATTTCCTAGGTTACCCTTTGCAGTTTTTTTGCACTTAATGTTGTTTCGTTCCCGGTGCATCGAGTTCTGCTTCTTGTACATTCATTACTAAAACTGCCAAAAATTGTGTTGGTTTTACA
Source organism: Illadopsis cleaveri (assembly GCA_013399915.1). Lineage (NCBI taxonomy): Eukaryota > Metazoa > Chordata > Aves > Passeriformes > Timaliidae > Illadopsis > Illadopsis cleaveri. The sequence continues at coordinate 1,501,939 of VXBB01005920.1, forward strand.
CACAGAATAATAGAGTTTTGTATGTTGGAAGGGACCTCTAAAGATTATCTAATGCAACCCCCCACACCCTGCCCTGTGGTGAACGGGGACGTCTTCAGCTAGATCAGGCTGCTCAGAACCTTGATGGGGCATGTGCCATCTCATTGTAAAAAACTTCTAAAAAACTTCTTACTACTATCTAGTCTAAATTTACGCTCTTTGTGTTTAAAACTGTTAGTCATTGTTGTATCATAACAGAATGTCTGAAAAATCTGTTCCTATCTTCCTCATAGCCCCCTTTTAAGTACTGAAAAGCCACAGTGAGCTCTACTCAGAACTTTCTCCTGGCTGAACAACCCCAGCTTTCACAGCCTTTTCTCATGGGAGAGGTAGCCCATCCCTCCGATCATCTCTACTCTGGGCCTGCTCCAGCATGGGTTTCTAATGTGTACTCTTTCTGTTGCAGTTCCAAGGAACTATGACCCTGCATTGCATCCATTTGAGGTTGCACGGGAGTACACAAGAGCTCTGAATGCCACAAAGCTAGAACGTGTGTTTGCAAAACCCTTTCTTAGTTCACTTGATGGCCACAGAGATGGAGTTAATTGCATGGCCAAACATCCAAAAAGTTTGTCTACAGTGCTGTCTGGAGCTTGTGATGGAGAGGTAAGCTTACAAACAACAACAAAGAAGGTACCTTTCTTTCTTATTCTCTCTTTTCTATTTTGTTTTTTGTTGGGTTGTTTGGTTGGTTTTGTCACACCTTACTTTTTTGTCTTCTTTCAGAGCGTTATCTTCATTCTCACTTTGGAAGGTGAAAGTTTTGCTGCACTATAACTCTGCCACTGTGCAGGGGAGACAAATTGTAGTGAAAGGTTCATGGGTTGAGATAAGGACAGGGAGGGATCACTCACCTATTACCACGAAGGACAAAACAGACTGAACTTGAGGTTATTACTTGGATTTATTATTAACAAACTCAGGACAGAGTAATAAGAAGTAAAATAAGACCTTAAAACTACCTTTGCTGCCCCCCTTCCTCCTTCCCAGGCTCTCCCTCCTCCTCCCCAGAAGCACAGGGAGATGGGGGAAGGGGGTTACAGTCAGTTCATTACAAGTTGTTCCTGCCTCTGCTCAGTGAGAGGAGGTGCTCTGCTGCCCCACTGTGGGTCCCTCCCATGTGAGACAGTTTTCCATGAACTTCTCCAGTGTGAATCCTTCCCACAGGCTGCAGCTTTTCATGAATTGCTGCTGTGTGAGTGACTGTTCCACATTGTGCAGTCCTTCAAGAACCGGCTGCTCCAGTGTGGATCCCCCGCAGGGTCACGAGTCCTAGGAAACCTGCCGCAGTGTGGGCTCCTCTCTCCATGGGTCCAGAGGTCCCTGCCAGGAGCATGCTGTAGTGAGGGTCTGCCATGGATCACAACCTTCTTTGGGTGCATCTGGCCTCAGTGTTCTCCACGGGTGCAGGTGGATCTCTGCTCTCCCATTAACCTCCTCCATGGGCACCAGGGGCACTGCTGCCTCACCATGGTCTTCACGATGGGCTGCAGGGGAGCCTGAGCTCTTCCCCCTCCTTCTTCCCTCTCCTCAGTGTCTGCAGAGTTATTGCTCTCATGTATTCTCGCTCCTCTCTTCCCTGAGTGCAGTTACATCTGCCCACTAACTTTTATTCCTTCTTAAATGTTGTTACCACCATTTCTTTTTAGCTTGCCTTGGCCAGTGGTGGCTCTGTGTGGGAGCTGGCTGGCATTGGCTCTGGTGGATGTCAAGTAAGTTTCCAGCAGCTTCTCACAGAAGCCATCCCACCAAAACCTGGCCACACAAACCCAGTAGATGTTGTGATTGCTTTTTGCTGCCCACATGACCTGCCCCCCCGACTCCTCCCCCTAAAGAAGTTAAACTGTCAGATTTGCTAAGGCAAAGGGGCACACAACCGAAAATTTTTTGTAATAACAATTTTTCATACTACCTAAAAAAGGCTAACCCTATATCTCTCTCTCTCTCTATATATATATATATATGTATTTGATTGTTTTACATAACTATAACAAATAGCAACCAAGGACACTTTCATTTGAACTAGCTGCAGAAAAAAAATACCTGTCTTTTCTGAATTCCATATCTTTTCTCACCCTTACATTGCTCATTTGATAGGACTTGAATACTCTAAATGTGTCCTCTGGGCAGTTGGTTGCTTTCTGCTCTTTGTAGAAAGTGCATATGTCATGCTGTAAGTATAAGGGAGGTTAACCTTTTCAGAGAGAAGTGGAACAAATTTCTATGAAAGTTTAGTCAGATTTCTTATCCATTGATAGAGTGAGTAAAATACTGGGTACTATAAATGCATAAAAATATAAAAACTGACCTCCATTTCTTTGTTGTTGTTGTTGTTGTTGTTTGTTTTTTTAATGAGCCCAAAAGCTTTGAAGCAGAAATCCCTGTGAGAAGTGGACATCTATAGAAAATGTAGTACAGCAACTGGACTAAAAAAATTCTGTTGGTTCCAAATTTCTTTGTGCTTTTTTCTTTAAAGGGGTATTTTTTTTCTAAATTTATAAGTGCTGCTGTTTTTTAGCAAGCATTCTAGTTCAAAAATAGGAGAGTGCAAAATGCAGAAAGTATACAGCTTAGGTCAGAGAAGAGGTTAAGAGTGAAAGAGCCTCACTTTAAAATTATTTTTCAAGAAAGGAATAATTAAATAGTTTTTAGCATGATAAAATCTGACCAGTGTCCAAGCCAACTCTGCCATTTCATTACAACGTGTGTGATCTCTTGTACTTGAATTGTGAACTGCAGTTGTGGACTGTAGAGAGCTTACAGAATATTTGCTCTTTTGTTTTGTTCAGGTTAAAATTTGGAACTTGACCAAACGACAGTGTATCCGCACTATACAAGCCCATGAAGGTTTTGTTCGAGGCATGTGTGCCCGTTTCTGTGGTACATCATTCTTCACTGTAAGTATTATGTGTCTCTTTAACAGTGCAGCAGCACAGAGTACCTGTTCACCGTCTGTTTTCCACTAAGAAACTCGCTCTCTGCCACAGAATATTTAAATATTGTATGAATATGCTTATTAAATGTGTCAGTGCACCCTACAGTTCTATTTACAATGAATTTTTTTCTGATACTGTGATACAGATGTCATTCAAGACCATCAAAGGGATAAATACCAGAAAATAGCTAACAGTTGGCCATGTAATTAAAACTTGGGTAAACTTGTTTTGGTACAGTAGTAAATGGATTATGTTCATTGAAAGATGTAAAAGCATGTAAAAAAGTAGCCACTTGCATATACTATGATTAAGAAGAGTCTGATAAAGTTAAGATCATCCATGTGAAAGCTTTATTAATTCATTAAAACCACAACAGATTCAGTTGCATGTAAAGTGCTTGGAAAAAGTACGTCTCCTTGTTGGCATTAAAACAGTTCTAGGATAACACAACAAGAGAAACTGTTTTTGAAAACTGGAGTGTCCTGAAGTTGTGCTTTCTTTGAACTTGTCATAGGAGAACCATTTTCACTACAGCACTTCTATTTTTTCTAAGGTATATACCAGGTTACAGGGGCAGTAGTTAGGATATAGGGAAAGTAAAAAATCCTCGATGACTCCATTTTTGTTTATTACTCCCTTTTTGACAATCTGTCTGCCTGAAAATTGAGAGAAAAAGAGAAGAAACAGTAGTAGCGCAGTCAGGGAGGGGAAGATAAACTTGTAAAGCTAACATTTTTTAGGCCTGTTTGCATGATCCAGGTCACTGCACAGCCATGCAAAAGCTTGTACTGGCATTAGTGCAAGAGGTAGAACAAAATTTGGAACAGGCAGCCAGAACAACTGAGGTGGAAAGTGCCTTTTAACTGGTTACAGGCTCATCAAAGTGACTTCCAGAAGATAATCTGCTGTTTAGGGTGCCAGTTGATTAAAAATCACAAAATGTAGCCTTACAAAATAGCCATCATTCCAGCTCACCTTTTTCCTATTCAGCTATCTATTTTGGAAACTGGAAAAGCTTTGTGGATCAAGATAGACAATGGAATAGGTGAAGGAAGGGTGGTAGTGGGAAACAAATGACAAGCTGGGAATCAGTTGCCTGCTCTCAGAAGCTGACAGATCCCCAGACAATTTCTGAGCAGCAGCCACTGTGGAGCCAGCACACACCACCTCTTTCTGCTCCCAGTACTGCAGCTTTTATTGCAGAGCATTGTTCTGTGGTATGGAATACTCCATGGTCCAGTTCAGGATGCCTGTCATGCCTGTGTCCCCTCCCAGTCTGTTGCCCACCCCAAGCCTGTTTGCTGGTGGATGAGGCTGGGATGATGGAGACAGAGTGGGAGCAGGGGGAGCTGCCTCTGCACCGAGCAAGCCCAGCCAAGGTTTGGGTGCTGTGTCAGCACTGTTTCAGCCACAAATCAAAAACACAGGGCCAGGTAGGCTGTTACGAAGAATGGTCACTCCAGCCAGACCATGTACATGTTTTAACAAGTATTATGACCAGGAGAGCTGATCTGTAGCTTAGAGGTATAAAATGAAACGGTTAACAGGCAGGAGGAAGCATTTGTGTATATCATAGAGTTTATATATTTTTTTGAAGGATACCTGTATTTAGTTCCAAGGCACATCTAGCAAAATAAAAGAGAATATATTTACATAAAACTGTACAGGATTTCTCTAATATTTCCAGGTTGGTGATGACAAAACTGTGAAGCAGTGGAAAATGGAGAGCCCGGAATATGGAGAAGAAGAAGAACCTATTCATACAATTCTTGGAAAGGTAGTAAATCTGAGTTTCTATTTCCCCACACCTCTTTTTTTCAATTAAGTTTGAATCATTTCTTACCTAGCTTTTGAAGGAGAGACAAATAGTTTGATATCACCTGTTATCATAATGGGTTGTAATTTGATGGCATCAAATTTTATAATGGCACTTTTGAAGTGTCTTCATGTTTTTATTACACTTTTTTTACGTGTAACCAGAAAGGACTCCTTGAAGTCCACCAGAGACTGCTTAGCTCTGCCTGTACTACTTATCTCTTTCCTGCAAACTAGTCACATTTTTCTGTTTTCACTTCAGACGTGTGTTGTCAATGCTTAGTCTGCATTAAATAACTCACTTTTCATGTCAATACCTCACACCCATTCAGTACAAAATACTAACTTTACATCTTTCTAATTGACGAAAGCAGTCTAAAAATATATATTTTGGCACTTTGAATTTATGATAAGCTTGTATTAGGAAAAACATTAAATGCTTTTTTCAAATAGATAGTTTTAAACTCTTTAGTTTTTGCAATGTCTGTGGAACCCATTCAAGTCCCCACTGAAAATACAGGTGCACTCTTAAAATTTTCATTTAAAGTGCTTTTAAATCAGCATATTTTGTAAATATGCCTTTAGTGCCAGCTCCACTGTAAATAAACAAGAAATGCATACATGCACCTTAAATTAAAAAGCTTGCCTACTGGAAGGGGTACATCGGATAAGGCTGGTGAGTTCATTTTCACTAATGTAAATGAGAAAAACCATGTGAGAGTCCATATGCAATGGTTTGTTGATTTTTTTCCAAACAGAACATACTTGAGTATTTATGCATACAGTTGGGTTTTAAAATTTTTGCTTTGTTTTTTTTTTTTTTCCGCCCCCCCTTAAAGACAGTGTATACAGGAATTGATCACCACTGGAAGGAACCTGTTTTCGCTACCTGTGGCCATCAAGTGGACATTTGGGATGAACAAAGGACAAGCCCCAAGTGTTCTCTGACTTGGGGTTTTGATAGCATAAGCAGTGTAAAATTTAATCCCATTGAGGTAATGCTTGTGTTATATATTGGAAATCAGTATTTTTCATGAGCAGTATGAGAACTAAACTCTGTTTACATCATCTTGAGTTTTTTTCTTCCAAATTTAGATTTTATGTTTTAATGGATTATGTAGGGGGATGTATACATAGATTTTGATGATTATATTATTTTGGAATGTGGTACCATATAATTTTATCTTCTTTTGTCTCTGTTAGTGTGGGAGAGGAGAAACAAAAGCAGGGCAGTCTCCATTCTGCCCACAATACATACCTGGTACCTCAGTCATACAGTGTAGCAGTTAAGTGGCTGTGGAGCTGCCAGTTCATCTGTTCCAGTATTCTGCTACCTGTGACTGAGACTTCTCACGCTCTTCATGGCAAAGCAATTGCATTTGATCTTTTACAGCACTTCCTATTATACCCCTTGACTGGGCTATGCTGATAGAAAAAGTGTTTATGAGGAATTGCCTGTTAGTCTTTAAGTAGAGGACACTGTATGGATTCTGAATCTTAGAGGGAACCCTATTTGAAATGTTTGTGCTGGGTAATTAACTGCACAGAAAAATGATGAATGTATTTCCTTGACTGAAAAAGAAACTCATGACCAGCTTTGTGAAATAGCTTAGGTATCTGATGTAAGCTGTTAACCACACTCCAGAAGTATTTCAAAGACCATACACACTGGTTTTGTTTGGGTTTTTTTTTCAGACTTACCTTTTGGGAAGCTGTGCTTCTGACAGAAATATTGTGCTATATGATATGAGAAAATCAACTCCATTAAAGAAGGTAATATTTTTCTTTTTAGAATTAATTACTGATGCTAATAATCATGCTGAATATGTTAATAGCCTGTAACTGTTGGTGACAGTAGAGAACGGGAAGCTCTGAATTCTGCATTTGCTGAGTTTTCATTGTCCGAGTCTTCTGAGTTTGATTATTGTTGTGATTTAAACAGTGCGGAGTTAGAAGGGCCTTTTTCTGCATTCAGACAAGCTGTCATGCTCACTCTGTTGTAATTCTTGATCAAGTGTCTGACCTGACAGCAATTTCACAATAGGAACTTTATGTTCCTGTATTGCATTCTGTCTGTGTATGTGTGATTTGATTTTTTTTCTCTTCCTTGCCAGAAGGAAACAAGGTAACTTCACCACTGGAGAGCCTTGCTCTGTATTTGAAAAGGTGTTTCTCCTCGATGGGAAATAAATAAACCTTTCTCTATGCACTTACCATAAACGTTCAGAAATCTTTTGCAGTGTAGTCAAAATAGTATTTGTATGTGGAACGTACCAGTGACATAAAGATTCCCTTTTAAGAGAATGTTTGTGTTTATTTAGATAAGCAGCCAGTAATTCATACACACAAATCAAACCTCAAAACCCCAATCAAGTTCAGTAGTTCTGAGCCCTAGAATTATCTTAACAGTATTCTTCTTGAAATACAATATTCTGGCTTGTGAATATGCACTCAGTATTCTCATGTGTTACTTACTGTCTGCAGTGTCATTGATCTGATACATGGTAGAACATTAAAATGGTATTTAGTTATAAAAAGGGATGTTGTTGGCATAGCAATGTTTCTTTCTCTCCCTGTGCCCCAACAATTTTTAGTGAAGTTTCACTTGGGCCACTGAGGCAGTGCTTATAAAAACTTGTCAGTGATGCCAGCTGAAGACCTGAATGTTGAAATGAACCCAGCTAGTGCTGTAGAGCTGCAGTTACAAGGTCAAAGGATGCAGTTTGATCCTTTGTGAACTAAGTTTGAATCTAACAGAATTTTACATATGTATATATGCTAAATATATGATTGTACATACATATGCATATAGAATTATTATAGACCTTGTGCACATGTTTGTATGTGTGTATCTCCTGTAAGCAGTGTGCTGAGGTGCATTTTCTGCTGGAGGAATAAAACACTGGTTAGTACTTCCTTGCTTCCATGGTCACGGTACTGGCTTTACTCCTGGGACAGGGATAATTCTGCTGTGGAGAGGACCTGAAATGTCTGTTTCTGCTCTGAGAGCTAAGAGCTCTGGAACTCCTAAGAGAAAAGTTTTGCTTATTAGAGGTATCTTACTTATGGTTTCTGGCACTGCTGCGTTCCTGGGATTTGATCAGCAAAGCAGTTGGAACTCAGTGGGAGTCCCTTCATTAATGAAAATAGGAGTACAGCTTCTCACATCATGAAGCAGTAGCTCTGTTGCCTGTTTGTCCTGAGTGTGGGTTTCAAAGCCTTAAGTTATAAAAAAGCAGGGGTGAGATAGTGAGATGCTACCTAGGTTCAAAATAAGAACTAGTTAAAAAAAAGCTGTAAAAGATGAATGAAAGCAATTCTGTTGCTTTCAGAGGAAAGAGGAAAATGTTTTGGTAGCAGTTGGTACACTTTAAAAATAAAAGTCATTCTTGTGCAACCTGTGGGATCAGGAAAGCTTAGGGTTTTTTTTATTTTAAAGACAGACTTTAGCATTTAAACGGCTGACAGGAACTGTGTTTTCTCTTGCTTATTATACTCTTTAGGTGTTCATCTCAACCAAATACCTTGTAGGTGGTAAAGAAAGACAGGTTAATTATTTTGGTAATGTTTCTGTGTTAAAGTAATCTCAGCATTTCCAGGCTGACATTCTTTGTAAGCAACTGCTTACAGTTAAAATAATTAAACCCAGAGAATCAAGTCTTCAGGGACTTGACAATTTTGACTTGTCTAAATACGGACTTAAACTTACCCATTTTATAAGAAGCTGTACAATAGATTAAAAATAGTGGTAAAAATGCTTCTGGTATAGGTTTAGGTAGTTCTGAAGTGCCAACATTAATGTATTTACAGCAACTTAAATTACTTCTAGCCAGGCTCCCTTACCTGGTTGTTACTAAACCTAATGCTAGAACTGTAGACCCAGTCTCATTTCTTAGGCACTATTTTAATTCCAAAAGCCGCTGCTGCATTGAACTGAAGGCTTTTAAATTTCAGTGAAAAAATAGAGATTTGGAGCATAACAGAAGTTGACTCCTTTGGAATGAGCTAGATTTTTTGGCAATATTGAAGTTACTTTGTAACATGATTTAAGGTACTTATTATACATATGGTGCGTTAACATTGTGTGCTCATTTTGGAGTGGCTGATAAGCTTGTACAGGAAGGAATAAAGAACAGTCCTTGATTATTAACTTGCCAGTTTTGTGCAAGATTTATAACTAGAACAGTACTGAAATCTGAGCAAATTCTAGTTGTCACGTTTGTGTAAACAGGACATTTCAGCGTCCACCTTTTGAACTAGAGATCACTTTAGAGATCTGATGATTACAATCATTGCATGCAGGTGCTGAAAATAAGCGATGTTCTGCAGCACAGACTTTATCTGAACAGGTTGGTGTCACTTAGGGAATGAGGATTTAGGGAGAGCAAGAATTGCAAGAAAAGGCACGCATTCATTGCAGTGTTTTGGAGGGGTGTTCAGTAAAGTCATCACTATTAACTTACTTTAAGACTGTGTTCATTACTGTAAGGATTATAATTATACAACTGTACTCTGAAGTATGTGTGTAAATTTATGGTGCTTGGTGCAGTAAGCCAGGAACAAAAATGGGGTTTGAATACCATAGCATTAAACACCCAAATTTCAGGATTTTTAAGTAGGATTATAGCTGGGCCTGGAGCATTGTAGAAAATCCTGTTTAAAGTTGTTCAGTTTGTTAATAAGTTGCACTGTAATTACACATCCACTTTGTGTCAGGCATACTGTAGAGTTCTTATTTTCAAATAAATGGTTGGAAGTTCCTCTCAGACTCTGCAGAAGCCAAAGCTGCTGTGTGTGGTGTGTCAGTTGATATCCTCCCTGCCTTGCCTTGCCCGACAGGGACCCAGCTGTCCTCCAAGGTGGAGCATCCAACATACAGCTTACTAGTGCCTCTTGTCTAGTCTGCAGTTGGCAAAGTAGAAGGGTTTTATTAGTCTGTTATCAGCTGCCTTTGTCCCACTTCAGGGACAACTGGCCTCTTTGTTGGCCATATGCTTACAATTAGCAAGCAAATCTTACAAATGTGTGAGGAGTGATTCACTGCTGATACAGTGATAGTGCTGAGTAGGTGACAACACAGTAACTTCTGTGTACATTGTGTGGCACTTCCACAAGAAATGACAGCTGGCCAGGAGAATTTGTTAACTGCAATTTTAGACATAAAATAATAAAGGGGCGATAACTGGGAGAACATAAACATGTTACAATTGCTTTGCAAATGCTGGTTCACAGCTTCAATTAATGACTATGTCCCTTGAAATACCATTTAATTAGGTATGTCTATAGATTACTTAACTAAAGGTTCCTGTAAATAGGACAGAGAAATGAAATTTTTTGGAAGTTCCAGATTTACTTATTGACCACTAGCAGGTTGCCATGTTAAATAACCGCTTAGAAGAATTTGATTATAAGGTGATTTACAGAGGAAGATTTAATTGTTGTGTAGCCCAAAGCAGTAGACATGTAATGAGGGATGGGAGGTTCTTGGATTTCACTTCTAACACCGAGGAAGAGGAGCTGAGGAAACATTCTGTCACGTACCATTCTCTGCCACAATTCTGTATGTACAAAGTTCTTGTCTTCAGGGGTATATAGGAAATTTTGAACTATAGTGAGTGTTTTACTGCCTATAAAAAGGTCGCAATATGTAAATATATTTCAGGTTATCTTGAACATGAGGACAAATACACTGTGTTGGAACCCTATGGAAGCTTTCATTTTTACTGCAGCAAATGAAGATTACAAGTAAGTGTAACCTTGCTTTTTGATAATCCTGAACAGGTTATATTTTGCATCTGTAACTTGGTGATTTATGATCATGCTAAAATAAATTTTTAAAAGACTGTTCAAACTCTAAATTTGACTTGCTTAATAACCTAGAGAATTATAGGCATACTGATTTTAAGAACTATGAATTGACAGTAGACTGCCTCTTTTTGTGTGTCTCAGTACTTGGGGGGTAAAAAGCAGTGTAACTTAAAAGAAAGGCAGCTGAACCAATGCAAGTGTAACTTGAAATGGGCCATGGAAAATAAGTACTATTGGTCCAGTCTGAGGCAATTTAAGTGTTTATTTTCTTTCCAGCTCTTGTGAAGCTTGATATATTGTACTGGTCAGCTATTTTGATGAGTGCATTTCTTAAAAAAAATAAACTAATCTTTTGTGAGACAGTTCTGGAGACTGCAGTACTTATCCTTTCAATGTCTCGGAGCAGTTTTTTACTTTTGAACAATACTATTCATGTGAACAGCTAATCTGATATTGAAAAAGCTGTCTCTTCAAAACTAGGCCATTGCAAATATGCTCCGTATCCTTTTTTCCAGGAAGTCAGTGATCTAACAATAGATCACTGTTTTCTTCCAGAACGTAGGAATTTTATCTTAAGGCTGTTTTTCTAAAGAAATGGAATTTGTCTCAGACCTTGAATGTGGTGTTATATTCAATGTGCTGTTTTTCTTGTGTTTGTTATGGTATGGTAAAACTATTAGGCTACCTAATCTGTTTGTTTATAAATTTAGGTTTCTTGTTTATGAATTTGCTTTTTGGCTGGTTTGGGGTTTCTTTAATTTTCTTTTTCTTCCTCTTGCTAAGCTAAAAACTATAGCTGTTGCTGTCAAAGACAACTGTCCTCTTGCAGTCTGAAGCATTTAGTATGCAAAGGTAGATGCACACATCAACAATGCATATGCAAGTATTTGCTGATTGTATGGAGTAGCACTTTTGAATAAGATGCTGCATACTTTGTCTTGGGGAATTTAGAAGGAAAAAGCAATAATCACCATTATAGTATTCAGTAGGATATATTTAATTTCAGTTATGCATTCACCTGCACAAAGGAAGGTGAGAAACCTGGTGAATTAAATTTTTTAACATAATTGGTCTACTAAATAGTGTATCTTAAGCAAGTTTCAATAAATACATTCTTTGTAAAGCACATATGCTTATTTGATGATCTACACAGTGATTATGCCTAGCTTCTTTATTCAAAGGGAGTAGAGGTAGGCCTTATCTGAGCCTTTAAGTCCTTAAGAACAAACCAGCTGTGGTCCAGCAGCTGGGTGTTTACTCTTAACATAATGCTTTTCTAGATAATGTGCTCTGCTGAACTAGCATCTCCATGTGTAAGGACCAAGCTTTCCCTGCACTAGGAAGACTTGCTACACCAAGCTTTCCTTGCACTTGTCTGGCCTGAGATAATTAGGCAGTAACAAAATGTGCCAACCAAATGGAGCTTTACAGTATACTGAGTTACTAGGAGTTCACAGTATGGGAATGTTCAGAAACCTTTCAGAACTGCTAGGAGAGATGCTTTTACAAGCTCAGGGTGCATACTTACATCAGAAGATGGAGTAAAGGAGGCCAGTGTGATGCCTGGAGTCTGACCCATGGACAGATGATGAAGGGAATAGTGGAACCTATCTGTCCTTTGATAGGGCGCAAGAAACCTGATCCAGTAACTAAATCCTCTGATTAACAAACTGCTTTCAAACCCTAAACAATGCTGTTTTCTTTCTTTTCACGTATTATGAGCTGTTCTAAGGAGTTCCCTCGGCCATATGGCTCTATCCTTAAGTGTGGTTTATGTAAAATGTATGGTTTACTTAGGACTTGTTATGATATTAAGCTACTGATGTATTTATTTTAAAGCTTATATACCTTTGATATGCGCTTTCTTGAATCACCTGTGATGGTGCATATGGATCACGTGTCTGCTGTTCTTGATGTGGATTATTCGCCCACTGGGAAAGAATTTGTGTCTGCCAGCTTTGACAAGTCCATCCGCATATTTCCTGTAGACAAAGGTCACAGCAGGTGAGTAGTTTTACAGCTTTCTATCTTGCTGTCATCCATTCCAGTGACTTTCTCCCAAATCCTCAAAATTACTAATTCATTCATTAACATCTTCATTGGGGCATTTGCTTCCTGTGAGTGTAGAAATCTTATTCTGTCGGTAGCTTGAGGCTGACAGGCTGTGTAGTTGACTTAATTCTGGAAGGTGGATCAAGAGTAGAACTACTTAACAAACAGCAGTACTTCCACAATATGGAATTAAAATTAGAGTGGATTATTGTGCCTGTGTCATTTGTATTTTACCATGGTGAATCCCATTTGATTTCCCTGGCTATGCATCTTTAATGTTTTTAGGTTGCTTTATACTGTTTCTGTCACCACTGAAGTTTGCAGTGTATTTCAGTGTTGCAGCATTTGGTTTCCTAGGAATTGTCTTCATCCTATGTGAATGATTGCTAAAGACATTATGTAAAACAGATTGCTGTATGAATTCCTGAGGATCGGTTTGGAACCCTTCTGTGATCTGTTTCAGTGCATTTGTTACCTTTTGTTCATATTTGATTAACTGGGTTTTGACTTGTAATACAGTGCTTTGAATACAATTCACGTGGATATTCTTTTTCATGTAAGGTTTCATAAGTCAGTATATTAAATATTTTGCTGGAGTTCAGATTGAATCTACTGTCTCCATTATTTTTTGGTTTTCTTTCAGTCTGATGAAAACTGAAGCAAGTTATCTGATCTTTCTGGTATCATTTGATCTTCATAAAACTGCCTTCATTATTCTTTCTTGTCAGTTCTTCCTCCTTTTTCTTTATTCTTAACTTTATTTTACTTCTACTTGATTTCCTCTCTCCAGCCTTGTCTCCCCAGAAGGTTGTTACTAACTCCAGTTCTAGGTGATTTGAGGGTGAAAATGTTGAAATACTGATTGGTGAAGGAGTATGTTTTCATTATTGATTGATGAAATTGTGCATGCTGTGTAACTGTTCATGCTACTGTGCTGCGTTAAAGAGTGGGAGGGGCTATTTACATTCCCTCTATATCTAATCTACAGATAGTTTTCACATTCTTTTTGTCTTGCAATAAATAATACTTTAAATGTAATTAGGTAGTGCAGTTTTTTGGGTTTTTTTTCCTAACTTGCATTATTAAGCAGTATGGTTAGCAGCTTCTTTGAATGAATTAATAATGTTTACAGAAGTGGTGATGTGCAAAGTTAACACACCACTGACAAATTTACAGATCCCACAATGCAACAGTAAAAGGCTTTATTTCACATTTTAGCAGATTGTTGCCAAGGCCTGTGGAAGGGGGTTTTCTCTTTGTCCCCACTTTTTCGAAAACCCCTTTTGTGTTGTAGCCATAAGTATAGTGAGGAGAAGCCTTACAAATGAAAAAATTTGCCTCATGTAAGCTGATTTGAGTGTTCCAGTACACTTAAAATTCTTTAGAAGCTGGGCTTCTTTAGAATTGCACAATTCATATTTATCTCATGGCATGGAGAAAAGTCTCTAAATAGAAGATCTGATCCTACTTGGAAAACTGAGAGGGCAGTTAGGAATATCTGTAAATAAGGATCTTAATGCTGTTCTAGTTTTTACTTCTGATGTCCTGCCAATCTGAAAAACTCCTACCTTCAATTGCTTTCTGTTTTATTTTAAAATGAAAATTTAAATAATGAAATTGTTTAGCCCTAAGAAATAAGTTTTATTATGAAGTTGATTCAATTTAGTAAATGCTTAGTAAACAGAACTGTATTTCTGTGCGAACTTTTAAATGACAGATCCAGGTTATTTGGCCATGTTTTCTCTTTTTCCTGTCCCTGAAAAATGATATTGAATACCTTGTGCTGACAGTCGCAGGATAGGCAAAGGCTGCAAATTCAAAGTATGGAAAGGAAAAGGACTTAGTTCCCCAAAGATGGGTGAAGAAAAGCTTTGCTACTGAGTCACATAGTAGAAGGGAAGTAAACATACAAATTCTTGTGAAGGTGCAGATGTGCACACACGCCATTAAACAGTGAAAAGCTGGTGTGAGTATTAATGTTTTCTGATGGGAGTTTTTCTTGTAGAATATTGCTTGCTGATGAATTAAAAGAGATGATTAAGCTTATTAAAGCTTATTTATCCTGATATATTGATTAGTTTTCTTTTTCTCACAATCACTTCAGCTCAACCGCAATGTAGTTTCTCCACAACACTTGAATAGATGTTGTTTTCGTTTTTCTTTTACATTATTACTTGGGTTTTCCTTGCAAAAATAACTGAGTGGAAGAAAGAGAATAAGCTGTAGTGCATGACTGATGCGTCAAAGAAGTGGCTATTGGTAGACAATAAATAGGCCTTACTTTTTCCTTCTTTTCAGAATGCTAATAAATAGCTAAACTTCCCAAAAAAGTGTATTTAATCCTTTATTTTTGTAGCAGAAATAAAAGAATAATTTTGCTTGATACATACATAATGAAAAGTAGACAAGAGTTTAGCTTAAATATTGGTTTAAATGTAGCGTGCAGAAACATTTTTCAACAGCACTTATTGAACAGGAGTCTAATCAGCAGAAATTAAAAACGAAGTGGAGTCCATTTTTGGTTAAAGGAGAGGAATCACAATGAAGAGTAGCAAATCCATTGCTATATCATAAATGGAGAGCTGGGAGGTGTTTCTTTGCTGTTTGGTGTCAGTTTCTTTGACAACTGTTTTTCTGCATTCCCATTCTGTAATACTCTCAATGTAAAGGCATTTTAATCAAAATTATTTCAGGAACAGTATGCATTTCATACTGTATACCCTTAGCATGTTTTGCAAAAACAGTTACTATTCAACTCTTTACTGTAATTTCTGTGAAAGCACTTATTTAAAAAGGATCTTATCCTGGGTGGTCCTTTATCAGTCTGTCACACTTTCTTTGGATCTCTATCTGTATAAAGATAAGATCAGCACAGTGTTTAAAAAAGTCAGATTTCTTAAAAAACAACAGCAAGAAAATGTAAAAAAAAAATTGCCTTGAACAGAATGCTTTCTGCTATTTGAAAGGTAATGATGAGAAAAGTGATGATAAATCATTTAAAAATGTTTCTCTGTGCTCTAGGGAGGTTTATCATACCAAACGAATGCAGCACGTCATCACTGTAAAATGGACTTCAGATAACAAATACATTCTGTGTGGCTCAGATGAGATGAATATTCGCCTGTGGAAAGCTAATGCTTCTGAAAAACTGGGAGTGGTAAGAGTTGCATTTTGCTTTTTTTTATCACAAGATGTTTGGGGGTCTTTGTTATTATTACAGCCAGTTAGCCTCTTCAACTTTAAAAAACTTGTTTATGAAGGGAAGCTGTAAAATTATAGTTTGACATTTGTGTTTAATTTGCAGATTGACATGTGCAGTATAGCTCATTGCATTTAGTGCAGCTTACAATAATAATAATAAGAAAATTACATGCCTCATTATTGCTACACAAGATGACTTTGTTTGGTCTTGTTTAATGTTAACAATAATCATGAGTTCTATCTAAACCAGATTGGAATTTTTTACCTGTATGCTAATGGTTAGAATTCATCCTTTACCACTGGGAAAAAAGTAATAAATTCTGTTTAGCCATACTTGAGTAATTCTGTTGAAGTTCAGAGTTACTACTTTTAAAGATTTTGACTGGCATGTGATTAGTTCATGTTCATGCAGTTCATTTGTTAAAAAAAAAAAAATTAAAAAAAACCAAGCTGTGATAAGCATATGTACTGTAAAGTAGACTATTTGTACTGATGCGTAGTTTGACACTGAGATTGTCATTAAACTGTATAACTCTCAGAAGACAAGTGGGCAAACTGGGGTGGTATCTGAAGTCCACTTAATTCAATGTAAGTCTGGTTGAGGTGTTCCTAGTGTGAACAATTACCAGCCTCATAAGCTAAGTCTTTTCGGTTATGCTTGTTGAAATGTTTATGTACAGACAAAGCCCAAATGTTCCCTTTCAGTTACCAGTTGCATAGATTCATCTGCACAATTGTGTCAAAAAGTATTGAGTGACTTTGGAGAACGAATTTGGCACTTTTTCTGCTGGGAGCAATCCCTTTATGTATGTAGCTTTATGTTGTAATGGTATTTTGGAGTGCTTACATTGCCTTTTCTGAGTGCATCGGCAGAGCTGTCAGATAATGTCTGGGGGAATTTTTGCTTGATTTTGTGAAAGGTTGTGGGGAGAGGAGGGGGAAGGTGTGATTTAGGGTAGAATATGGTACAGCTGAGATGCTGGATCTGTTGCTTACTAATACCTAGGACTGCTTGTGATTACCTGAAGCTCCATCAACTTGAATTATCTGTAGGAGGAAAGTGAAGCAGAGCTGGGAGAGGTGGCAGGTGAAGGGTATGGAGGAGTTCTTAGGGCTGCACTGGAAACAGGATAATTCATGGACTGCTGTGCACTCTGAAGCACTGGATATGGAGTAGTACAGTTAAAATAACGTATATACCTTTAGCCATGGCCCACCATAGGTATTGGGAAGTCCTGTTAGTGTTCTCAGTTTTGCTATAGAGCAGTAGATTAAAAAAACCCCGCAGCTTTGTGGTCTCTGCAGTAATTGTGATTACAAATGACTGTTTAGGTTGAATTTTTTTTTAAGGATACCTTTTTGTCCGTTTTCCCCGTCCCGCTCTTCTGCACTGATTATGGGGATTTTCCCATGTGATGCTTTGGTCAAACACTTAAATATCAGTTCCATAGTTGTTATTTTGGGGATCCCACAAAGCTCATCAGAGACTTTACTTTTGGATTTAATGTTCATGTTGAATTTGTTTAAATGGTGCAGTGTTGGGTAGAAATAGTATCTGTTTTCCTTCTGTTATATCCATATGCTCATGGCAACACCCTTTTCACCTGATTCTGTGATAGTAACTGAAACTTTCTCCATTTTCTCACTGTATTTGTAGCAAGAGATCATGATGTTTCTCTCTAAGGTGCTGTTCTGGAAGAGAATTGTCTGGTATTTTTGACGTTTGTCTTTACTCTGAGCCCTTTGTGTGAAGGACAAGTGGGTAAAAAGAATGTCACAAGTAACATTTTCATGTACAAGGGTTCTTAACATTTTCAGATGTGAACAAAAAGTTGACTATATTGACTACTAGATGGCATTGACTCCTTTTCTTATGAAAGACTAAGAATAATTGACTCTGGGAAGTAAGAGGCATACACAGCTACTCCTGCATTGCAGAAATAGTGCACACCGAAAAGACAACTTAGCTATTGTTTAAGTGTTCAGAACATAAATGACATTCTGCTGTTTTCTGTAGTATTTGCGTCAGTGAAAACCGGCCGTGGATGGGCCTAAAAAAAGGCACAAAACAGCCTTTGTTGTTTTCCTTCGTGAGCATGGTGGTGTGTCTTGATGTGCCCCTTGGAGGCTGTGCCCCCATGTCGTTCTGCTCTTGTGGGATCGCTCCTGTGAAGTTTTTGTACCGTGTGTAAGGGTGTGTATTTCTGTCAGAGCACTGTCAGCTGCCAAGAGAACCAAATCAATAACTATCTATGACATAGGTCAAATGACATGTGGTTTATTACTTGATTTTTTTTTTCTCCTGTTTTTTGAGTTATTCTTGGGTGGATTTTTTTTGGTTGGATTGTTTTTTTTTTACCGTCAGAAGTGAAAATTTATCCCATAATTTATCATCCTATCTTAGAAAAAACACCTCACAATATCAAAAGTCATCTTAAGAAAGCAAAACTATTTAAAAATACAGGAAGAACTTAAAACGGACATAGCGTCTTATGTAGAAAAATTGCACTCACTTCACAGAACAGAGATGAACTTGTGAAGAATTACATTATAATGGGAAGAGAATGTTTCACATCCCCATATCTTATGTGGGAATGTGTTCAAGCATGGTGTTGTTGAAGCTGTGAATTTAGAAGCTGTCTGAAGTGACTATAGTTGTTTAAATTTATTTTAAAAGTACTATGAAGTTTTGTATTTCAGACGTTTAGAGAGCAATTGTAGCTAATAGGATTCAGGAGTCCTCATGGCTTATCAAGCTCTTGGATATGTCTTGGGAATGGTGCTTGGATTCAGGCAACTGTACAAATCCCCATTTGATCCAGCCTGGTAGTTCCTGTGATTCTTAACAATACAACTGTTAATGGCTATTTAGCCAGTTCCACTGATTTTTTTTTTTAGTATCTGCTTCTTTTTTAGAGTATTGGTGTTCTTATCTTCACAGACATATGCTTGCTTATTTTATAAATGTCCAGTTCTTCCACAGTCTGTGGCTATTTTTTGGATGTTTTGAATATTCAAAGCTGAACATTCAGTAATTCTGTCAGAAGTGTCAAAATATGTCTTAAATGCTTAGTTGCTTGGTCTGCTATTTTTCTTTGCTGAGAAGATTTGATTGAATGACTCATCCAAAGGTCACTGTATTTCTGATATAATGCTAAAATCTTGCAATACATTGTATTTTAAGGTGGATATTTTTGTGCTGGGGGTGGGTAGAAATCAACATCCTGAAAGAGGAAAAAAAATAGTAATTAAGCTTTTTTTTTCTTTGGTGAGTACTTAGTTGTTTTTTTGCCTTGCTGAGTTCGAAGGAAGTTATAGTGAATATATAGTACTCATGTTGTGGCTGGTGAACATCTATCCAGTTGGAAAGTTGTACTTTCTGAACTGTAGCTACCCAAGCAGTCATCAGTTCTGACATGCATGTTTCTTTTGGGTTTTAATGTATTTGGCATTGCACTCATTATTCAAAATCAGTGGAACATGAAAGAAAGAAGAAAAGTCTCTGGAGGAGCCAGAGGCATCCTATATCTCTACTCCACTGACAATTAAGTCTGCACAGGTTTTACATAGGGGTAACAAAACCCAAATATCTGTGTTGGAGCTACTGCAGAGGTTGCTTCAAAGTAATTTTCTACATTTAGCTTTTAATAAATTTTTATTAATTGATAACATGTATTATTAAATAGGACATAACAAATGTTATTTTTAAAGCAGTGAACATCTATCTCTGCATGCCCAGAAGCAAAAGACTCAGTTAAGACTTGAGAAACTCTAGACTGTTCAAATACGTAAAATATAGCTTATTAAGTATGTTTGATGCTTTTTTTCCTGTGCTTTTGAAGAAGTTTGGGATTTATGAAAAGGTAAATGATTTTGACTTCTGAGGAGGAAAACAGCCTGGTCTGAGTGGAAAAGCTGAAAAAGCAGCAGTAATAGAGTAGATTTCAGTTAATAGTGTACAATTAATGTAATTGATAGAAAGGGATAGACTAGTCTTTTCTGAATTGTACTGAAAGCAATGAACCATCAGTAAAACTTGTAAAAGCTGTATCACTGTTCAGTCTACTGCCACATTAAAAAAGAAACTATACCTGCACTTCGAGTGTGAATTCTTAGTGGCATTACTTCTGTGAGTAACATCTACAAATTTTTGTCTCTGTTGCTTTTATGAATTAGAACAGAGCCCTGGGTTAGGATGCTTAGGATTTTAGTGAAAATACTGATGAGTGAGTGAACAGTAGTGGAGCACAGGTTTACTGCTTTCTTAAGAAATGCAGAAATACCAGATTTTGACTATGGGCTAGTAGAGATAGAAGAAAGTGCCGTTAGAAATCTTGGTTTTGATCTAGCAAAGTGCATTAGCAGGAGAACATCAAAACTGTCTTAAGCAATTGTTTATCCTTTCAGTCTGTTTCTAGTATGTGGTTCCATTTTCTGAGATAATGCTGATAACAAGCAGTATGAGATACTGTGGGTCATGGCATTCTTTTCTTAGTGATTTTCTCAGTGATTCAGTGCACCTGTAACTTTGGCCCTGTAGCTATGATTTTATGCTTTTAACATCTCCATTGCCTTACATTAACTTTATGTTTTTTTGCTTTTGTCATCCATTTAGATGTAAAGAGATCAAAGTTTTTGGTCCAGGAAAGAAGGAATAATGAACTTGATAGCAATAAATTTAGAAAGGTGTTTACAGCAGAGCAGTTGTAAAATAAAGACAAGCTATGATATAGAAAACGGCTGGGATATATCTGGATTCTAAAAATATGTTGCATCTGTGCTCTTGCCTGCCCTAGCCTAGAAGGGCAACCTGAAGAGGACAGATAAACATTCATTTCATATTCTCATTCAGAATTACAGAAGTCTTAATAGTGTGGAGTTTTAAATACAGCCCTCTTGAAGAGGAGAATTTTTTTTAAGAGTGGTTTTAGCTTCTAATCAGGGCTCGACAAAAATGCTTACTTTCCTTCTGCTTAGATGGAAAAATAAGCAGTCTGTGTCATCAGGAGGGAGGAGAAGAGGCATTAGCAGTTTACTCGAGGAGGCATTTTCCTATTGCTGACAACTTGGTTGCATTTAAAGATTTCTTTTTCCCCTTTTTTCACCCTAAGTATTTGCTCTGAAGTTCTCCTATGGTAGTGACACAAATCACCTATGTTTCTGCCACATAATCTTTGTTTTCCTCGTGTAGGAAAGAAATTGCAATTGCACATTCATTATTTGAATATACGAAAAAACAGTCATATGTCATCTATAAGCATGTCTTCCCCTCATGATGTCACATAAGTCCTAATTTATTATATATATTAAATTGGAGAGTATTCCAGTCTCTATCAATGAAATCTCTAATCCTGCAAATCATGCTCTGCATCTTCTCCAGCCCAAAACAGAATGGGAAGTAACACTGTTCTCTTGAGCTGTTCACACTGACCTTTGTAAAGGAACTTGCAAGAGAGAGTTGGAATTCAGTGTGTTATTGCAGTGTGCTTTCTTAGCTATCTGCTATCTCTCATAAAGGAAACTTGTCATTACCGCAAGAGTTTTTTTACCATGGTGTGGATGAGGGTGCACTTAGCACGGTCAGGTGTATTGGCCACTGGCATCTGGTAGCTGGGTGGAAGGCACCAGCTGTGTGCCTTTCTCTGTATCACATTACCCATAAAAATGGAGTCAGGCTCCAGCACCTCTTAATCTATATTAATTTTTTAAATAAGATGTCCTGGATGTATCTTTAATTTACAGATTCACCTCTTGTCTGTAGAATCATCAAGGTTATACTGAATGGGCAGCAATTTGCTTTTCTAAAATTAAAGGAAAATGATTCCATTTAATTAAAATAAAGCTCTTTAATTTGGATTATGTTGGCAGTTTTCTGCAAAGTGGGGGCACCTGGGATTTACTGAGAGTGAACCAGCTATTCACAGGCTGGCTCACAAGAAGGAATTTCAGTAAAAGGGGGAGGGTAGCTTTAGTGGGCTAAGACTGTAAAATTTACTCAATTTCTACTTCAGAGGCCACAATGAATATAAGTAAAGCCGAAAGATTTAGATTTTATGAACAAGAGGATGTGAAGAAACAGGTTAAGAGCATCATATCTCTCTGATGTCTGAATAAGAATTTTTTGAGCCATGAGCAACTCTGTATCTGGTTTCTTTATTGTCCCAAATCAGAAGCTCCTTTGTGGTAATTTTTATCAATACTTGTTTTCAGATAATTTATGGTATTCTGGACCAAAATCATCTGAGTGTGATATTTATTTATTCAGAAATCATGAAAAATTCTACCAGAAGTCACACACAAAAGTGATCTCCAGAGTGGAGAATAAATAGCCAATTGCTGATTTCAGGGGGCAGGGGAAACACATCTCATTATGTAGAAAAATTGAAGAATTTCCAACTGTGTGTGTAATAAAGTTGTTGATTTTGTTACTGCTTTTTTTGTTAGCTTCAGTTTCAGTCTCTCCTTGAAAGTGAGAAGTTAGTGACACTGAGTCATTTACAAAGTTGAATAAATAGAAGTTGCCTGAAGTATTGTTTTACTTTTAATATTTTAGGTGGAGATAGTAGTGTGACATAAATGTAGGATGGCAAAAGACTGATGCCATGGTTTAATTGAAAATAAGAAGGGTTTTTAAGATGTCTGAAATATTGGAGTTACAGAGTTTGGGCAGGAGGGTAGGAAAAAGAGGATGGGATTATCATCATCCCATTTTTAATGTTAACAGATTTTATGTTTATATGAAAACTCACTAGACTGAAATGCAGCTGAAATTCCTGAAGATACAAGCCAATTCAAAATACATAGAGATTACTACTCCTTATGAAGCAATGCATGCTCTAAACAAAACCACAGGAAACAGATTTTTTTCCTTTTGGTAAATAAACATTAGGACCAAAGGAAAAAAGCCTAATTGAAAATAAAAAAATCTTCTGTAGATTGGCTGTCAGGAGAAGGTGTTTCTTACTTTCAGCGTTGTTAATGGTGGCTCAGACTGAATTTTAATCATAAATTAAAAATTAGTCTTTTGTAGCAATACCAGCTCACTTGTATTTCATGTGTTTGTGATATTAAGACTTCTTTAGCTGCTTGATGAAAAAATGGAACTCTCGGTGTGCCACATGACTATATGAAGCTAATACTACAGATCTGATACGTGCTTTGTGCTTCCCAAGGGATCAGGGTGCTGGGTAAGATTTAGCCCAGTTGAAGAGCTGTCTGTAAAGCTGTTCATGAAGACAGTTCCTCTATAGCATTTATAATTACACTGGCTAGTGATTAAAATGCCTGAAAAATCATTATTTTACACGGAAAGTTGATCATCATCAGAGGTTAGGAAAGACTAATCAAAGAGTGTTTGCTGTCAGCTATTTATGTTTTCATTTGTCACTCTACAGCACATTAAAATCTGATTATCGGGTATTAAATTTGGTTACTTTACTCAGGTTTAAAATGATAACATTTTGTGTTTGAACGCTGGAATATTGTTGGAATTTTAGGTATTTTAATATTTACCTACCCCTATTCTGAAGAAATTTGCTAGAAGGAAGCCATTTGAATGAAAAGCGAAAATTTTGTTTTGTAGAGGAGATTGACAGTTAAATCCCTGTTCTTTTATAACGTGCTTATCTGTGTTATTTTCCCTGTAGCTTGCACCCCGAGAGAAGGCAGCCATGAATTACAATCAGAAGCTGAAGGAGAAGTTCCAGTTTCACCCCCAGATCCGGCGCATAGCTCAGCACCGACACCTGCCCAAGAGTATTTACTGCCAGATCAAGGAGCAGCGGATCATGAGAGAGGCCCGGCGGCGCAAGTACGTGTTCCTCCTCTGCTCTTCTGGCTTTGCTTCCTCCTAGTGAAATCCATCACTCCAGTGCTGCTGTGGCAGTGGTGTATGGGAGTGATGGAGCTCCTTTGAACATCTGAATGAGTGATCATGAACTGCTGGATTGATTATAAGGAGAACGCAGATGGGTGCCAGTGTCAGTGAGGACTGGCTGCTTCCCAGAAGTACAGTGAAGACATGGCAATAAATACCATGTTGGAAAGAGCCACACTGCTTAGTTAGGCGTGACGTGATTCCCCACTGCAGTGGAAATAGGATGGACTGTTTTGGGGTGTGTGGAAGGTTTTTAGGTTTTCATTTGGGTTTTTGTGGGTTTGTGGTTTTGGTGTTTTTTGATAATGCCAGATTGCAGGATGAATGTTTTATGCCACCTGGATCATTGCCATATTGGAAGTTTTAGGAGTAGGAGATGGCATAGTTTGGTGTAGCCCTTGAATTGACAGTAAAGTGGTGGGTCTTAGTCATCTTAATTAGCTAAAAGACTTCACAAACGTGAGCAGCTGATCCTGTTGACTTGAAAACCAAGCTGAGCTCCCAAGGAAAGGCTCATTTGAAGCCTTTCTAAATTAGCCAGCTTTAAAGTTGCTTTCAAAAGGGATGGTCCTTTTTCCCAAAAGAGGATGAGGATTTTGGTTATTAGAAACAGAGCGATTCTTAACTTTTTTGGTTTTCTTTGTAAGATAACTCCATTAGTAGCTTGAAGAGGAAGACAGTATTTCTTAAACTTTTGTGCTGACTACTGAGTTTCATTTTTATGTTTTGTTTCTAGGGAACTGAATCGTCGTAAGCACAGCAAGCCGGGATCTGTGCCACTTGTGCCAGAGAGGAAGAAGCATATTGTGGCAGTAGTGAAATAATTGTTTTCACATGTACAAAATATCACAACGAAAGAAAAATGTCACTATTAAAAGAATATACTGTGCAAAATTTGATGGACTTTGGTAAGACAGCACATGGTTCCAGAAACATGACTTTTCTTCCTAGTTTGTGCATCCTCTGACTTCTCAGGTCGTCATCTGCTTTGAGTAGTTAGGAGAATTTCCCCTGTAATCTTTTCTTGCCATTTGTCTGATGTTTCTAACACTGCTTATTGCAGTAGAGTTTGACCCGTTCGATACAAGGAGATAACTTGGTGGAAAATACCTGTAATTCCAGTTCTATTCCTTGGTACTGTTACTACAAAAAAAGGATGAAATATGTTAATATTTGTCAGAGCAAAAAAACCTGCTCCATATACATAGTTACAAAAGTCATTGTCCTTACGCTGTCTTTTAAAAAAATTTTTATTTAAACAAATTTAATAAAGTGACCTTAAGCAATGAACTAAATCCTGATTATTCCAACTGATTATTCCAAATGTCTGCATTATGCTTCTTACAGTACAATGTATTATTTTTCTTTTATCCAAAAAGAAATTCAACAGGATTTTCAGACATCTGTAAACATATTTATAATTTTGCTCTGTCTTCTTAACTATTGTTATGTAACTTGACCAAACTTCAGACTGTTAAGTTGCTAATATTGATAATTACTTAGTTGAATAATTTTTTCTCTTTAAAACTTGCAAAATCTGGATGAAAAATGTCATAAATTTTATAAACCACAGAACCTCCTGTGGATGAGATTTAGTATAAGCTTTTCTATTTTATGTTTATAGAAGAAAAATGGAAGTTTCCACGCTTCGCAAGGTATCTGTAGCCCAAAGTTCCTTTACAGTTTGTCTGGGAAACACGCTGCATCTCTTCCAGTGGATAAACAGCCTTTTACTGAAGCTACCAAGGTGATCAGAAAACTATACTGGAATTAAACTAGGCTGTCTAGACTGAAGAGAGATACGAGATATGTAATAACTGTGATGTTGCTTAACATCATCTGTACAAAAAGATCTTTTAAAGTCTTAACACTACAGTCTGTAATGACACTCACCTTGCCCTGAGCTTATGCACAGAAAAAAAAATTTACAAACTCAATTAGAGTAAACTTAATACTTTTTTTTTTTTTTTTTAATCTGGAAATTGGGCACTTTGAGCCCTTGCCTTCATATAATGTCGTGTTTAATGTATCTGCTGACACTAATCCATTTGCAGTTGTGGTTCTTACTTTTTAACTTGTCTCTTGCAGTACTGTTTGGGCAAGATTCCTGAATCATCATGGCAAAATTATGGCTCTTTAGTGATAAGAGGCCGTAATGTATCTTTGACTCTCTGGCTCACTTACCTTTATGGGGTGATGCAGGAAGAGAAGCAGATCTGAAGAGCTATAAGTAGGATGATGAGAAGTGGAACAGATCAGGAAATAGGCTGATGCTGGCTCTGTGCCTGTTGTACTAATACAGTGCACTCTGTGCCAAATACAGTTTATTTTCTTCCTGAAATACTGAAAAAATTAAGGAAGAATATGCAGTCCAAAATATGGCTTGTGACACAGCTGTAGTCAAGTCTTGCACGATTTGCAAAACCAGACTAATCTCCTGAAATGTAATTAAAATTTTTCAGCCTTGTCAGTTTTGCGTGAGTTGAAGTTGTTGATTATTGATTTGTTGAGTCATGGTAACCTCTGGTGTGAACAAGCCCTGCTGCTTGGAATTTATTAGCTTTGGTGCAGAACTCTGCATGTAACTTTTGAGTTACATGCAGAGCTTTCAGTTCTGAAGTTGGTTAGGTTATGGTGAGGTCTTGGTGTGGAACAATCAGCGTGAGCCATGTCCAAAGGATCTCCTCATGTTCTAAGACCTTTGTGAGCTGTTGCTTTCAGAGAGGACTTGAGTGGTGCAACTCAGGATCAGGGTGGGCTGAAAATTGCTGGAAAGATTGTAATTATGCTGAAAAAAGGAATTTCAGTGTTTGGAGGGTACTCAGAGTCTCTGCATTCTCTTATGAATTCCTTTTCCAAAATCTTTGGATATAGTTTTACACAGAGATTGGTCTTGGCATCAGGTGGGGCACCCTCTTAGCATTCCAGGAAAAAGTCTGTTTTCCAAAATCAAGTCTTGCTGTGACTTCTAGCTGTAAAATCAGTGTAGGTCTGAGTTGGGGCTTTCTGGTTGGAAATCAGTCATTTTGAATTTCGCAGATGGCAGTTGCAGCCTGTCAGTTCAGAGGATCTCTGGCCATAGATTTGTACACTGTTGGGCTAGCTGCTGTTGATTTATCCCTTTGGGAAACCCTTACAGTTTGTCTCTGACGCTTTTTGTGGTCATCCCCCTAAAGTACATAATGCCAAAATACTCAAATACATTTATTTAAATGTAGTAGTTGCCAGGTGGTAGCTATGCTTGCAAGAAGTGCTCATGTAAGTCTGTTACAGGCCATTGCTGAAATGGTTTAGAAATTAAAATAAAGGAGCTGGAGCCCTTAATCATTTTTTATTTGGCAGGGATTTTTATTATTTTTTCCCCTCAGTGATTTGAGAGGTGTAATCAGACCTCATCTTAATCACCTTAATGGAATTACCTAGATTTATCAAAATGATTATAGGTAAAAAGACTATGGATACATGCATCTGCACGTATGTGTAGCCAAGTGTATGCAGAATAAAATCTTTAGTATCACATAAAATACTGAAAGTCTAAGGAAACCAGTAGTGTTTCCCTTCAAAAAATTGGTATTGTTGATTAAAGAAAAAAAGGAAGATGACAGAATATTTCCTAAACCAATGCATTGCCTACAGACCTGCTGATTAAAAAAACCAACAAACTTCTGTGTATGTTCTTTCTTTGGGAAAGTACTTAAGGAGTAGTTTGAAAGAAAAAGAATTTCTTTATTGCATAAATACTTAAAACAATATTCATAGCCTTGGTGAATTTAGCTGTTTCATGATACAGCAACTGTGGAGTAATCAATGTTTTATTTCTATTTTATCATAGCTAGACTATGTAATGGAACAGATATTTGAATAAAGTAATTTCTTTTACTCTCTATATGTTACAGATACCTAAAACAAACTAAATGACCACTCAGTTATGTGGAAATATATAAACCTTTTAGACCAACTGAAAATTTCAACAGGAGGGTTTTTTGCCAGTGTCTCTGTGGCCCTTGTTCACATTGCTCATGGTAGCAGAATCCCCTGGCTTTTGGGATGAGGGCTTTTTTTTTTTCCCCCTCCCAAGCCAAAGGACCCCGGGCTGTTGTGATTCCTGTATCATCAAGCTTGTAACAATATAAAACAATACCTGTGTGCACACCTACACACAGTACAAACAATGAACACTGCCAGCGACAAATCCACAGGGGCAGAGTGCAGAGCCTGTGTTGGCACCTGTGTAAACAGACCTTGCTGGGTATTGCTGCTCCACCCTCTTCCTTCTCCGGCTGGCCGGGCTGAGCCTCACCTGGGGGTGTGCACACAGCTGCAGTGGGGCCCTGGCAGCTTCTCTGTGACACGCTCCAGGCAGTGAATGGCTCCAGCCCGTGTTTCCCCTTTGGAGGCCCCTGGACCTTTGAGTGCCTGAGACATGTGGATCATCCAGTGGGTCATCCTCCTCTTGTCCTGCTTGTGGGCTAGTCCCACCTGAGGTTTGCTAGCCTTGTCAGGTACATGCACACAAGACTAGCTAGAAATAGGGTGCAATAATAATATGGGATGGACTGCAGCAGTGCCGTGTAATTGGTAAGCTGTCTGCATGGGACTGGTCCCCTTCATCCTCTTTGTCCTGGGTTTTTCTATGCCTTTATTATCTTTGTCCTTATTTTTTCTGTGCCTTTATGCTCTTTGTCTTTGGTTTTTCTATGCCTCTTTCTCTCCAGTCTACCTTAATCACTCCCTTTACACTACTTTTGGTGGTTACCTTAGAACATCCCAGGGGAAGTTTGACACACTGCTGCAATCCACTAAAAAGGTAATTCTCTAATAAATTTTACACAGTCCCTAAAATCTTATTCCTCTGAAGTCTTACAACCTTTAGGTAATTCCTCAGTTTGTGGAGTTTTCTAGGGAGTTTCCTACACTTGTTTAGTGGGTTTTGCACTAGGAGCAGTCATCTGTATCGTTCCCCTTCCATGTTTTTTGGATTGGTGAGTCTGTGCACTTGGTTTTTGCTGATTGTTCTGATCCTTACCATGGCTTTGTGTTTAATTGGTAACCTTTAGTCAGGTAACGTGCTCTGTTATATGGAAGTATCTCTGCAGTACTTTCCCAGTGACTGGACCAAGAATGTGGTGGAAGCAGTAGAATTCATGCTTAACCTTAGGTGTCTACAGTGCAGACCCAGTGAACAGCTTTGCATAACTGGTCTGTACTCGGTGGAGGTAAATGCTTATTTTAGGAGATGTTTATCCCATGCTTCAGACATTTATATTATAGTTACAACTTTATACTTAATACTGGGATGTGAAATATGACTAGATAACTTACATGTCTAGGTTTGGACAGAATTGCACAGAGAGGCAATTAGGTTTAAGATGAGCAAAACCAGTGACAAGCAAATACCTTGTGCACCTTCTGCAATTCTGACCTAGAAGTCTAAAAATGTTTGAAGAGAGATAAGTGAAGTTTTGTAACTGAAGACAAATTTCTGTGGATAATGATTTGTGGGAAACAAGCTCAGTGTTAAACTAGAGAAAGATGGAAAGGTGTTTGAAGAAGGAGGACTTTACTTGGAAAGAAAAGACTGATGAGCTCACCCAAGACTTCGGGGGCTTTAGAAGGTATGTGAAGACTTCTAGGACAAAATCAAAGTTCACAGTTCAAATACCACCAACTAAAAACTGATGAAAGTGTCATTGGTTATTATATTAAATGAAAAAAATACACACTTCCTCTCAGTTGAAGATTGTCTACTTTATACACAGTTTGAAACAACTTTAAGGACTTATTTTCAAAGGTAGTGAGTAATTACTGTTAGACTAACTTAAGGCAAAGCTGCTGTTTTCCAGTGCGTTCAAAGTTTGATCTGTGATCTCTGAAGGTTTTAGAATACATAGTGGAATATCTTGAGTTTTAAAATTTTTCTTATATTAATGAATGTTAGTATATGTAATGATTTTGTTTTGTCCGGGACTGGAGCAGTTTCAGCAGGTACAAACAGTGTGTGCTCAGTGGGTGGATGGAGATGATCAGGAGCTTATAGCATGTTGCATCATGTTTTCTACTTTTATGGCTTGTGTGGACAAAGCCAAAGATCTTTCAGCAGACAAAAGGACATTGCTGATTATTAAGAAGATAAATGGATGGAGATGGTATTTTGACTGTCATTGTAAAAATGTGATTAAAAAACATAATACAATAGAAACTCACAGATTTAATATAGATTTAGTAGACATATTGTGTTCATGTATTATTACAATACTGAGATCCAAGCCTCTAACTTGTAATCAGTCAGAGTGGAATTATTTGAAGATGTGGCTTTTTTTCTAAGAGCCTTATTGTAGAATATGACAAATTTCTTCAGCAACCTGAAAAATGCCAATTATTTACAAAACAGTATATGAAAACTGTAGTGGCATAAGGTCCAAGTGGGCTGTGGGATGTAGCAAGGGATAGGGGATCTGTTACACCTGCTAAGAGAGGTCATTGCATCAAACAACTGCCTGAAACAAGTCCACTAGTTCATGACAGAGCCAAACTTTATCAACAGCTGCAGAGTCACAGTCTGGGTGCTCCTGCTTTTGCTATCTGGGGCAAACATCCCTGGGTAGCTAAGCAGCAGCATTCGTCATTACTCATTTCCCTTTCACTCTGTCCTGTGAGAACAGCTGTTTGCTGTTTTTCTGCACTTTGAGATCTAGGGTAGAGATCAAACAGTACCTGAGGATGAAATCACTTCTTCCTATTAGTAAAACTGTTGATCTGAGGATTCCAGATTTTCCAGCATTACCGATTTCTTTCTCTTCTGTTTTTGTTCTCTTCACATCCCTGCTTCCCAAAATAGTACCTCAGAAATTCTTGCTTTCTCTGTGGTCATCATTGACTTGGCTGTATGACTTAGGTTTTGCTCATCAGAAAACATAAATACTTCTTTCTTGAGGTTATTTCTGCTGTATAATATCTGGGGCAATATTACCCCAAATCCCTCCAAAAGTGAGAATTGTTTTGCTTTTAAAGACCTATGGTTGCTTTAATCATTTGCAGGTGCCTATAAACCTACACTCTCTGGTGTGCACAATATTTGGAATGCATTAAGGGAAAGGAAACCTGGACTCAAAAATTCATGGAGGATGAGAAGCCAGGAGAGCCAGAGGGGAAAGATTATTACCAGAATATAATTGCAAACTGGCCAAAGGGGTGCAGTTTGGTGTGGCAGGAGATGGGGAGCTATGAGGCACAGATCAAAAAGAAAGGAGCATGTCAGCAGTTTTCTCACTCAGTTTGAGTGAAGACAAAAGGGAAAATTCAATCCCTCTTACGCTATAAGAATGTAAGGTGAAATATCTAAAATGCCTTTTTTTTTTCCCCTCACAAATGGGATAATCCAGCATTTAAGTCTGAAGGCAAAAGAATCATTGGCTCAGCTGGGTATCTAAAGGTATCATATTTATAGACCAGCTATTTCAGGAATAGAGCCTGTGTTCTTTTGCATCACTTAAGGCAAAATATAACCTTGGCAAACAAAACCACTGGCAATATTTGCAGTTGCATCATTCTCAAGTGAGTATTTAACATCAGAAAACGTTAGGACATTCATGATAAGCTGCTGTTTTTACATAATCCTATCAGTTATGGCTGTCCAGTAGCTGCGGTACAATATCTCGAACAGAAAATGTTCACTATCACAAGTTAAAGCAGCATGGGGTAGGTAACTGGATTATGATACTGATGTCAAACTCTGGAATAAACTTAATTCAGTAATTGGGTGTCTAAATGTGATTTGAAAGTAAGGTTTAGTCAGAAGAGGGTTCCCCTCCCGCCCCCCCGGGCATAAAGGAATAAAACCAGAAATCTGGCCCAGTGACAATTCTTTAAATTATGAACAATGTGTAGTAATTTGCTTCAAAAGACAAGTACCTTTATGTGTTTTGTACCTTATTCTGTGGAGAGTCTTGTGTGAACAGCCCTAGACAAAGATTTTGACAGAGCTCTGTATGTTGAAGAAATGTCATAGTGAATTTTGGACAGAGCCAAAATTCAAATGGATGGTCACACTAAAGGATACAGTCACAGTAGCCGACATGGAAAAATGTGGCAGAACAGATCAGAACTAAATTCTTTAAAAATCTATTAAAATGAGTTTTGTTAAAATGTTTAGTAACCAAAGATTTTATTCATAAGATAGGAAAAGCTAAAATAGCATGCAGTAGATTGCTAAACTAACCAGTTAAATATTTTAGTGAGAGATACCTGAAGGAAGAAACTGCAAATCTGTCAGGTTCTCATTTTATCTGTCTGTCTTAATTCAACCTACTTTTCATATCGCCAGAAGCATAAGACTTCTGCTGCCTTCCGGAAGTACTATCAGAAGCCAACATCATCACAATTTCCTAAATTTTCTTGCAAAACTGCTGTTTTAGTGAATACTCTGCTGAAAATGTCTCTCTGGTTTTCTTGTCTTTGGGGATGCCAAAGGTCAGGTGTCTTAGGCCACAATGCCCTGTCCAAGATCAGGGCCTGCTTTATTCTTTGCAACTGTTTCTGAGTAGCCAAGGGGAATACCAATGCTGACAGCAGTTTTCCATCCGTTCCTTCCTGACCTGCAGATATATGTTTAATGCATAGCTACAAAAGACTCTGAGCTTGTCATGGAGGGCGTTAGATTTCCCTGCTGGAGCCTGGCCATGGCAAAGCAAAGCTTTTCACTTGAGTCTTTTGCTCACAGTTGAAATCATGCAAAAGTTGCTCTTTTAGTGAGATAATAATACTTCACACTTCCTCTTATGGAGCAATACAATTCTCTGAGGTCACACTGGTTTTTACCACCTTTGTTTATTGACTGACTTCAGGACATTTTTTTCAGTCCTGACAGTTCTTAAGCGGCATGTTTTTTATCAATGTCTTCAGGAAGCAGATACCATCAGCAATGTCCAGACCTACATGTGCGTGACCTGACCACGGAATTTCACTGTCTTGAAGATGTGTTACCTCCAAAATACAGTAAATTCAGTATTAACTTCAAGCCAGCTGGTTAGAGATTTTGGTCCATCTGGTGTCTTAATGGAAACCATAACATTTTCTGGCTATTGTACAGATCCACTAAAAAATTTCAGAGATCCTCTTGAAAGCTTTCTGAAAGTCAATACCAAAGACCACAGTCTAGGTATGTTTGGTATGTGCCGTGTGTCCCACTGTGCATTGGTTGTTCAGTGACACTGCACAGCCTGAAAATATGGTCAGCACAAGATCAGCTGCCAGAAGTAGTCTGCTATTCTTATGGTACCTGAAGATGCAATGATGTTGCAAATCCAATTCAGTGTAAGTATGTAGAATAATTTTCTGGAGAGGACTGTGATGCTATGTCAGTCTAACAGTCACCAAAATTGTCTTTCAGGTAGGTTTGTAAGTTTTTCTTCTATTCCGTTCTTCTAGAGTGGATTCATTCTCTTGTGCTCAGTTCAAGATTTAGAGCGTCATTTTGTGATCCTTTTTGCTGCCTTTGAGCAGATCTGATCTGTTTTACCCTACACTGTGTCATGCCTCCCAGTTCTTCATTTTTAAGCTATTTGCATGTTAATGCAAGATTATTTTCTCACAGTTGTTGTCTTATTTAAATGAGCCAAATAGATTATTTTTTGATTGTTAGGACATTTCAGTATGAAGTGGAAATCTTCTCTTTAATTTGGGGTAGGGTTTCTTTTATGATAATGGTATTTCCTCCTTTGTTTTTGATTAGTTAATTCTAGCTATTATTAAAATCAAGAGCCCCCTTTTTGCTACCTGCCAATGTGATTGTCTTTTCTTCATAAACATTTATTCTCTTTTTAAAATTTAATGGGATTTCGTTCTGACCATTTAGGAAGTTCTGCTTTGCTGGTCCCTTTCTGACACTTCTCTCCACAGCATCGCAGTGACCCAGCCCTCCTATTTTTATTGAAAAATACCAGAAAATTCTTAGTTCTACTAACTTATTTTGCTGGAGATACTCAATTTTTTTTTTCTGTGAAACCTGAAAATTATGCCTTTCAGTGGAAAAATTGTTTTTTTAAGAACTGACATTTAAACACTATACATTTGAGTGGCTATTTTTTTATTCACTTCTTCTGCAAGTATTTGATTTAAATTTATTTTCCACAATGGCAGCATATATGTCACACTCACTGTTGGCACCTAAAACTTACATGCCCAAACATTCAGAGGTACAAGTAAAAATTACTACAGGTTAAAACCATGTTGTGGCCATATTTTATTACGACCAGTCTGATATGATTTTGTGGGCAGAAGAACTTGTTCTTGCCATCAAGAGATAATTTAGTTACCAAAGTTGGATAATGTCTTTATTGGTGCTGCTGTGTGAACAGATTCCAGATACCCAAGTAATGTTCAGTCCATAATTAGTTCTCCCTACTTTCCCATTTATGCCCAGCCATGTCAGTGAGGGTGTGCTACTGTTAATAAGGTTCTGTATGATGTTTTGGAAAGTGGTTTTGTACCAGGGTAGAATTTGGAGGGTTTTCATCCTCACTTACTTGAACTGTGTACCTGCTGCTTTGCTGCTAATTGGTTCTTCATCAGTCTCACAGGATTCTTTATGTGGTGTCACTCACAATCAGTGCAACTTCTCTGTTTTCCTGCACAGGGGAACCTCAGTAGTTCATGATTTTATTATTGTTCTTCAATTTGATACAATCTGTTCCTGACCATCTGTACCCACTCATGCTGAGACTATCAATACTGTAATTTTCCATCTCCCTCATAACTTGAGCTGATTTTTCCGGCTTGCAGCATTGTATGTACCTGCCAGGATCTTGTACATAACATGGAGAAGCAGACACTTCAAGGTTTGAGCACCTTGCTGAGATGGGACTGGACTGATGCTTGTTGCACAGATTCATTTGGGGCTTTCCTCTAATCCAAGGAACTGAGATGGATATCGTCATGGAGGCAAAGTGAAGGCTTAGCCAGTAATATTTCTAAAGAGGAAAGTGGTCAGCCTCGCATCCAGCTCCCATGCTTGAAGAATCAAGAGAGAAATTTCTGTCTGGCCTCTATCTTTGCTTTACCCAGCCTTGGTAGACGTGTCAGGAGCTTACATAATCCTGCTGACATAAGTTTGGATCAGAGTCTCCTAAGCAACCCAACACAGCAAGGTACCAGGTTCAGAAATGGGGAAAAATGTGGGTTTGCCTCTGTGCGGAGTGTGTGTGCATGCACACGCGTGTGTGTACTTGGCATAATTCTGGCAATTTGTATTCTACTGTACTTGGAATTAAGCAGGTTAATTTAGCTTTTCCTCTATTTGTTCGTATCTGGTGCTTAGAGGATTTGGAAAATCCTATTCTCAGCCATCAGCTAATTTCATAGAACCTACTACAACAGTTATATGTTGTCTGGTGGACTATTTTATGAGTGTTTTTTGAATTTTTTTTCTTCACTTAATGTCTTGAAGTAAAATACTTCTAAATGGCATGTGATTAGAAATCTGATAAATTACATCCTTTCAGTATTTAAGTAATCCTTCAGGTCATGCAGACTTCTACATTTGTGTGTGTGAGAATATGAGGGAAAATAAAGACACATAATAGACTATAACAAGAGGTTTCAGTGATGTTATAAAGCACAGGAGCGAAGTTCAGATAGTTTATGGTCCACTTAACAGAAACTCTCAATAGAATAATACCTCTATAAATCAAAATTTGTCAATTGCTTATTTTAAATATGTGATTCTGACTCATGAATCCATGTCCTGTAGAAATTTTTATACCTTGAGTCATGCAAATGTTACCTGCTATCACTCCAGATCTTGCTTTCTCGAGTGACTAGTTCTGTTGCACCTTATACTGTTGTAATATACTTTTTTCCTTCATGTGATATCATGACATCATGACATTTCATTTTGGAGAAAAAATATTGTGCTAATTTTTCTTCTTTTTCAAAAATAATGTAGAATTCGTTGTACCAAAATTAGAGAAGTACAAGAGGCAATCAGTATACACGTGATGTAGAACCAAATAGGGAAAAAAGTATACACAAACAGAATAATTTGTGCTACTTTTCTTCATGTTACCCTTTTCCTGCTTCAAAGGTCTGATCACAACAAAATGTCATTTTGAGGGACATGTGTACAACATCCACTAGGGAGACAACGTACTTCTCTCTATGAAAGGGTTTAGTCAGCTAGTGAACAGGTTTACCTTTTCCTCTTTAAAAGATATTCTGTGAGAGAATAAAGCAAATCTGAGACATCTTTGCATGTCCTTCTCATCCTGTGAACTGATAGAAAGAAACATGAGGTAAAACAATGGAATTAAATGCTTGCTGGATATGAAATCACAGACAGTATGTGTAGGGCAATAGCAGATAAAGCCAAAGATGTTACATCAGGTGGACAAAGTCACAGGAGACAACTTTCTGACTATGAATGTGAAGTAGTTCCTTGTGAGAAAAGTGAACAGCCGTGCGTCCAACGTGTCCTCTTTGCTCTCAGGATGTGAGTCAGCAGTGTTGTAGTTGTTTGCAGTCATCTGCTACTGCAGCTTAGGTGCTAGGCCAAAAGGCTTTACTGAAGTCCAGGCAGACAACATTGACAGCCTCTCCCTCATCCATTAAACAGGTCACACCATCACAGAAGGAGATCAGGTTGGTCAAGTAGGACCTGCCTTTCATAAAGCCAACCTTGCCGGGCCTGATTCCCTGGTTGTGTGTACGTGCCCTGTGATGGCATGCAAGATGATCTGCTCCCTGACTTTCTCAGGCGCTGAGGTCATGCTGGCAGGCCTGTAGTCCCTTGAAACCTCATTCCAGCCTTTTTTGTAGATATATGCTAATTTCCAGTCAACTGGGACCTCTCCAGTTTCCCAAGACTACTGGTAATGACTGAAAGCAGCATGGCAAGCTATTCTGCCAGCTCCAGTACACTTAGGTGGATCCCCATCTAGCCCCATAGACTTGTGGATGTCTAAATCACACAGCAGGTTGCCAGCTATTTCCCCTTGGGTTATGGGAGCTTCTGTCCCCCCCATCTCTGTCTTCCAGCTCAGAGGACTGGATATCCAGAAGACAATTGGTCTTGCTATCAAAGACTGAAGCAAAGGAGGCATAAGTATGTCGAGCCTTTTCCTCATCCTACGTCACTGTTTCCCTCTGCATCCAGAATTGTCAAATGTTGATTTGTCCTAGACACCTCTTGGAGTGGAGTGATTTGTACATATGAAGCAATGCTTTATTTTAGTGTATAACTCAGTTTTCTATATTTTTATGGCTGAGTTTTGAATGTGTTGCAGACTCTTTTTATAGGTTTTGAACTCCTGACAGCCATGAATACTTTCGAAAAATACTGTGAATGATGGATGAATATCTATGAAATACACAGTATCACCAACAAAATGCCATCAGCTGTTATTGATTTTTTTTTGCTTGATATCTTTTGAAATACCTGGCACACGGGAGGCTGCGCATATAGAACGTGACTACTCATCAGACCAGTTCATATTCAAGACAGAAGTATAGGAAAGAATGCACCCAGATAACTAGAGAAATTTATTTGGATATTTAATGTTAACAGATACAGTGGGAAGTACTAAAGGTTATTAATCTGCCCACTGTTATGAATAGAAGCACAGCAGTAATGAGACAAGCATTGTAAGGACAGGGCTGCTTTACTGAAGCAACTATAAACGTGTCCTTCAGTGCAGCTGGATACTTTCTTGCTTTTGCTCATGCACCAGGTTTATTACCCTCCCCTAGATTAAGGTGTAGAACAAATTCTGTCCACTGTGTGGTGAATGCTAGAAAGTGTCAACACCTGCTCACTTTGCTCTGTGGGAGAGCATGTACATTTGCTGTGAAAATATTTCCTATGGAAAAGTAGAGACAAGGCTGGGAAGTCTTTCTGCACAAGTGTATCCTCTTTGACTGTGTAGTACATCAATTCTGTAGCACTAATCTGAACTGTAGTATGGTGGTTAATGACATTTAGGCTAAGCAGCTGTGTTAACTCAGTGATTCAAACTTTGTCACTGTTAGGGTGGTTATCGGTCCTGTTCTTTTCTTTTCCAAGTCATAAACCCCCTGCTTTTGAAAGTGTCATCCACTAATTTTATAGTGGATGTAGCCCTTTTTGTAAGAGATGAGGCAGACTTTAGCAGTTGATAGTCTAAAGCATTGTCTCTCTAAAAGATTCTCTGCACACTGCCAGTGAAATAACTCCTCTTGCATTCAAAGAAGGAAATTCCCTACACTTTATTTTTTTATATATACCTCTTTGAAATGCAAAAGGAAATGTCAAAAATGAGCTCATATTTTATTATTTCTTCCCTTCCATCCTTTCCTTTGTAAGACCTTTCTTTACAGAGAATTATTTTTTCTTGTCCAGTATCAAAACAGACTGTGTTCAAGAGCTGCTGCTGCTCACACTTCAGTATCATCAGGAAAAGCTGAAAATAAAATTATAAACTTGTCATCCATTTATATTTTAAATACTTTTGTCTGACAGCAATACTAACACACACCTTTTCCATCGATTTTTAAGATGCTGTAACATGAGAAACATCATAATTGTACTCAAATGTTATGTATTTTCTGAGACTAATATTGCTAGCAAAAATAGCCAAGCTTTTGTGCATGTGAATCCCTCCTCAGAATGTTTTGATTTTCTACTTACTAGAAAATCATTATGAATGTAATTATACTAATGTAGCTAGTGAATGAATCTTATTTTAATCATACTTGTACTTTTAAGTATGGCAGAATCATGGTCTGGAGAGCAGAACACAGAGCAGCCATCATCATGTTACTAAGCGTTTGCTGACTCTCATTTGGCCTAATGCAATTTTCCCCTTAGCCTAGTAAAATGCCAAAGTTGATTAATGTTGATTAAGACTGTTCATAAACTTTTCATGCTGCACAGTTTGATTTTATCTGAGGCATGTCAACTAGTATCTCATGGGGAGCCTTTTCAGGGAAACAGTGCTAGAAAGTGTCAAATAAGTGCTAATGATCTCAATATACAAGAAAGAAATTGTTTTCCAATTAGACTTAAGCTTTTGCCATTCTAGTGCCTTCTGTCTCTGGAGTATAAAATGAACTTTCACAAGATACTGGCTCCTTTCTTCATGTACTGGAGCTAAAATTGTAATGTATGCTTGCTTGAATTAAAAAAAAAATTAAATTGCCTGTAC
The DNA here is from genome assembly GCA_013399915.1 of Illadopsis cleaveri. NCBI lineage: Eukaryota > Metazoa > Chordata > Aves > Passeriformes > Timaliidae > Illadopsis > Illadopsis cleaveri. Next base: position 1,540,839 of record VXBB01005920.1, read on the forward strand.
CATTATGCTTTTAGGAACAGTTTCACAGTGCTGCCACTTCTGCCTTTACATATTATTTGAATTAGTTGAACTTCCTGATAATTTTCTGGTCATTTGACAGATGTGAAACCTAGAAAGATCCATTTCTAGATAGAAAATATGAGATTTTAAACTTTAATTATCATCCCTTTCAGGCATATTTTCATTATCAAAGCTACTATATTCCAGGCCTGTGAGAATTAACTGTAGTTGAAAATCCAAACAGCTAAAGCCCTGCTACCTTTGCATTTTGAGGAGAGCAAAGAGTCAAACCAATATTTTCTATCTCTCACCAACAGAGGTCAGAACTTAAACTGGATGCAGTGAAAAAGGGACCTCAGTAATGGGCTGGTTTTGCCCATGCATGGATGGATGTTACCTTGAGAACTTTCCACTCAAATGCTTTGGGAAAACTCTTAAACAGTTCTACTTCAGCAATGATGCTCTGTCTCCCAAATTGTGTCTCATTTTGCTTCAAAGATCAATTTAACACCATCTTGTAATAATGTCCATGAAAAAATAGTTATCTTCCACTTCTCTAGTATTGCTACCTTTATCTTACTGCTGTCTTCTCATTTCAATTGTATTTGTCTGAGTTACCCATGTATTGTGTTTTGTCTGTGGCTTTCTGAGTTTTCTGTGGCAATAGGTTGTTGCCTGTACTATTTTTTCTATTGATTTCTAGGGCACGAGACTCTTCATACATGACTAGGCATTCTAAGCATGACTGTAGTAATAATAATAACAACAATAATTCAGCATATTATTAATACTTTTAGTAATAATTAATAAATTGAGAGACAGAACCACATTGTGGAGTCCATAAAAAAAAGGAAAAAAAAAGTAAAAAAAAAGTAAAAAAAAAGTAAAAAAAAATTACCCCCCCCAAGCAAAAAAAAAAAAAACAAAAAAACACCAAAAAAGAAAGAAAGGTCAAACAGTCATTCCTGTCTTGTATAAAATTAGGAGATTTGAGACTTTCAAGATGCCATTACAATAGGAATGAATATATTCCTGAGATCTGGAACAGGATATTCTGTACCAACTCTGGAGGACAATCTCATGACTGAATTAAAAAAAGGAAAATCACATGGGACTTAAGAATACTGGTTTTTCTTCTAAAGCAGCTTGAGATTCAGAAATGCAGGAGGGGTCAGGGAAGAGGGATTAGAAGGCAGCAAAGAGGGAAGACAAAGTTCCATAACTTACAGAAACATATGATAATGTTCTAAACACCAACTGTGATAATGTGAGCCTGTGCTTTATGTGTTGAATAATGTCTATATACTCATTATTTTGAAACCAGTGTAGTATCTGACAACTCAGAACAATTAAAAAGAAACCAGATTGTTCAAGCTGGGGACAATTTTTAATACCAATAAAGGTATTAAATACCAATGAATGGTCAGTAAGTGACCAAAAGAAATAGACTCGTATGGTTTTGGTAGGATTCTTGATTCTACAATTCTTTTAGCTGGACACTTGCAACACTGTTGATTTATTACTATCAGGACTGTTAGATTATAAGAATTAACTTGCTGCCCAGTTACTTAGAAACATTGCTGGTACAGGTCAAGAATCAAATAGAAATGTATAACCAAAGAACTCTCAGTACATGGGAACTTTCAGGTTCTTTCAAAACTTCCTCCTTTGACTTTCAATGAGCTAACTGAACAATCAAAATTAAACTGTCAAACTCGGACAGAAAATACTGTGTTTAAGAGCCTGTAAAAATTTTAGCCTGGAGGTTTAATTCAGCATGTTTTATGTCACAGATATGACTGAATATTTCAAACTGAGCATGGAAACAGAACTGCAGGAATGAGACATACTAAAGTTTATAGCATTGATAATATATAAAAACTTATGTACTCTGTGTCTGCATATAACTGCTCTGAACAAAACATCCAAGTTGCAGAAATCATGTTTATCAAGTATCCCATTCATAGAATCATAGAATAGTTTAGTTTGGAAGGAACCTTTAAAGGTCATCTAGTCCGCCACCTCTCTGAGCAACATGTTCCAGTTTTACTACCCCATGATAAAAAAAATTTCTTCCTTCTATATATATATCTACTTCAGTTTGCAACAGGCTGTACTTACACAGATTTCCCTATCTAACTTATAGACCCTCTTTAGGTTCTTAAAGGCCACATTAAAGTTCCCAGAACCTTCTCTTCTCCAGGCAGAACAACCCCAACTCTCCCAACCTTAAACCAGAAAACTATCTAATTGATTCGAGCCTCTCTTCAGTTTTCACCCAGCTGTGCTTACAGCAAACCTAGGTGCCAGGGCCCCTACCATATTGCATTTCACAATACAACCTGGATCCAGCTCCTCAGTCCACTGAGAGAAGGCAAATCAATGTCTTCCCACCAAAGCTGATTTAGGAATAAGGTTGAACATCCTCCGTCACCCAAGCAGCTCCCATGATGCCCAGGGAGAGCTCCCAGTCCTCTAATCCAAAAGGTTTTTGTTAATGGTTCTCCTTGAGCAGGGAAAGGATTTGGAAGTGGCTAAAAATTAAGTTACACACTTCAGCACACCTTAAGAAATTCACCCTTCTGACTCAGTGAAGATACTGATCATATGCATAGAGTGGAGGAAAAAATGTGTTCCCTAGATAAAAGAACAATATCTTTCCATCTACTGCAGACAGATCCTTAACACCAATAAAATTGGGAGGAACTATTTCCCTGAATATAGTTGGTTATGATCAGTACTGTGTATTCTATGGATGACCCTCTTTTATATGGAATGAGAGTAACAAATAAAAAAAATCTAACTTATAAATATCTAGCATTGTTGAAATCACTTGTGGGGAAGTATTCAACTAATTGAAATTTGCTTGGAGCATAAAAAAAATGCATAGAGAGTAGCAAAATCCTCCTGAATGCAATCAAATGACAATTTGGTGACATTATATGTTTCCTCAATTTAGACAGGAGAAAGCTGGGAAAGATCCAAGACTGCACCAGAAAACCAGCCCATGATGGTTGCATAGCACTTAGTATAGGACCTGGAAAACACAATTTGTTGCAGTGTAGTTTTTCCTTCCTCTATAGGAATTTGAGGAGTCCCTTGCAGATTGCTTCCATGAAGTGTCCTGCAGGATGCATTTCTTGCTGGCTATACATCTGTTTTGATCCACTGGAAGTCTGGGTACTGGTCATTTTCAACCGACAATATGTCTTTAATTTTCTCCATTCACTGAACCCTAACAGAGTACTTTGAAGTTCTCTTCATGCCAGCTACATAAAAATGTTTTCTGAGTTTCAAATGGGGATGGAAATAACAAATAATTAGTTATGCTGAATTTTTTCCCTCATACAAAATATTATAAAGCAGATGTTAGCATTTTCTTTTCAGAGAAGACTTATACTTGATGTGCTTAAACAATGAATCTACCAACTCATTTACTCTTGTAGCTGCTGTGAGGAAGGAAATGGGAGTAAGTATAATGAGACCCTTAGTGAAAGATATTTTGTGGTGATATATAAAACTAGGTTACAATATCACTGTTTCCTTGGGAACCCTTCATGTCTGGCAGAACTGAAAAGAAACAGATAAAAAAGGGTATCAGAGAAATTATATTAATAACTCTGCTGGTGTCAGTACATTTAGATGACTTACAGAAGCCACCAAAAGAAAGTATCACATGCCTTTGATATACAATTAGAGTGAATTTTCATTTATAGATTTTGTAGTGAAGAACAATTTCAGCAGAAGACTGTAAACTTGGAGTGGGAATCTGGTTTTTTGGAGGGTGGTAGTGAGTTCAGAATGACAACAGAAAAGAACAGGAAGGGCAGGTACCTGAAGACACATAAACAGGAAGGTCAGAATTAAAAGTGAATGCTCCTTAAAAACAATTTTTGTAAATAATTATACTACATGATAATATGATAATTTGTTGGCTGATTATAGATGACTGTTGACCCCATTACACTGGAGTGGGTAGAGAAGTCTGTGCTGTATGTTTTCAATATGCCACCTGGGTAACGTAAATAACAGTAACAATATGAGACAATTCTGTGCAGGCTGACAGCAACATGAACAAATAATCTTTGTTTGTAATTGCAGAAAAATGTGAGGAATGGTAGGTGGAACTGATTGTAAGAAAGGAAGGTAGAAGCTTAGAAGGGTCAAGTTGAACCATTTTTTCATTGTCATCAAGACAGGATGTCTTCTGCCCTGAATCTGATCTCTCTTTTCAAAACAAATAGCTAGATAACATATGGGGAGTATAGTTGCTGTCCCTGTATTTGTTTGTTTACACTAACCCATGTAATGGTAGGGGGTTTAGTGGAAACAGGGCAAATACCAAGGAGAAAAGAAAGCTCTTAAAATTCTGCAGTAATGCTGAGAGCAAGTATTTGTAATTTGTGGATGAAAAAATCACAGGTGCATTGAAATGAAGCAGGCACTGTAAATCCAGAGAGTTCAAAGGTAAATATCCATTGGAAAGAATCTCAGGTGAATGAGGCAATGCACCGAAAACTGTAGTGATGCCTTGCAAACAAAACTACAGCCCAAATACTGCTTGTGTTTATGGTTGAGGCATGATATGAAATATTCTTGAGCCAACTGTGTAACCTGACAGGAGGAGCGACTACTTTCAATTGGTCTGGTTCTTTGTAATCATTCTTAGAACTGATTGTGTGATTTCTCTTCTTCTTCACTTCCCTGGGATAAAATGTATTTTCCAAAGGCTTCTGTACAGTTAATTCTTCCATTCAACACTCATAGATTAATAAAGAATGTACTATCTTTGGTAATCTGATGACACATAGTTCTACATTTCCTCTTCTTTTTGACTTCGACGCCAGATTTATCTAGTGCCTGGAAGAAACAAGGAATTCGGTGAGAGCCAGCTGGCTGAAATCCAGTCTGAAGGGTGAAGGTGACGTGAACTGGAAGAGCAGAATGCTGTCAGGACTGAATGAAAAACCATACAGTTTATTTTACAAGGATATCTGCTTAAATATAATATGCTCAAGTGTCTTACACAACCATTTATGGTTTTTAACAAAGGGTCTATTATATACAATTTTACATCAAGAAATGTAAATCCTTTAGCTAAGGATACCAGTGACATTTCTTAGAAAAAATTAAAATTCAATGAATATGTGTGCCTGATAATAGGTAGAGATTATTGTTAAGACCTGCTTTACCACAGTAAACCTCTCATGTCCTTCTGACAATCTGTTCCTCCAGAATTTGTTTCCACAAAGGAACGGTGTTTTCACCAGTACTGGGGGGGCAGTTCTGCAGGCAGAACTCTTTAGTTTGTGGAGCTGCATCCTAAAATTTATTATCTGTGGAGATACAGCTAATGAGGACCAAAATAGGTTCTAGAAGATTACTTTTTTCCCCATGTCTTTGCACCTGCTTATAAATTGATGTTATGACAGATTACAGATAGCACCAGCTCCGAGACTGTATGATCTGGAATGAGATTTCAAACTGCTCAAATTAAACCTTTAAAAATCACTTTATTATTGCTGCATACACTTCGATGTTATCCAGCACTGATGTTATGTCTCATAAAGTGAGATATAACATGTTTGCTGAGAGAACAGCGAGCAGAACTCTACTGTCTCTTACAGAGTAAAACCATACCGATTCGGATTGCATTATTTCTTTGGCATTCTTGGATAGATTATTTCCCATTTATTTCATCTGAATGGAGTTTTGGGTACTGTAGGGTACTTTTTCCAGAAATGATTTCTTGTCACAAAATGACAGCGCAGGTGGGGGATTCAGAGGTAGCAAAAGAGATTTGAGAGATTTTTTTCACCACTACCTGGTGCCCCTGTGGGAAGAGAACTTTCTTCTCCAAGCTTCTTTCATGGGTGTCACATTCTTGCTCTTCTGGGTTAGAGGAATCGCTCCAGACAGCAGCTGGGGTAGATTTCACACTTTGCGTGGGGTGAAGGACACTCCAGCAGGACCTTATGTGGGCGATCGTGGAGCAGCAGGTCTGTTGGGCTGAATTCGCTCGGCTGAACAGCGATGCCGTTCCCGGCTCGGGGGAGTCGGAGGCTGGCCCGGTGCATACCCCGCGGCTCCCTTGATGTTGTTCTGCGGTTTCTGCCCGAACTGCGGACCGTGCCGTGGGGCCTACGAGGGGACGGGGATAAGGGGGCTCTGCCGCCCTCCCGGGCGGCTTCCCCCTTGCCTTTCCCGCTGCCTCCATCTCCTCCTCCCGGGGCCGGCGCTCCCCCGCGCCAGATCCTACTCCCTAGGGCTGCGCTCGGGGACCGGCCCCGCCGAGCGGGTGCCCGTCTCCGGCCGCCCTGCGGGCGGCAAGAGCAGCAGGAACGGCGGGAGCGAC